>JAODKL010000268.1:0-13334 GCA_026780765.1 Petrocephalus schoutedeni
ATAGTCATATTTGGGTGTAGTATGTGATAATCCTAGGCTGGTGGATGTGTCCGAGTTCTCTGAGAGCCACAGCCTACAGTGCCTACGTCAGATAACTTAGTCATACTAATATTTAGTTCAAAAGTGAAGGTTGATTAATTGTCATTGTTGCCACACTACAGCACACTGCGCACCAACGAAATGTGTCCTCTGCTTTTAACCCATGTGACATTGTGACACAGCAGGGGGCAGGTACGTGAGCGCCCGGGGAGCAGTGCTTGGGGACGGTACCTTGCTCGGGGTAAATCAGTGGTACTTGCAGGTCGGGGACTCGAACCGGCAACCTGCCTTCCACCTGCCTGCCCCGTAGTTCAGGACTACTCAGTAATTTCCCCCACTGTCCATATTACATTAGCAGCACAAAGTACACAGTCCCTGATGGTCGGGTGGGGGCTAGCCATTTGAAATAAATATGTTATATAATAACGTATTTAATGGTATAATACGTCACATGAACTGTGATAAGAATTGGATTGCACTGCAGTTATTGGTTAAGTCATTAAAATGCATTGATTAAAAAGTGTTATGTAGAAGAAGACAGTGCATTGGGAGTCAGTGAGCGTTCGTCAGATGGATTTCGACCTCTGGATTTCCCCCGTTTCCTTTTTTTAGCCGGACTTGAGGAAGCCAGCTGGCTCTGGGAGGGAGAAGGATCAGCGGACCTTCGGGTAAAAGGGCAAAGGTGGAACTAAGGAAGTCAGGCTGAAGCAGAGGACAAATGCAGGAAGCGGAGGGCAGTAAAAATACAGAGCTCAGGTTATCAGAAGAGGGCTATATCTGGTCCGGGACACCTGGTGTGCGCTGGGTTGTATTACAACCAGCCTCTAAATGGCAATGCCAGCTAACAATGGCTGATCTACAGAGGCAACTAAAGTACATCAAATATGATTACATTACTCTAACATTTAAGAAATGCCAGTGGTGTATATCATATCTTAACCATAAACTGTAAATGTAGTAATAAAGCATTATCAAGTTTTTTCCCATGTAATATACTTGCAAGTGAGTCCTTTAGATCCACTATACACAAGATGGTTCAATAATGGTAATTTGAAAGGTATCAAATATTATTTCTTTAGAATTACTGATATTTTAGAAACAAACTGACATAAAGGTGTCACTAAAATAGCAAGCCTTGAAAAATTAAATAAACCTCATGGACAGTGTCTCATTTTATAATTATCGATGCTGTTTGATTATATAAGAACAGGTCAAGATCGTTAGTAATTTGTTTTTGTGAATCTGACCCATCTATCCACCCATCCATCTTCTATGCTGGTTTTTCCTATGCAGGTAAATCTGAGCCTTTTGTTAAACTGAAAGCTATAGCTGATTTAGGAGGGCCTTCTTTACCCCACCAAATAAATGTACACTGCGTTCTGATTCATTATCATTCAAATCAGCCACTCATCAGCCAGTTCAGGCTTAGCCCCCCTTTCCATAAGTCTGTAATGATGTTCCCAAAGTTCTTGCCACGGCAGATGTGTGGGTCACCAGAGAAATTATGGGCGAGCCTAGGGGGCGATACTCAGTGAAAGGACTTCAGGCAAATGGAACAGACAGACATAATAGCCCAAAGAAAGACGGTAATGAATGAATGTGTGAGGTGGGAGAGCAGGCCGGGGCCAGGTGGGGGGGGGCAGGTGGGGGGGGGGCAGGTGGGGGACACGTCCCGCTTCTCAAGTGCAATCAAGCAGCAATGACGTACATTAAACTGCCTCTCTAATTGAAGGGAAAAAGAGCCGAAGCGGTGGTCAGGTGCTCATGGATTTATGCTTTCTGCATGTTACTTTAGTGCTAATGGGCTTTTTTTCTTTGTGAGCTGCACAGCCCGTCCACCCGTTATGTCCCGGGGGTGTCAGTAAAATTCCGCGTCCCGTCCTCCAGTGCCTGTGGTGAATTCTCCAAGGTTTCACTCTGAAACAAGCCAAGGCTTTCAAGGAACCGTGTACTCGTGGAGCAGTTCTGAGTAAATGCCTTAGTCAGATACACTGCAGCCGGGCTTCTCTTGGAAATCTGACATAATAATGTTGAGTAATAGCAACAAATTAAAAATTAGTACAATATGAGCTGCTTAATGCCGCACTGTTGACTATATATGATCACATACACACACACACCATAACCAAAATTTCCAAAACAATATACAGTATATACTTAAATACTGTATTGAGTAGCTAACTTGCTGATAGTAATGTTGCTGCATATGTATAGTTCTGGAAAAACAGTCAGACCCCTTTGTGGATCAGTGCTCCTGGAGTGGCCCACATGTTTCCCAGCTGCTGAGAAAGGAAAAATCTGTCTGTAAGGGCCTCCAGCCCATAACCTGCATCGTTTCCTCTCACTGTTTCTAAAATCCAGGCATCTAAAGCAGTGTTTCCCAATCCGGTCCTCTGGGACCCACAGTCAGTCCACGTTTTCACTCCCTCCGAGCTCCATGCCAGACGGTCCACGTTATCGCTCCCTCCGAGCTCCATGCCAGACAGTCCACGTTTTTGCTCCCTTGGGAGCTGGGAGGGAGCAAAAAAACATGGACTGTCTGTGGGTCCCCGAGGACCGGACTGGGAAACACTGATCGAGAGCAAAAGGCCTGGCTAGGCAACCAAACAAAATTAGCATGCTTAGCCAGTAGTGGCTGTTAGCTCAAAAGACCAATTCTCGAGCGGCAGAGAAGCGCAGACAGCGTTCACCTACAGGGATAAAACAATTACTCTGACAAACTGGGAGTCATGTTCCGAAAGAGACTTCCAGTGAACACAAATATCTCAAGGGAACAAGCACAGTTAAACGGGGGGTGACCAATCCTTGCATACTTTTTTTCTGATTTCCCTAATTAATGTGATATTAAATTATATTTTTAGCAAGGTAATGCATTTAAAAAAATGATAGCTCCTTCTCATCTTAAGACTTCTCTTAAAGTTTATTTTATTTATACAGGTCTGGTAAAAATTAAGAAACACAGTAAAGTTTTTTGTTTTACTCATATATCAATTTATGGGTGTGTGTCTGTGAATAATATATTGTTTTTTGCAAGCTCCAGCCTGGATCTTCCCTGCTTCTCACTGATGAAGCTTCTTCCTGCTTTATGGGTCTTCAGTCCTGCTTCTAGGAGCCTGATACAAACTGTCCTAGCAGTGCACTTCCTACCACTTAGTGTTCCCTATTCTTTTTGAAGGTCACTTGAGGTCATCCTCCGATTCATGAGGCACTGTTGGATAAGTTGACGGTCAGCTGTGGCATTAGAAAGCCGCTTCCCCCCTCTACCTGGCTGGTTTCTGGTCATTCCCAGTGTCTCCTGCTTCACCTTGTTCTTGTGTGCTGCTGTCTTAGAAACTCTCAGCCTGAAAGCAGCCTGCCGTACAGTGTAGCCTGCTGCCAGCAGAACCAGGATTAAACCAGGATATAAAAATGCAGATCTTTTAAAAATATGGAGCGGCCTCTTAATTTTTTCCAGAGCTGTATATATATAACTTCATTGAAGGGTCCCTACATAACGAAAGAGGAACCGGTACCATTAGCACTTACAGTGTAGAAGGGAGACTGCATTCCTTATATGTATAAATATGTTCCTGTTTCACACTCCAACACAAAACTGCTTTGAAAGGTTATCATAATTCCTGCGGGAAGAAATCTGTGCAACAGGGTGTGTAATGGTATAATATAAAGTGTATTTAAAGAAACAATTCCTACAAAACAACATTCACCATTTGGGAATAAAATAAATAAACTGAGACAGAGATATGCAAACCAACAATGAGTCTGCTTGTGCAAAAAATAAGCAATTCTGTGATCGTGCCTGTCGCACAGGATGTCCTCACAAACAGTCCGCTGTGGACACCCAAGATGGTCACCAGACATGCCCCTCCGGGGGACTTTTTTACTTATTTTTGCTTATGTATGTGTATTTATATATATATATATATATATATATATATTTTTTTTTTTTTTAAGGCTGACCTAGCCTCCAGAAATTCTACACACTCTTATATATGTGTGAATAAGAAGCTGAGTGTTAGCAGCAAGGAACTCGGCAAAAATCAGCATTTTATGGAAGAAAAAAAAAAGCAATCAGTGAAGTGCATCAGAGTGGATAAAAATCCGGGTTTTTTCCCCAAAGCTGACTGTTATGTAACCCCCTGGATGTCACCCAGTCGTCAGCGCCGAGCCGTCAGCTTTAGCGGAGTGCAGAGAAATGAGTTTAGAATGTGTCAGCTTTGAATGTGAAAACCTGGGATGGTTGGTTTTTTTTTTTTATGAAAAGGCTTTTGTCATGGCGATTCGACTGCGCATTAACAGCAGGGAGCTATCGGCGTCTTATTGCAATGCGGGCGAAGGTCGCGTCCATCGACAGAGTAATGCGTCAGGAAAGGGGCGCAGTCTGCGGGGAGATGCATTGGCCTCCAAGGTGATGTCGGCGTCGCAAATAAAAATCCAGGCTAACTGTGGCGTAATTGAGGGTGAGATGTACAAGAGGCGAAGCAGAGGTCATGCCGATGAGACTTTTCGCATGATTAACGAGCCCTCAGTCTTGGGCTCCTATGACGTGTACAATGACAAACACGACATTCCTGTTAATGTCAGCTTGTGACGTGCAAGTCAGTCAAATTCAAGGGTTAAAATCGTCCCGGAATCGTGGTATGATGCCCGATTCATCAGCAATGTGTTATATTCACGTGGAGAGCCAAGATGCGGTCTTTGCCAGAGTTTTTGCAAAGTTTGGTATCAGAACAGACGTTCTTTATTTTGCTTAGTTGCTTACTAGTATTTTATATTCGTCATATACTCTGCCATATCCACGTCTTAGTGTGTGGATCGTTCGTCATTTTACTGATTTTTCCAAAGCATGCAGAGTATATGGGAAATTCTCCTCGATAAAGGCTTCGATGATTAATACCAGACAGCTGCTTCTACCCTTGACTAATGGCCATTCCGCATACTGTAGACACAGACCCCTGTCAAATGACGTCACCGAACAGCAACTGTTGTGACGTAGGCCATGGGATGAAGACAGCCAGAGAATACCATTTTATTCATGGTTTGGGGAATCTCAGCAATCTCATCGCCCCCCTGCTTTACTCCCCAGTAATGAATATTTATGGGTTGTTTGACATATCAGACTGAAGAAAAAGAGCAATGCCAACTAACGGAAAGGATATGTTGTATTTTGTGCAAGAATACCCATAATGCATCTGAATATCATCTCCAGGCAATGTAACAATGTAGTTTAATAACAGACTAATATGCTCTAAACTGAATTCATCTGAACCCTGCCTAGCAATACAAATATGCAAGCAGGGTTTCATTCGTCCAGGGTCCTTTATTTCCCCCAAAATGGAATCTGTTTTTCAACAAGGTTTCTGTGTATTTTATATAGTTTTATTAAATTCCTCTTAAAAACGTCTTTCACTGGACACATAAGCTGTTCTTGAAGTAACTCTTAAATTCCTAAGAGTTTTACTCTTAACTCGAAAAATCAAGCATGCAATATTTTAAAAACAGATACAAAGCTAAGTATATAAAGACCTTATTGTAAAGCTTTACAGAAATGAAAACCACGATCTCGCTTTTGATGTCCCTGACTGATAATTACTAATTGTATCTATTAGATATTTTGTTGGTAGCATAGCTGCCGCGAAGATGCATTTTTTTGTATACTAAAACTGTAACCAAGCCTTTTGGAGATGGCACTCGAAATCTGCCTGCCTGCCTCCATAACCTTAATGGCGTATTAAATTGAATAAACGGATTGTACCGCAGTCTGAATAGTTAATGATAAGAAATGCCCCAGGTGGTATTCTGCAGCGATTCCTCTTGGTTCGAATAAAATACTTCATAAATATTAATGAGTATAAACTAGCATTATATTCAAGTCAGCCTGATTATATCAATGCAGCAAGAACTTTGAGTGTTGAAATATTTCATCATACTGCGTATTCTGTGGTTGGGGATGATTCCCTGAAGGGTTTGCGGGAAAAATATGATATTGAATGGCTGTCCAAGAAGCTGCCAGATACAAACAGCAACTGTATAAGGAAGCTATTTTGATATCATGTGTGTATTTGGAATTGTGTGTTACCAAATGGAGTATCTTGGTAGTTTGTGATTATGCCAGTGAAACCCTAGAGTTCTCTTAGCTGCAGTTTACCAAAGCAGTGCATACAGATTGGTGCCCATTGCATACAGATGCATACACACAGACCACACACAGACCACACACAGACCACACATGAATGTCTTTTACAGGGGACTCCAATCAGTTTTTTGTTTGGTCTTCTCTCACTGCACTTGAAATTTATTGAAGTTAAAATTATCAGTGCAAACAGCTATTTGGCAGACTTTTACAAAACCATTTTTATTAAGCTGGCTGTGTGCTATAAAGTTAAACAACTGTTGATATGAAAATACAGTTCTGTAGATGCACAAATACATAATACACATGTTGCCAAATTAAATAATTAAAATCTAAGTAAAGGTGAAATTAAATGCCACAAAAGTATGACATGAAAGTTAATTGGGTGCAACTACAGACATATGAGTTCAGAGTGACTGAACAGACGCAGGTCCTGAATACACAGTTTACTCTGTGCACTGCAGTAAGAGAGCCTCCTCATCGATCTGATGGAGACTCACCACACTGTCTTTCAAACGTGACACTGGTGCACTTTGCTGGTTGTTATAGGGCAGAGCCTACCTACAGTAAAGCAGACATCACTAATGGAAAATGGATGCTGACTCCCCCATCCACCTCAATCCAGTAAAGCAGACATCACTAATGGAAAATGGATGCTGACTCCCCCATCCACCTCAATACAGTTCATCTGTATTCATGTCCAGTAGGAGACTCTGTCTGCTATGAAGATCATCTTGCATGAAGAATATTTTATACAGGAACTGTTCCAATTCCAATAACGCAATAACTTGTACTTACACCTTAGAGCAGAGACATTCTGGGTATTGACAATGGCAGAGCATTGCAATGTTTGTCAAAAGTCTTGTATTTTGTTTGGTTACTTATGGTTATGATTATGGCTATGTAGGAGTTAAGGTTGTCATTGCTGGTATTAGGGTTCTTCCCCATAGAAGTGAAAGGACGGTCCCTGCAAAGGTATGAGTACAAACATGTCTGTGTGTGTGTGTGTGAATGGCACTGTGGTATAAACACATGTCGAGTGGAACACATGGATCTTATGCTAAGTTCAGTAGTCCCAACCTACAGAAAACAGCAGGCATGTGCCAGACACTGACACAATCATGAACTTCCCAGGAGTTTTCCCAGAATTCCTAGGTTGCGTTCCTCGGTTGCTCCTCAGAAATGGTTAGATTTGATCTGGCAGCTCTGACACTCTTGTAAAATGTACTCATGGGAGTTTTACATATGCAAAAATGTTCTGAAGGCAAAATGAAATGAAAAATGATTGGTTCAGATACATAACCAATTAGAATCTGTGCCATATCTCAGACCAACCAATCAAATGTCTTGGTCTCGGCTCGTCTAGCTGCTTGAACCCACCTCCTCTATAATCTGATTGGTTATCTCTCTGAACTAATCATTCTTCATTCTGCCCTCTGAACATTTGTGTGTAAGACTCCTATGAGTGTTTCCCATTTATACCACAGGACTTTGACATCTATGTTCAGTTAATGATTACAGGGGTAAGTGACTAAACTAATCACTTAAGACTTTCAGGGCAACAGCAGATTTTTGTTTTGGCTAAACTCAGTATACTTATTGGGCTCCATTTATATGAGTAAATCACACATATACTTCAGTTTTAAACATGTTAACAGGGAACTTTGACCTGCCTTGTGAATTATGCTTTGCTATTCCTTGGCAAATCTATACCCTTCAGTTTTGACCATCCTGGGTGTTATGTTTCCCCAGGTTAAATGCTGTTTTAAACTATTGGTAGTTTATCTGCCTGAGCATCCAATTCCATGCCATTAGCTGAACATAAATTCGTAGACGGCTCATTAAAAGGTGAAAATTAACATATTTGTTTCTTAATCAGTGCCATGAATAAATCATTGCATATTCACTACTCTGAAATCATAAATAGCCTCACCACCCAACAATTATGGGGCTTGAACTGAACAGCCTCTCACTTGGATTGAAACAAGGCATCCGGACACAGTCAGGAAGTCTGGGGCTCCTGGTCGCCGTTGCGCAGCAGGGCTTGCCATTGGCAGGACCTTGCAGACCAGGCTGAGAGCCATCTTGATTAATATTCGTGCTGGAAGCCAAGAGGTTCAGCAATTGAGGATGAAGATCAAGCACTTAATTCAAACCTTGTTCGACAGGTTCATTACCAGGAACACTGTCCAGAGAGGTCCAGTAATCACTCATGCCCCACAAATCCAGCTTTCCTCTCGCATTTTTGGGGGAGACACACGGCTAATATACTCACTTTTTATGCCACCTTACAGAAACCGGTGACATTTTTATTGCTGTGAAAAATGTTTATGATGCTGCATCTATTGAATCCCCACTCTTTGTCCTTGTGGGTGTTTGTTCTTTTCTCCATTGTACGTGTCTTAAACTCTTTTATTTATTATAGTACTGTTTTCATTAATGGTGCATGTCTGATAGATGTCCAATCATTGGTTGCTTGGCTGAGTACTTGAAGAAAAAAAATACATTGTGCCAAAAAGAAACATAATTCAAAATGCAGATGTAGATATACTGCACATGAATATAATAGAATAGAATAGAATAGAATGCCTTCATTGTCATTGCACAAGCAGTACAACGAAATTTTGAGGGAGTGCAATCAAAACACATCACGCAGACATAACCAATAATCCACTACCAATAAAATCCAATAAACACCTGTGCATATCAATATGTGTTTTTATATTGTGTTCCAGCAAAAAATGAAACTTAGTTGTTCAAGGATTGTATAATTGTGTTGATATAACCCTTTGTTGTCGACATCTGGTGATGTATTCCTCTCTCTTAAAACATTAGTAGGAGTTCCTGCTAAGGTTGACTTTGGCTTTGCTATAATTTGGCTTTGCACATTAATGACAGAGATGAGCTGTAGATCTCATAAGCCATTTGCAGTTGGACAGATGTTAGCAGTCCTTGCTGTGAATAACATTAAAGGTACAGCACAGCGCAAAGTTCTACTTACAAATGAGAAAAAAAAACGACAAAATCATTTGCTGACATCCAGGACCAGGTAAACATTTTACACCTTAAAAGTTCCACTACAACAATCAAACAGAGATGCAACAACAGGTGCCCTCAATGGAGTGTAATGATGATGATGAGGATGATGACGATGATGAAGTTCTTAATTCTGTGGAAGTCAGGATCCAGGCTGCAAATGATTACGCAAGGTCTCCCCAGGTAGGTTGCTTGGTGCCCTAATGCTTCTAGACTGATAAGGGGACCTCCTGATGTTTATTGTGCTTGCAGCAGTGAGAAGACAGTAGCCAGGCCTGCAGAGATCTGCAGAGCAGATGTCAACAATGAAACAACTTGCATGTTACCAATGTTAGAGAAAAACAAAATGATAGGAAAGATGTCAGAAAGAGGAAAAGAGAGCTTTTGCATGATCGGCAGAGGTGTACATCAAAGCTGGAGATTGAATGACATTTTTTGAACCCCGGTTGACAGGTAATCTGTCAGTAGACATGTGATGCAATCGTCACCATCAAAGAGACCAAAACAGTTAAGTGGAAATAGGATTCATTGAAGGTATCTTTTAAAGAAAACAGCCGAGGAATCTGCCTTCCGCCAACATCTAAAACACGCCAGATGTCACCCAGCCTGCCGTCATTCGGAGCAATTCATTTGGCTTTCAGGAAAGCGTGAAGGCGGGGAAGCTTTCACGGAAACCAGGCCAGCAGACTAAGCTGGAGGTGTGGCCTTGGAATTGTCCAGAGCCGTTCTAAATGGCAGATCAGTTCATCCATGGGGCATGTGCTGATAAACAGTTTTTAAATCCATTTGTGTTGAGAGTGAAGGATTAAGTTGATTGTGATACTTGTGAAACCTTGAGAATTATTTGTACTTAACAGATGATTGACTTTTTTTGTTTCTGGAAGCATCTGAGCGTGGATAAAATGAGAGAAATGAACGATCCTGGCAGGGGAACCGGCCTGTGCTTAATCGAGGCACAAACGTGTTCATGCCTCATTCCAGCAAGATGATGGTACTTTCAAATAGACACCAGGATGTAGTCAGACATCCCACCTCCCCTGGAAGATTTGGGAATCTCCCACAAATTGACAGCAGCTCCCTGTCACCTGCGAATTATGCATTATCTCTCCGTCTGTTGTACTGCCATTAAGCAGTAGAAATGTATCCAGCAAAAGTTTTACTGCCACGACCACCAGCCAGCACTAAGACTGGGTGGAATCACAGTATTTCACTTGCAATTCCTGCATTTGCCAGCAAAATATGCTAGGGGGGAAAAAAGTATTACACGGTATTATACGGTATTTCCAAGCCTTAGCCTGGAGCCTACCATTAGAAACATTAAGTAGGGTTAGGTGTGTGGGAATTTCACTTGGTAGTTAAAGCAACTGGTGGCTGCCCTTCACAGCCAGGCTTGCTCTCATGGGGAGCAGGGCTAGGGTTAGTGTTAGGGTTAGGGTTAGTGTTAGTGTTAGGGTTAGGGTTAGTGTTAGGGTTAGGGTTAGGGTTAGGGTTAGGGGAGGTGAGAAGAGAATTTCCCCATGGGGATCAATAAAGTGTCCATTATTATTATTATTATTATTGTTGTTGTTGTTGTTGTTGTTGTTAATAATAATAATAATAACTGATTGAGGTGATGGAAAATCATTTGAAAGATACACTATATGGAACAAAAGTATTGGAACAAATGTTTCAGTCACTGAATTCAGGTGTTTCATTCAGAGCCATTGCCACAGGTGTGTAAGACCCAGCACCCAGGCGTGCAAATAACTGTGAAAGAATGGGTCACTCTGAAGAGGTCAGCGAATTCGAGTGTGATGCTGCCATAGGATGCCAACATCGCAATAAGTCAGCTTGTGAAATTTCATCCATTCTAGATATTCCATAGTCGTCTGTGAGCGGTAATATTGCAAAGTAGAAGTGTTCAGGAACTCAGTAATAGAGTAAGAGAGTGGGCTCACCGAGTGCTGAGGTGCTAAGTGCGTAAACGTCACCAACGCTTACTTGGCACAGTAACTACAGCATTGCAAACTTCCTCTGGCATTAGCTGCAGCACAGAAACTGTGTGCCGGGGGCAGCATGGAATGGGCTTCCATGGCCGAGCAGCCGCATGCAGGCCTTACATCACCAAGCTCAATGCCAAGCACTGGATGGGGTGGTATAAAGAGTGCACAGGACTCTGGAGCAGTGGAGTTTTTGGCAGTCTGATGGACAGGTCTGGATTTGATGGATGCCGGGAGAACATTACCTGCCTGACTGCATTGTGCCAACGGTAACGTTTGGTGAAGGAGGGTTAACGGTATGGGGTTGTTCTTCAGGGCACAGGCCCTTAATTTCAGTGTAGAGAACTCTTAATGCTTCAGCATACCAAAATATTTTAGACAGTTCTATGCTTCCACCTTTGTGGGAACGGTTTGGGGAAGGTCTTTTTCTATTCCAGCATGACTGTCCCAGTGCACAAAGTAAGGTCCATAAAGACATGGTTGGGTGACTTTGGTGTTGAAGAACTTGACTGGCCTGCAAACCCTAACCCTAACCCTAACCCTAACCCATCGAACACCATTGGGTTGAACTAGAATGGAGATTGCGAGCCAGGCCTTCATGTCTAATATCAGTGCCTGACCTCACAAATGTTGATGTGTAGGAATGAGCAAAACACAGACACACTCCCAAATCTTGTTAGAAGGCTTCCCCAGAAGAGTGGCAGCTGCTATAGCTGCTAAGGGGAGACCAGCTCCATATATATGCCTATGGATTTAGAATGGGATGCCGTAAAAGTCCCTGTAGGTGCAATGGCCTGGTGTCCCAATACTTTTGTTCATATAGAGTGCATAATAATTGGATTTAAGGATTAAAAGTCTTAAAAGTTCCAAATATGCATAATCTGAAAAGGATCTTCACAATTCTAGCCGCAAATCTCTCCGGGATGTAATGGAATTGTTTATCTGTCTTGTTTTCCGTTTAATGTACATTCTGTGGGAAGATCATACCAGCCAATCGAATCAAAGACACACCCCTCCAGGGATGCACTGAAAAATCACGAAATTTGAGTGGGGGGGGGGTGCTGGTAACATTTTTTCTCATCTGCCCAAAGCTCAATGACAAAGTCTTTACACACGTGAGACTCTTCAAAGCAATGGGAATTCAATTGTGATGGGAAAAACAGAGCATGAGAATTGGCAGGGATGAGAAGGGGCAGGGATGAGAAGGGGCAGGGATGAGAAGGGGCAGAGATGAGAAGGGGCAGGGATGAGAAGGGGCAGGGATAAGCTGGCGAGTACAGAGATATCCGTGGATGTGTATATGGAAGGAAAAAATTAGATATATATATGACAGGAAATACGGTGATAAGGAAGATATCATGAATATGAATATCATGTATCAAGGAGTCAGATTTAATTAGTATAAAAATAGTATAGAGCTGGAAGGTGAATATGGAGATTTTGATAACAATGGGGGGAGTAGTGGTGTTAGTGTACAGTTCCCTGAGTGAAACACAGTGTCTGTATTTAGTTTTTGGGTCCTGCTGGAGCAAGTACACTTATAGTTTATTTAACATGGCCAGCATTTCCTGGTAGGGAGTCTTATGCGCTGCTGACCCTCTGCTCTCGGAACAGACATGTGACCTGTGCTCTGTTTCAGGCGGACTTCACAAACTGGCCCGCGGCCGCTTTCCATGCTTATGTACATTATGATTCTCACTGGTAAAAGAAATACAATTAACCAGTAATGTACATAGCAGATTAACTGAAACACCCAGGTGCTCTATTTATGGTACTGAGGGCTTTTTGACGCGATTGACCTCTAACCCACCTACACTGTATTCTGTCAGAACAGATATGAATAATCAGACACATATATTAGGAAGGGGAACTGTTATGTAGATCAATGAATGCAGTACTTGTGTAAATTATTGCTTTTCATTTTCTTATTTTATTGGCACCTGACAAAATTCAGATACTAGGAAATTAAATGTTGAATATTTGTAATATCTTTTGAGATTATTAGGTATCCCTTTGTTCTCATAACAACTTACCCAACACAGGGAGGCCGCAAACATGGATGGATGGATGGATGCATGGGCATAAATTTCATTTAACAGTAGGGGGGGACAATAAATATAAAATTTCTCATGAGCAATTTTTGAAGGGGA
>JAODKL010000269.1:0-13240 GCA_026780765.1 Petrocephalus schoutedeni
GCGATGGGCTGGCCCCCCATCCTGGGTTGTTCCCTGCCTCGTGCCCATTGCTTCCGGGATAGGCTCCGGACCCCCCCCGACCCTGAACAGGATAAGCGGGTTGGAAGATGGATGGATGGATGTTGCGTTGGTTAATTGATTAACTATTAAATATCTCAGCCAATCTGACCAAAATGAAGTCATATTCTTAATTAGCACCATAAACTTAATATAAAACCATTCAAACATTGTTGGCGTTGGTTATATTATATGGTAATGAACATCAATTCAGCCTCAGATTCGAGTCAATCAGATACACTGCGCAGGTGTCTGTCCTTGAATTGAATTGATCAAACATGAGGCCAAATTTTTAGCTTTCTTGTAGTGCCTCAACCGAGATAAAAGTATCATAGACTACTAGCATCTCAGAGATGCCCCTTAGCATAAACATGGAAGGGAACTCACACAATGTGCGGAGAGCATGCAAAACGCACCAGAGGCGGACAAAGTACACAACTCCAGTATGGCTGAGTGAAAGTATAGACACTCCCGGTGAAGTTTTACTCCAATACAAGTGAAAGCTGTTTAGTAAAATTAGTAAAAAGTCTTGTATTTTGGTTGGCTACTTAAGGTACTGGTTAAGGTTAGGGCTGGGTAGGTGTCACGGTCAGCTCGTTTAATCCTCATGTGCCACGCCCCCTTGTTATCCACGTGCGTCTCCCCGATCGCAGCCTGCATCATGGGTCGTAGATCCCGCTCCAACCGTGACAGTAGGGGTTAAGGGTGACATTTTTGGGATTAGGGTTTTGCCCATAAATATCAAATTTGTGTGTGTGTGTGTCTGTGCACATGCATGCATTAGGCAGACAGTAAATTCCTCAGAACATAAAAACAAATAAAACTACCAACCCAGGTACTGTACACACCTCTAGCTTTATAACTGCCCAACAGCAACTAAATTAATGGCAAAGTAGTTAACTGTGATTTGTTTTTCTCCTGTGACGAACACAATATGGCTGACCACTTTTCAGAAAAGGAAATCTGTCCACTGATTTCAAAGCTATGCTTCAAAGCAACGAGTAACGAGAACCTTCACAGAAATATAGCGAAGTCTAAAGTGCAGTATTTGTCTTTCAAATGTACTGGAGTAAAAGTCAGAAGTTTCCAAAACAATTGATACTCAAGTAAAATATAGCTACTCAAGTAAATGTACTTACAGTAAGCACAGTACTCAAGTAAATGTACTTACAGTAAGCACAGTACTCAAGTAAATGTACTTACAGTAAGTACAACGCTCAAGTAAATGTACTTACAGTAAGCACAGTACTCAAATAAATGTACTTACAGTAAGTACAATGCTCAAGTAAATGTACTTACAGTAAGTACAACACTTAAGGAAATGTACTAACAGTAAGTACAGTACTCAAGTAAATGTACGAATAGTGACTACTCAGGTAAATGTACTCTCCGACCCAGAGTTGTGAGGTTGTGAGTCACTTGGAGACTGTTGTAGTGCATTATTTTATTCTGGCAGTGTGCAGAACATTTTTGGTTCAGGCAGAACTACACAGCAAACATTGAACGACAAGCCACACATCAAAACAAAACGGCACTGGAGTGAGCTTTGTCACACCTCACCAAGGAAGGGCCACACCCTGGTGCAAAAAAACAGGTCTGACTTCATGTAAAAATCCCTGTTAGCTCAGCAAGTACCTCAGCACTCAAACAAACAGCAGATTCTGCTGTACGGTGCTCAGAGAGGAGCCAACCTCTCGTACCCCAGATATTTTCAGTTTTCCTTCTGTAGTACAAAGTCATGCAGTTAAAGACATGCATTTAATTACTTTCCAATTACGTTCTGTTCTTTAATCTCATTTGAAGAAGAAATACAAAGTGAATCGCTGCAGAAATGAATATGTCAGTTAACTGATCACTGAGAACCTTTATTAAAATCAGGGCTGATGTTAGACATGCAGTCCTTCCTCTATTCAGGAAGACGTCCTCTGCTTTGAACAGCTTGTATAGAACGGCCTGAAAAAATATAAACAAAACAAATGTCGAGGGAAAAATCCTAACAGTGACCTCGGCTCGAAACTACGGCAGATATTTTTTTCTCCTTCATACTGCAAGTTTTTACTGATATTTTTAAATATTGATCTCGGAGATGTTTACGCTGTGCATCCCAAAGCGATATAAGTTTTTACCTAAAGTATACAAAGAGCTTTAAAAAGCAACTGCATGATCACAATATATCCGTTTTGCTTTTTTTTTATCAAATACAAATAAGTCTTTGTGCACGATGATGACATTTCATAAAGCCAGACACATTTTTCAAAGAAAATCAGTCCATGGTTTAGGAGACAGCTGCTACTGTCTTCAGCACTCGGTACTGATGGTTCTGGCAAAGCCAGGCGGGCTCCCCTCCAGACCCAGAAGGGATAAGACAGCTCCATATACCCGGAATCTCTGCAGCCTCCAGTTGCTAGAAAAGCATGACTGAAGTGTTTGAAGAAATTATCGAAATAGTGACAAGGCAGCACCTCCCAGCAGTTATCTGGCTGAGGCCAAATTAGTGTGAGCTCTCAGGGAGCAGTGCAAGGGAAGCAGGCAGGAGTCTAACATAGCAGAGGGCTTCACACTGGTGTATGCGCTGTGGTGTTTAGGCATTTAGAATTATAATCTGGATGCTGATTCCTATACCAAGATGCCATTGGTCTCTCTCTTGGTCTCTCTCCTTTCGTACACCTAGAAGAAGTCAATTCAGCTAAAGCTGTCAGTTAATTTGCATAAGGGGAGGCCAATCTTATCCAGAAAGGGCTGCTGTGTGTGCAGGTTTTTTGCCACAATTCCCTAATTTGCTTACTAATTAGAGGACTGACTGGCTGAAGAGTCTCAACACCGGGGTTTGAACAGTCCGCTTAAAGTTTACCCCAAAAACCTCCACACACACTGACCCTTTGAGCATAAGACTGCCGGCCCCCTATTTACATTATCCACCTGTGCAAATTATAAAATAAATAAATTATAAAAAATAACTCACTTTTGAATAGAAGTTTAACTCAGATATAAAAATATAGGGCAAGATAAGCCAACAAGTTTTTCTTGTTGCTAATGATGATTTGAGCGCAATTAAAAGAACTCGACATCTGTTGTGGGAGTGCAGGAGTGAGCAGGGCTACGCCGTATCGGATGTGACAGGCCGATGCTGTGCCTTCGTGCGAGTGCGTGGAAGCCGGCAGCGTGACACTGAACCTTTTCACCCAGGAACCCTTTTATTTAACCTCACAGAGGACGGCTGTTGTCCTTAGAGCAGAATGATGTCTTTGACCTTACGTGGTTCTAATGAATGAGGCGGCATGTGGGCAGAGTGAAGGGGAAGCAGTATTTCTTCATGCCAAACTCTTCATCGTCCGTCTTGCTGCAGATGTCCAGCCAAAAGGACGGCAGCAGAAGGTCCAGTGTGACAGAACGTTGGTTTTACAAATGAGATTTGCTTAACGTGCGTCTATGATCCTCAGACTTCCCCAGGGCATTAAAGAAAAGCGTCCACAGCTCCAGGAAGCACAGGAGGTCAGGTGAGGAGAGCTCTGTCCCCGAGTGATGTCTCCTAATTAACGTCCAGGGGCTCTTCATATGAAGCCTCATTTTGTGTTGGGGCTCAGACCGGCATCTATTGTACAAAATGAATCATTTAACCTTCAAAATATCCTGCATGCTCACACAGATTGTGACTCTTACTGACTTTTCTTTTGGCAGATGTCATGATATTCAAGAGAGGGTATTTAAAATAAAATGGACTGGCTCTTTGCACCGTCTTATTTAAGGCCTGTGCCACCTCGGAGCTCCTCCGGGAATCTCCAAACCCAATTTCACAAATTAGAAGCCACCAAATCAAATTGCATTGAATTATTATTTGAGATAGGGAAAGGTGTGCTTTAATTAAAATAATTAGCATAATATATAAAGATTAATAAGAGCACACATCGGATGTTGTCAGTGGTCTTAGCACTCCTGCTAATTAAAAGTGTCCCGGTCTGCTCCTGTTACAGCATTCTAGGCTAGGTATGGCGTGAGCAGAGAACACACACGGCACACAAGTTAATTATATAATCCATTTATTAAGGTGATATTTGCATATTGAAATGGAAAGTGGGATATCTTCATCATCATGAAGTGCATGGAGGACACTATATCTGCTATACACTATATCAGTACTCCCCGAGACACTGCAATCATGGTAGGCCACTGGCAGAGGTGTAAGGGTTAGGTTCCGAGCATACAAACCAGACCAGTGTAGCGAAAATGTGGACTGTCTGGCAGGGAGCTTGGATGGCGCAAAAACATGGACTGACTGTGGGACCCGAGGCTCGGATTGGGAAACACTGCTCTATATGCAACCAGCCCTAACTGCAGGCCTTTGGACAGCAGGAAGAAAATGAATTCAGGCAGGAAACACAGGAAGAGCTGGGGAGACGCCACGGCCTCACTTGGTGGGGAGGGGCGTCCAGGGTGCGAGGTGATGGGGCAATCAAAATGTTGAACAAATTAGATCTCATCTCATCTCATCTAGCATATGGGAACATATCTATGCATTATGCATTGTTTCACTGCTGGACTCTTTGTCCACATTCTGATAGAACAGAAATGACTCTCCTGCTCAGACCACTAAAATAGCTGTGCAGCACCACATGTTACATGTTGTCTGATTGCTTTGTTAATCTGAATACTCCAAAATGTTTTCACAGTCCTGCTGGGTGCAGTGCAGTTTGAATTTACAGAGACAGTACAAACTGAACATTCCTCTGATTGTGAGACTATTAATTTATATAACAGAAATTAGTGGAGGTAATATACTTTTACATGTATTTATTTAGAAGACACTTCTCTCCAAAGCAATGTGTAGGTGAGGTAGATGATATGCATGTCAGAATGATAACTAGTGTTGACTAGGCTGAGGTCCCAGTGAGTGGCCAGTGACAAGTGCAAGACAGGTTTGGGAATAACAGCGACACAAAAACACTGTTAAAAAAGCAAGCGCCAAGTCTAAGTGTGCAATACAAGAGAAGCAAGAGCCAAATCTAAGTGTGCAATACAAGAGAAGCAAGAGCCAAATCTAATTGTGCAATACAAGAGAAGCAAGAGCCAAATCTAAGTGTGCAATACAAGAGAAGCAAGAGCCAAGTCTATGTGTGCAGTACAAGAACAGCTGTGATTATCAATACCAAGACTGCAAAGATCGTACTTGTGGTCTAGGCATGACCGGTCTTGCTAACTTGCCTCCCAAACACAAACTTGGGGCACAATAAATCATGGGATTTGTCTCATTTTGTGAGGATGCAACTGATGTATCCTTTATATTTGGGGTGAGGCATGAACGATACACTTCTTTACACGTCTCTTTAAGTTTGTGAGGGACTCTGGTAGTGATGGTCAAAACGACTCTTCATGACTCTTCATTTGCTGTATTTTTTGACCCCACCAGATGATGGTCTTGGTTTTAAGCATGCTTTGAGTGTTTGAACAGAGAACACAATCAACTGGGGTCAGAAAATACAGCAAATGGTTCATGAAGCAACATTTCAACTAACATTACACTCTGGCTCCTGGATTTACTTGAGTAGCTTATTCCACCATCAAGGAACCATACATGGAAAAATGTTTAGAATGAGACTTGGTTTCACACAGGGAAACAGCTGAAGTTTATTACTGAATAGAGGGGACATGATGAGAGGGTCCAATAGAGGGTCCTGGTGAGTGACTCAGAGTACGTAGGTGCCATTCCATTTACAGCACTGGAAGTACAGTAAGCACTTGAACATGGCATGAGCATGCCTAAGTTGGGAGCATTATACAGGTATATGTACAGCTATGGATATTTATGTCTAATAGTAAAACTTAATGTTCTGTTGCAAAAAAAAGGACTATGGTGGCTGTACAATGAGATGGGTATGAAAAAGTCCAGTGCATGTTGTGAACAAGGATGCATTTAGACATGAGGTTATGTGGAGTCCAGCTGTTGATTATTGAAAGTCAATACATTTCTGTGTGTCTTCTCACACATTTCTGTGTATCTTGTTTTCTCACAATAGGTCAGCAAACATGTTGTTTCATAAGGCTGCGTTTTAAAATCTCCCCAAAACCTTATATATAAAAACACTGGTCATAATTAACAATCTAAAATTTGGGACTGACTCTCACGTATCCACACAAGATCATTTTTAAATATGTTCTTAATAATCACAAGTTATAAATAGACACATGAGCAATATGGTAAATTGTAAGCATATTAAAAATTCAGATACACTGACATTTCATTTCATACCAGGGCACACCATGGCAGGTTATGAACAGTGGACAGGGTGCTGGAAATAACTCTCCCTCATCTCTGATGTGACTCATTTCATGAGGAAAAAGAAACCCAGTTTCTAAGAATAACTTTCTTTGTTTACAAAGGGACTTTAGCCAGAGTTTACAAGGATGAGGACAGTGCGCTGGTGCTTCATCTTTCCAAGACATGCATCAATGGGTAGCAATATCTCTACCCTGTGCATAAATGATTTCCATGTATACTTTAAAGGAGTGTGTAAAAGCATTTTTATGTATCATTTTACTGTTGTAAGGGCATCAAAATGATCTTCAATCAATCAATTTAACCACCTTGCTTTGCTTGCTGAGCTGCTTATTGGTTAATGGTTCCATATTTACTGTGACTGTGACAATTTCCCACACCGTGCTATAGAGATTAATCTGTAAAATAAACAATACACCAAGCAGCCTTATACCATGCCAAGCTTTATTACTGAACTAGAAGTGTTTGGCCAGCTCTCTCACACACTGCATGTCTTCCCAAGGAAAGTCACGAACTGTTCAGGAAGGGAAAGTAGTAAATTTAGTAACAAACAGTTTGTCAAGGTGGACGGGCACACGTTTTGCTGAACGCCTTGTCTATAAAATGGGACAGATGGAAAGGAGAGGTGATTAAGTCAAGGTAGGGTCTGCTCCCACTGACTCACCTACTGACAAGCCAGCCGTTAAAGAACAAGCCATTATTTTCATCTGTCAGTCATAATGTACCAGCAACTAAATTAGTCTCCCTGACTGGTAATGCTGTCCTCCAAATCACTGACCCTCACTCTGACAGCACTGAGGTTTCATTAGAGGACTCGCCAGATACAAGCGGAGCTCCACTTTTGGATATAGTTAATGATGCTCCGGGGATACTGGTGTTAAAACTGGGATGATGAGGGATTAGTGTGGAGTCACAGAGACCGCAGTGTGGAATTGGGAACCAAACACTCCATGGTGCCAGAGATGTACCGACAGCTAGAGGGCAGAGATTGCATGATGAAACATGAAGAAGTATGATGGCTTCATCTTCAGCTTTCCTCTTTGAGCAGAAGAACAGGGCTCAGGGGACCTGAGTGAGAGAAAATGTTAATCCAGAACTGGCACCATATGGGAACATACTGTCAGTGAGGTGGGATTCATGGGACTACTTTTATTACAACTTATCACACTCAATATAAATTTTTGCTTTTGCATTAGCAAAGAAGCATTTAAGGAGAGCGCAGTCCGTCAATCCATGGGAGATGTGAAAATCTGTCACAAACTGCTGCTAACTGCTAATTAAGGGCTAAAATAACTGCATTATGCATTGTTCAATATCTTGGTCTTCAGAGAGAGCGGTTAGTTCCCGACAGTGAGAAGGAACTGATAAGGTTTGTCAGGGAATGCATGGAGGATAAGAGTTATCAGCACTCCTGCAAAAATATTAACTCTTCAAAAAAGTGATAAACGCACGGTAAGTTTCCCTGTAACACGCCGCTATGGTGAGGGAGTCATTCTCCACTGTTTTCACTTTTAAAGGTAGTGTAAAACTACAGAGTTTTTCAGAACATTCTAACCAATCAAACATCTAAAGCAGGGGTCTTCAACTCCGGTCCTGGAGAGCTACCACCCAGGAGGTTTTCTGTCCTACCTGGCTTCTGAAGAGCCACAGCTGACTGAGGTAAATCCCAGGAACAGGAGTGGCTCATCAGATTCCATGCAGGACAGAAAACCTCCTGGGTAGTAGCTCTCCAGGACTGGAGTTGGAGACCCCTGAGTTAAAGGAGATAGGAAGAAGTCTTACAAACCCTTAATCTCAAACAAACAGCTAAAACAGACATTGGTCATGAAAACAATTTCACATGCTAAATTTAATTTTGTCAGTTGCATAAATATTTATTTTTCTATTTATATGCCAAAACAAATCCAGGCTGGTTTTGAATGAGGTAGACGGGTTTTGCTATCACAAATGCCTCATCAGATACAAACCATCACAGATAGTGTTACAAGGCCAGTTCTTTGTAATTTTGCATGACTGAAATACCAAACTTGAATAACCTAAGGACAGTTTCTGCTTCTTATAATATGCTACCTATTTATGTAAATGACAAATCGTAAAAGATATAAAACTCCAACTGGTAGTTCTCAAGATCAACAGACAGATATTGTGGAATCCTGTAAGGTGATGCAAACATGAATCCAGACTTCCCCACAGAACACATTCAGAAGGTTTATGTTGTGATGAGTATGTCGTTCAGGAAATTACTGGGAATATCAATCATCTTATCACACTCAGAAACTGAAGCATTAACAAAATCTGAATATCAATCACCCTCGGGTATAAGTGACTGGAGAATTCGGGTCTCCCTCCTCAGGGTCAAAGAGGGACACCCTCTACCTGCTCACGCATGGGGCCTTCCTGATCAGCAGCAATCAGCTTTGTCCAGCACCTTCAATTACTGACTCAGCATTTTTGCGAAAAGGTGAAAAATGTGACAAATTTTTCACCTTTCAGGTTTCTTTTAAACCTGTTTCCAAATTGTGTTTCTCCTTCTGCAACTAGCTTCACCTTACTCACTCTAAAATTAAATTTTTATGAATGTTACTCTGCTCTGAGAGTCCTCTGTTGTTTCTAGGCTTTAGAAAAGAATCACTGTTGTTTTGTTTACCATCAGCAAACAATAATCTGATGGAGGCTTTTTCCAGGAGTCTTGGTGCTGCTCCAGGTCCAGCTTCTAACCGAATAATGTGCCAAATACAGGAAGGTAATGAGCAGAAGTCAGTGTTCAGACTGCATCTGGGCACTGCAAGTATCTGCTCATGCCATTCGGACTGGCTAACGCACATGGTGTCATTTGCAAATTACATGATGTAGAATATCCTCCGCAATGTGCTGTTTCACTGTCCTCAGGCACCTCTCTGCAAAGCTAGAGAAATATGGGTTTTATGTTTGTACAGTAACCCTTCTTAGATTCCACCGCTGAAGGTATTCAAATGGTCCCTGGGAAATTGCAGTTGTTGCCTCTCTACAGTATATCTCTGTACAGTGCTTTCTGGGGGTTGCCAGCTTCTCTCGTCTATTCATCTGTAATTTAAATTTTTATTTTGGTTGATACCTCAGAGGTCAAACTCCACGCATGAGTCATTTATTCAGACCCCTATAATACTGGCAATCAAAAGCCTCTAGCTAGTAGGTTAAGGGACAAATCATCAAGAGATTTATGGTGGCAAACTGGCAATAACGTATTCCCTACTGAAATGATGCTACTGTACTCTACCCCCTTTTCAGGATAACTAGGACAAACAAACCTGAGATTTCCTAGAACTGGACCAACTGAAAAATGAGACACTGGGTGTTTCTCAATACCAAGAAAGCAAAGGTCATATTTGTAGTCTTGCCTGTCAAGAATGAACTTGGGGCTCAATATCGAGGAACTGGTCTCCTTTGGCGAGGATGCAACCAATGTATCCTTGATATTTGGAGGTGATTCTTGTGTTCTTTTTATTGGTGTTCTATCAGCAATGGAAGATGACATTAAACAGGTATGCAGGAACACTAGAACGGTCAAGCATACATATTGACACATGTTGGCTATCTCTTTTGCTACTCTATTTTTCTCAGGTCTGTTTCTGAACTGAGGTCACAGATAACCTTTCATAATTCCAATCTATAATCACCTGCATCTGCAGTCAATCTGTGATTATTGTCAAAATCCCCTTGCTCAGTCATAGGCTTGGTCAGGTTTTCTGGTTTGTTTAGTTTAGCATCCTGGATTCTGTTTGCTCCATGTCTGCAATCTCATGCTTTGTTATTCCCAGGCAACTCAGCAGTTGATGTCAACCCAGCCATCTAACCTGTGCATCTCATGGTCAGCAACCCCAGTCCAGTCAGCAATGAATTCTCAGTGACCAGTCTGCCAAATAGGACAGTTCTGACAGGCAGAAGACCTTGTACTTCTGTATGCAGCTTGGGGCATGTTAAATTACCATTGTCTGTGTTCTTTGTTCTGTAAAACTTTGATCCTTAGACATGGCAGCTTTTTCCTGTCTAACAATCCTAAATTAGTACCCAAGAGCCAAATGTGTACCTACTAAAATTATAAATAAACCACAACAACCAAATTCAGTGTCAGACCTAATGTCAATGATCCTGCATAAGTCGGTATATTAGCAGTCAGAGTTTGCATGGGCAGATTGAGTATGAAGGTGTTTCCTAGAGCAATGCAGCTTTGTGAGCTGCAGCATGCAGAAGCAGCATCACTGCAGCACCAGGAATGCGACGTATTTAAACACTGGATGGAAACCGATGAAAGATATTCTTTATAATTCCATACTGACCCTCCAAGCTCCAGCTATACATAGTGTAGCGCGGGGGGACCGGCGGGCAGCGCGGCGGGTCGGGTTAATGCCAGCCAGTAAATGGCGTTCCGGAGACGCGCGGGTTTATGTCAGTGTGCCCGGCTGTGTAATGCAGTGTGTGTGTGTGTGTGTGTGCGTGTGTGTGTGCCCGCCGTGCGTATGAGGAGTAAGTGGGGTGACAGGTACGGTGGGCAGTGTGAGTGCTGGTGTCTTTTGTCGTTGTGTCGAATAAACGCCACCTGGCGATTAAAAGCACTCCCCGACTCCTGCGCATTTGTTGCGGAAATGGCACAGCCACCTTTTGTTACAACAGGGTATTTACGCAACATCGCAAAAAAGAGTAAATAATATATTGACCCAAAATACGAAAAAACATGCTTCTATAGTGCATGACTATAGAATTTAACAGTGTATTGTAGTCTGTTGTGTTGATTACCTGTTACACACCTGCAATCTGACCACTGAAGACCTTTCTGTCTCCAATGCATTAGCTATATACGTGATAAAAAAACAATAAAAGAATGGGAGGTACCATGTAAGCTTTTTTAAACAAAAAGATTCTTCCGGATGCTCATTTGAAAGCTTGCGGTTGTCCGGGGGCATTCCATGTACCAGAGTAACGCTGGTAAACTCTTAATATGTCACGCCTTTCGTTTTGGCAAGGTCAGTGGTAAACGGTGTGCAGTTAAATGCCAGTACATCACTGGGGACTGGGCAGCCTCACCCTGGTTATGGCTCCTCAGGGCAATGTGTGTTTTTATGAAGCAATGCTCACCCCTGCACAGTACCTGAGCTCACTGACTTTCAATCATTTCTAACCTTTTCTCTGGAATTGCTCTTTAGAGAAGCCTCACTCTGGGGAGGACAAAAGATGCAGGGACTGAACAGCTCCCTCGCTGAGCTAAATGGTGATGTGTGGCTGCTGCGGAGAGCGTGTGCTTCAGGTTAGCAGGCTGTGCCTGTGGTCAGAAGGTTGCTGATTTACATCCCCAGCGCCAGCTGCCCCAGGAACCAGCTGACCATGCTTTGTCTCATACGTTGCTTTGGATAAACGAGTCTGATGAACAAATTCAAACCCACTTCTTGGCATAACGAGCCAAGACCGCTTTGGGACTGAACAGTGCGACGTTGACACACACCTTGCAGCCTGAGGAATTTGGACGATGGACCAATCAGATTGTGACAAATGTCTCCGTCCTGGGTGACTCGGGCCCTTGTCTACTGAGATCAGGTTCGGAGCAGGGCAGAGATGGTCCCTTGATTAGGCTTAATGTGCGCGAGGAACTAAAACAGGTTCACCATGCAGCTGAGCAGATGTTCAGACCAAACAAGAAGAGATGGACAATGCTAAAACGATGCTCCAAATGTATCTTATTACTGTATGTGGATTACATTAAATGCTTGTTTTGCCTCCCATTTCATAACACAAACCATGTAGTTTTCCACCCACAGTTCAAAGACATGCATTTAGATGAAATTCTATAATGAAATTGCCAATAGTGTATAATTGTCTTTAGAAGTGTGGGATGGAAAGCCATCCCGTCTAGGGTGTCCCCTGCCTCATGTCCTGTGATGGACTGGCATCCCATCCAGGGTGTCCCCTGCCTCATGTCCTGTGATAGACAGCCATTCTGTCCAGGGTGTCCCCTGCCTTATGCCCTGCGATGGACAGCCATCCTGTCCAGGGTGTCCTCAGTATTATGTCCTGGTGTCCTGGGATAGATTCCAGGCTCAGTGTTCATTAGATAAGCGGTCATAGAAAATGGAGGCTTCTAACAGAAATGTGGTTTATTTTATGGAGTAACATATTACAGACTGCATTAATGCCTTAATACTTACCATAGATGGACATGCCTGTAAGAAATTATAATTTGTGGAGTCATAAAGCACACCAGCATGGTGCCTCTGCTTGGTGTTTTTGACAGTCACTAGGGGAACTCATCTGTGGGCAGAACGCATGATGTGCCAGCTGTATGTCATATGAAGAAGCCATGGCTAGCTTTTAGAATACTGATGCTGCATGACAGTCCATTTCAGAAAATCATGCATAGAAGTCATACTGGTCACCAAGCCTGAAACATCAATGTTACTGCTTCAGAAGAAAACTGAGTCCAAAGCAGTGAAAAGATTTCTGAAACTGTCCTTTCTGAAAAGTGATTGTGAGACACTCTTTTGCGTCTCTAACACCTTGCACACATTGCTTAATACTGGGCTGCCAGCTCTCACGCATCTGGCATGACTCTCAGCTTTCTGACTCTCATGATGATGCATAAAATCTTACGGCAAATCTATATTATTCCATTATGAACCTCAAATTAGCTGCATTGGGGTAGTTGGCTACAGACTGTTTACAAGGGAATAAAACTGTTTCATACAAGTAAATGTGTGTGCACACATTTCTCAACTGATACAAGTTGACAACACTGTTAATATAATTTTTATGTTTGGGCTTCAGGTTCACTGTTCATTTGAAGTGTGTCGAATTCCGTGTGTCTGTTTCACGGTCTGCCCATGTGATCCTTGTGTGCCACGCCCCCTTGTTCTCCACGTGCGTTTCCCTAATCGTGCCCAGCTG
>JAODKL010000271.1:0-13217 GCA_026780765.1 Petrocephalus schoutedeni
GGGGGGGTCCGTGTTCATACTTATTCCAGATGTTTGTTGCTGAAGAAGTTGCTGATTTGCATGTGTGGATCTGCTGTTCTCTGCATGATGTCAGCTGAGACTTGTGGAGAAGCATGCATCCTGTTCCTGGGCATGACTTCAGCCCCGAACAGTACTGATACGTTTGCAATAAGTGCCCTTCTAACCCACCTGGCTCTGGTTCTTGGCTGTGACTGGATTTGTAGACTGTGTAAAAATAGAGTATTACTCCTGTGACACATAGGGGAGGGTACTACAGAGATGTAGATGCGTGATGATTTATATGTATGTGTATGTGTGCATGTGGCTGTTTCTGTGCATGTTACCTAAAGTTTAATAGTCATACACGTGCATGTAGGTAATGAAGTTGCTGGGTGTAGCAGCTGTAAAATAACATGCCTCCAACATCTCAAAAACCTTGAATGATTTTATCATCCCGGTCACAAAGCGTCTTCTTGTGTTATAGACAGTACCTATTATTACCATTTGGGGTGTTTTGAGCAAGTTTTAATCACAATAATATGTAAAGCATTATGATCTGCATTTAATTAAAATACTGAATTGTAAGCTGCAACACGTTGCAAGTAATGATTCAAGTATGAGATTCCTGCAAACTAGTAAAAGTACTGTACTGCTGTGCCATGAAAGTTAACTGTCTCACCAAAAGCCTGCTCATGCTGTGAGTAATATGGATGGTTTTCTGTATTCTGAAAGCTTTTATGAGTTCAATTTACAACCTTCCTAGGGGAATTCTTCTTTGGCCTGTAGTAAAGGTGAACTTTCCTGAGTCACGGGCAGTAAATGGCTTCCTGCAAGTTTAACCACCTTCCCATAAAGTGAAAGAGAACGTCGATAATTATCACTTTAATTAAGATGTTTGAACCGAGTTTTGAACAGTCTACAGTATCATGAAGAAGCAGGTTCCCGGTGGTAGTTGTAAGATATTTAAAGACCCATAGGACTGTTATGTTCCTTCTAGTTGTTGGATTTGTCTGAAATTCATTTTTCGGTTTCTTTTTAAGGGACACTGTCGGATGTCCCCCATTCACCCACACAAACACACACACAAAGGTGCTGTTGCATTCTGTGTGACTACGCAATTTGCATGTTGGTATTTTTGACTAGATGCATCTATCAGTGGCTTCTGTGGACACCTTTTTCGGTTGATTAGAGAGCTCTTTCCTACTCACCCTATCGGATCGCAGGCAGTAGTCCTTCCCTGGTGTTCTGTGAGCTGATAAGCTCCATGTGTAGTCCTGCAGGGCGGTTTTGTGCTTTGCATGTTGTTCTTACGCTGGAGCCTTTTATTTTGTTGAAGTTTGGTGGTAGTGAAACTCATTCCATGTGCATACATTTAGACAAGAAATGGGATTAAATCTATTAAGGCCAATTAGGTGGATTGAGAACTAATTTTATGTGGATGTTAATGGGATAACTGATCCCAAAATAACATATGAAAAGAACACTGAGCATTTTTTGTTTTTGGGCCATTGGCTCTGGTCTTTATTAGTGGCTATAAGAATTACGTAGGGTTAGGGTAAATGTTCTGTAAATGATCTTAAATCCATGGTGACACTGCAGGATTCTGCATTATACATGTACGGAAGTCACAGGTGCAGGGGCACTGATGTCATGATTTCATGATTGAGTCACATTTTGGTGAAATGGAAATGTGTAAGAGACTTGCTGCTGTAGCGCTGCTGCCTAGCATGGCAGTGTTTTTGATGTGGTGGTAGTCTAGTGTATCAGAGTAAATTCCACAGTTCAATTTATGATTTGCATTATTTACTTTTGTTTGGTTGGAAAAAAGGTGAAAATGGCCGGTTCTCCCCCCCCCAGTGTAGGATTTGTTGCACATTTTTTCTTCGGTGTTCCTGCAGCTTGCATGGTTGTTTGAAAGCTCTGGAACCACGCGTCCAGAAGGGAGTTTCCAGGGCCTTGGCTGGAGACGAGACAAGAGTAGATAATTTTTCCACAGATAGCTGACCCATATAAACTTCCAGGGCTGAGTTCCAAGAGTTGCCTGAATGGCCCCAATTGTACAACACCCTCCTCTGGCGGACGTTACCCATCCTCTGGGCTCTTGATCACCGATGACCTGTTCTCTGTCTGGTGTGGGCCTCTTCACTGGAATCTGTTTCTACAGCCATGTTTATTGCTGTGTTTGATTGGTGCCTTCAGACCGATAATTTAATGAATGTGAATCTTAGAAAGTTGTCTTATGGCCGAAATTGTGATCTAGTCTAGCTTTAATGGACAGTGGTATTATGTATACAAGTTTTGTGGTCTAAGGGATATTTGCATGTAGTAGTTCTTGCGTAAGATGAGTGTTCTTGGTCTTTCTTGAAGAAATTGGTTATCTGGACTCAATGTGTTGACCTAGCGTGTTATTGGACTTGATATTTTAGATCAAATATTAGGCTTTTTCACAATTTTTGACATTTTAAATTCATTATTGTTCTTTAGAGAAATATGCTGGGCTTTGGGGGTTTATGGTCATTGTTACCGTTCCTAAATGATCTTGTCCCAGGATTTTTGCACGTACACAATATGTGCACAACGTACACAGTGTTGGCAAAAATTTAACAAAGACTCATCTCAGTTTTTATACCCTAGTAAAGTTAGACTTTTGACTGTGTCATTAATTGGCGGCCATAAAAATTGACTCTGGTGCTGTGCGTCAGTGGCAGGTGTGCCTGTTCCACCTTGGCGGGTTTGCGTGCGGTAATAGGATGGGCTCTGCTTGAGAGTAAACTGCGCAGACATGAGTAATCGCTACTGGAGAAGCACCATCAGGTGTGTCTGAGTCAGCTTAGGGGGGCCTCCTCCCCTCATACTGGTTTCGGACTAGTCCAGCGATTATATGCATTCATCCTGAGATGCTGATGCAAGTTGAAGTGACTTATTAATATTCTAGCACCTACATGTATGCAGTTGGAGGGGGTTGGGTTGGTATTTGATTGCTTAAGGAGTCAGTGGCTGATTCTGCAGTGTATAGCTTAGGTCAAAGCGTGCAAAGTACAAATGCAAATTGTGTCCTGCTTTAAATTAAGGTGATGCACTTACCGTAAGTCATGTACATGGGAAGTCATGTATTTTCCTTTAGATGATGCCTATTGATGCCTGCTCCAGGTGCTGTCCTGCTAGCAGTCGGTCCAGTGACCGTTATCATTTGCCGCAGAATATTCTTCCCATCTTCACTACTTCTTCTGACATCAACACCTATGATTCTTTTTGACTTGTAGGAGGCTTGACTTCCGAGCTTCTCCCCCAGCAGTATGGTTATATAGGAATTTGTTCCCTCTGCTGTTGTCTGGCTTTCTGCTCGGATTTTCTTTTTTTTTTTTTTTGGCACAGGTACTTTTTTTGTTTAGTTTTCACACTATTTATATTACTACTGTGTGGTTTGGGCCAGCTATGTTGTTAAGGGCGCTATATAAAAATTGTAATCATTTTGAAGGAGTTTGGTTTAAGGCCTAATAATAGAAGGGATTTAACTTAATTTCTATCTTACTGAATTACTGAATAATTTGAGTAAAATGAATAACCTATATGCTCATTCTTTAAGAATGTGTTCTAACTTTTGCTAGGCATGTGTCCACTGTTTAGACTGTAACGCCTTTTGTTTATTGTGGGTTTTTAATCTTGGTCTTCCTGGGTCTTGCCACATTTCTCTTAAAAGGGAACAGTTTTATAGTGAAAGTGCAGTTCTATCAGATATTTGTACTGTAATTGTGAAATCACCCTTGCCCTTATTTACCATTCTCTTTTCCTGTTTGGGGTTTCCGTCTTTGCTTTACATTGTTCCATTTTTCTGGTTTTACATGCAAAAAAAGTTGATTTAATCGTATATGATGTTGTGAATTTGTATCTTATTATTTCAAATCACACTGCTGCTATATGCATAGATATTTGTATTAATACATACAAATGTAAATTCTGGGCAGTCAAACTTTCAGCATTGAATACACTATATTAGGCATATTTTAGGCATATATTACCTGAAACTTTCTAACAACCTTTTTTAACAATGTATTTCCTTGATCACTAAATATAATTCAGCTCAGAAGCAAATAAAAAGGAGCTGGAAAGGGGCACTCTGTATCTGTAATGCATTTCCAAATGAATTGTGGCATAATAAATTGCCACAATAATAAGTTTACTTTGTTGTGATAATTGTTGGAAGCTGTAATCGTAATTCAAATTTAAAAGTAGGTTAACTGCCCTGCCCTAGTCTATAGCACTTGACCTCTTCTGTAAACCAGACCCCAGCTGCGTTATCCTACAGTTTTGTGTAATTTCATACAAACACATCAGAAGTGCTGCTCAGTCATCCCCAATGCTGAGACTGAAATACAATTGTTCGCCTCTTGCACGGAAAGCCGGTGTATATATGTAGGACTCATGGAGCTTCAGGACGGAGTTTTATATATATGTGTGTGTATGTCTGTATAAGCTTGATATGCACATGTTAAAACATGCTGTATGTAACGGGGATGATTTTAATCAAGTGCCAGCAAGATTAAAGAACGGTTATGTCATGAAAGCAGAGTTGACATCAACCTAATTGTTGTTGATGTCATTTAATACATCCGCAAGAGAAGGAAAGGCTTTGCAACAATCTATATTCTCAAAACACCGGCGGTATCGGACAAAAGTATATCAAAGTTTCCGAGGCTGAAATGGGTATATAGGTATTCATTAATGCAGTAGAGGTAACTGAGCTACAAAAATAGTCTGCTCAATTTTTGCTCCACTACTTCTCCTTTCCCTGCACCTCTGCATGACTGGTGTTCTCTGAGGTTTCCTTATTGTTGTCGTCATAATCACGTGATCAGCAATCTGCATTAAGCTTAGGGCCATAGCAGAGCAGTATTTGTCGTCTTTTCGGCTAGACTGTGCAACCCTTAGTATGAAGAGTATTGTATGACAAATATGGTCAGGTCATTGTTTTTCACATTTTCTGAATTTGCTTTGTAGGGATGCACCGATTTGATTGGCCAATGACTGGAAATAGCCGGGTGCTACCCTTATTGGCGTTGACTGACAATCTTCCATTCGGTCTACATATGGCAGATTTTTATGAGGCGATCAAGCAATTTACCAACTAACACTTCTTTTTGTCCCAAGTTGGGCCATTTATGGCAATATTCTTACCCAGTTGTGTCCGTAGTGCACATTTCTGAGAATCACGATAAAGGAATACATTCAAATTTACATTTACTTTTATTGCACTATTGCTTTTGTCCATTGCAACAAATACAAGTAAGGCAAATGGCTCATAACAAATATACTTGTTGTCTTGGAGTTGCCTAGTCATAAGTGCAGCTAAGCTCGGCTTCCATTGACTGCCCAGCTTCTCGTACTCTACTAACTAGCAAGTACCATCACGCGATGCCTGCCTGCTGCTGAGCTACAGCAGAAAGGGACCGATGTGAAGCAAAGCGCTTTCCGGCCTGGTAACAGTGCTGTCTGTAGATCTCCGCCTGTCACACAGTAAACGCGCGGTCCCTCGATGAGTCACTATCCTGTCAAATTGTGTATGACATGGCTGATATAATAGGCCTGGTTCCAGCACAATTTCTGCTTTGTGTGTCTTTTTAATCACCGGAAACAATAACTCCAAATCCTCATGTCTTCCTCACATTCTGACGGAAGCAAACACTCATTTCTGATCCAAAAATCGTACGTTTTATAATTTTCCATAGTTTGTATTTTTTTTTTGTAAACGAGGTTTAAAAGTGTGCAGGTATTGACAAATTATAAATGTTCGTTTGTACACAACTTTCCAACTGTAATATTTTTTTTTAAATTAACAGCACCTTTGCTATAAAGTCAGTTTCTTTTTGATGTACAATATTTTGCAAACTTTAAATTTTATTATTATAATGCTACAAGCAGTTAATGGTTTAACTACTGAATACGTTCCAAAATAATCATGATCTGTATTGTGGGTTGTGGTTATAACCAAAAGCACCGTGATATGACATTTTGGCCATATTGCCCGCCCCTACTGCCAAGTCAGGTTACATCCACAGTTGTGTCCCCTGCTCCTCACCTTCCCTCCTCCCAATAATGTTGCGATTAGGTGAGGCCATACGCATGGGAACCTTGTCTGTTCTTTGGAGCTTCCTTACAGTGTCGGGCAAATATGCTCTATTCACAGTAAGAAGTAAACAAAGTTGTCCGTGGAGGAGCTAACCCCAAAAACATTTGGAGCACCCAGTTTAATTTGATTCTTGCAGAGCCCTTTGTATCTGAAAAGGTTATTTAAAATATTTTGCTTGCAGAAAGCTAAGTTCATTAAAGGGGTGTTTTAAGAAATGTTTAGGCTGCTCTGTATTATTAAACTAAGACAGCTGGGGTTGGCCAGGATCGGTATTGGCAGGTGAGGCTTAAAAAGAAAGGGGGGGGGACGGGGACAGGATGGCCCTCTGAAAATGCTGTGGGTGCCTCCCTAATGCTTTGTATGCCAGGAGTTCCCTGATAGCCGTCATTGCTTGGTGTGGAGCTGAAGGCTGGTTTGAAAGCAAGATTTAGGTGTGTGTGTGTGTGTGTGTGTGTGTGTGTGTGCGCACACTGCAGTAGCCTGGTATCCTGCCCTGGGTGTTCCCCTGCCTCATTCCCTATGCTGCTTGCGAGAGGCTCCAGGCCCCAGGCCCCTCATGGCCTTGCCCTATCCTGCATAACCACTTGGCGGATGGATGCATGGATAAACAACTGTAATAAGTTGTCAGTGAATCTGCATCAGTATGTGTTCATTTAAATGCTAAATGAAGTTTGTTTTTTTAATGTTTTTTTTTCTGTCTGTTAAGATCAGGTCTTTTGTTAATCCAAGCTCTAGTTTCAGTCTCAGAATTCCGTGACGAAATGAGGCAGCACTCGTCTTTTGTTTTGTGATGTGATTCAGCTTGTTTGTATTAAGGATATGAGCAAACATAACGCCTAACATATTCGAGGTCTAAGCTCAAAAGGGCAAATTTTAACAAGGCAGCTGTCGGAAAAATAATTTAGCGTCAGGAGAATGACTGTCAAGTAAATGCTGAAAATGGTCACCTGACTGCTTGTGTACTTCCTGATGTTTGGCTTTGTTTTAATATGTCATGTATTCTAACTCTGGTTATGGTGATGTTGTTGCGATCATAGCAGGGTGAAACTTGTTTCCTTTAAGCATACATGTGATTGTGAACTTTTTTCACTAATGGCAAATAAGACGTGGGTACAGAGACGCAACCTTTTGATGCTGTGCAGTAAGCAGCTGGGCGGCCACAGTTCATGGCTGGCTTTGAAATGCTCTCTCCTTGACACTTGTGGCTCATGCGTCTCACGTTCTGAATCTTGGTTTGTGCAGGAACCCCTCCACCGCTTTCTACCAAGCCTTTCCCCCTAGCAAGTTACGGGACTCTAAGAGCAACAGCCATAGGTATGAGCCTTGTGTGTGAGCCAGCACCGAGCCCCTGTGTGTGCATGGCACCAGCATGTTTGGGATGCCTCCCTAGGCAAATCACACCCTCAACAGCACATGCCATATGACTCTCTGGCATTCATAACACCTTATTCTGAAAGTCACATGGCTTATTGTTTTCGTTTTGGGACACATTAACAAATGGCACCGTGGTTTGGGAGCTGCTAATCGAAGATTCCTGGCAGGCATTCTTCATACGATCCAGTGTAACTTAACCACGTTCATATAATAGCCTGTAATCATATATTAATACTGACAAGTCAATCGAGAGCAGATTGGTTTCTGTTTTTCCAACAAGGCAGTTTTCTGCAAAAGCTTAAACTTGTTTAAAAAAAATGTGGGTTGCATACTCGTGAATCTCTTGACAGTTTTTGACAAACCTTGAAAATATTTTTCAAGATGCTTACTCCTTCCTGTTTGTGTGACTAACAGACACTTGTGGCTGCTGACTAACAGGAGGCTATATTAAAATTAACTGGACTTCTCACAGAAGAGGTGGGATAAGAGAAGATGTTGTTTACAAAACACTTGGGAACTAGGTACCATTAACTTTTGATGTACTGTTAAGTAATATTAAACTATGCTGGGGCGCTTATCGCAGTCACCAGAGGGCGACATTGACGCCTTATGTGAGGACCACTCCCCTGTATTCTAACTTCTCGTCCTGCTCTGGCTCGCATGGAGGCCTGTAGCTCATCCCGCCCTACACCCTGGACGGGATAGAACTACATGTGTTTCGGGGAATTTGAATACTGTGGGTCTCTTGATTTGATGCATTAATTGAAGACGGAGAAGATTTTATAGGCTGAAACCAGAAGGCTTGGTAGATATTGGTGTGTAATGTCTAGTGAGAGACTTGCTTTCCGTAAGTGTGCATTTTGACACGCATATCATTGCTGGCGGAGTCGACGTGGATGGTTGGGATCTCGGGGGCATTCAACCCTCCTGCAGTGCGGAGTCTCCCTGCTTTTAACATATATTCCTGCTTTGCTAGCTGTGTGTAATGTAGTCACACCAGGGAAAGAAGCACACACAGCACTTGTTCGGGTGCTATGGGTCGCTTGTGCATTTTGCTACAGCGTACAGAACAAGTCGGGTCATCTACTTCTCCTATTAGTCACCCAACGTCTTTTGAGATATCTTGGGGGTTTTTTGTGAGCCCTTTGAAATTTGTATGACTTATGGAAAGCAAAAGGGCTGTCATCTGTGTAAAATATTTTCCAATTTCAGCTGAGCGTGCTTCCCGGCATGTCCGATCTATTTCAGCTTGATTTCATTGTTTAGTTCGTGCTTCACTGAAATATGACACTCAGTCCTCTGGGGTTGTGGACTTGGTTTCTGTCTCAGGAATGAGACGTGTAGTTTGCTTGTTCTCTGTGTTTCGATTATACTATATATTTATTCTATGGATGATCTGCTGCCCTCACCCAGTGCAAGGACGTGCAGTTTGGATGCATTGGTTTCTCTAAATTGTTTGTGATGTGCTGGTGTGCTCTATAGCAAACTGGCAGCCCGTCCAGTGTTTCTCCCTCCTTGTATAATCCCTCATGTCCTGTGCTTCCTGAGAAGTGCACCTCTGCTTTGGATAAGGGGTTGTGGAACCTGGATGGGCACAGTCTCTATTCAATACCGACTTCCTTGCTGAATTTCCGGCAGCATCGCCATAAGTGTCTGCTTGGGCTTAAATGAGAGCCCCCAGAGTATTTTAGAGTAAACGGGCAGTGGTGGGTTTTTTTTTCTTTTCTTTTGAGCTTGTCATGCATTCTCTCATCTGACTTGGAAGTGTCTGTACATTGGCATTAGTGTCTGTCTGTGTTCCTCAAGCTGCATGGGATAGGCTTTGTGGTAAACCACATCCCTGTATTGGATAAGTAGTTACTGAAAGTGAATGGACGAAATCTGAGAGTACAACTGGCTAAAACAATCTTATAGGACAATGTAAAATTTAAAATTCCACTGTAGCCATGTTTTCTTTTTTAAAAAATTGGCAGTCTTCTGGGCCTCTTAAAATAACTGAGGTACATGGAAAAGTGCTTAGTGTGGTGTTATGCATGAAAATTACAATTTCATCCCTCCATCAATATTTGTTTCCAGGGATGAGCAGTTAACACGTCTTTGAGGCCGAATCCCCAGTACAGTGGGGAGTTGCCAGGTGATCATGTGTAGTATTACTCTAAAGCCCAGATCCACCACATAAACTGCTTTGTACCCAGTCCACACAACAGAGCATGCAACAGTGTGCAGCAACACTAGAAGGATGAGCCTTTTGGTCTCTGATTCATGCACAGATGTCCCCAGTTAGCAGTTTGTTGGTTATGCAGTGTCACAGGGAAACGTTGCTTGTACTTGGTCACAGATCTGCGTTAACAAATGAAGGGCCTGCCGAGAACTTTTTATTTTATAAATAATTCCAGTTATCACTTTTCTGGGAGTATTTTGTCCTTGGTTGGAAGGAGGTAGCCGTCTCTGCTACAATTCCTTGGTTCGGCACATTTCGATGTGCAATAGATCTTTGTTGATCGCAGATAGACATTTCTGCTATAATGTGACCGATGTCTTTCTGTAAAAACCTTGAGTTATGAAAAGTCATGCAACAGAGCTTATGGAAAAACTAGGGTGTAGGGCAGACCACTCAAAACCTAAAGTCCATCATTATGTTCAACACTATATAAGATCTTGTTTGCTCATCAGATGTTAGCCATCTAGATATGTGATGTAGTGTATGATATAAAGTCTAAGGTAACAATTTCATGCGATTCTGTTAATTTGATTGGATATGATTGATATCTGTATTGGAGTGTCAAATCTTTGTAGTACATGAACTCTAGGCAATCAAGTGATCATAAGATCTCAATTATTATTCAAATAACATTCAGTATTAGTGATGTGGCATAGTGATTTGTGAACACTCAATCCATTTTTGGGAGTTTCTCCCCATTTCCCTCTATAAATTCGAGCTTGATTGGGGGGGGGGGGGGGGTTTGATTCACCATGGCAGACGTATCATAGACATAGGGAACTGGACTTTGGGTTAGCTGAACATGAAGTTAGCCCGATGGGGATGAAGTTACGTATAAGTCAATGGTTGGTCTGCGTTACAAAGGCAACGTTCCCCTGTTTACCAGTTAGGATTTGCATTTAAATGGAAGCTTCGTTATAAACATGTCCATCTTCAGTCTCCCTTAGGCGCCTTATCTTTGTCTTGCAGAAAAGTCACTGCGGTCCGGATAGTTCAGCATAAGTACTCAATCCCTGTTTAGACTGTGGCAGCTCAAAGAATTTTGTTCATTTTAGCCATTCTCTCGCATATTTCCACTTGTCGTGAGTGTTCAGGGAGATCAGCCTCAAGCTTTGCAGGTTTTTTTTTTTTTTTAATAGGCTTTACGTAAAGTTTTCAGCTTGTTTAACTGCTTAACTGGAATGGTTTTCAGAAATTGGGTACATGACCAAGTCATTTTCAGCAGCACTGCTAGTTTTCTGTCTGGATGGAGTAAATTCATTTTTTTTCTCTCCTCTTTAAGTGTCTTATTTTTTTATTTGTTTAATCCTTAAGGTATTTATCTTTCTGTAGCTTTAGTAAATGAAGATGGATACTGCAGTGTTGGTAAAACTTGTTCATGGCAGAAATAAGTTGTTGAAACACTTGTCAGTGTTATGCCTTACATACAGTCATCCATAATTCATTCAGCAGATGGCTGTATTAATTTTAATCACAAGGAATGCTTTTGACATGCTAAAATCAAACCCCCCATGCGTCAGCTATGTAAACCAGTATTCTTTGCAATCTTCTGTCACTGAGTTCCAGAGACCAAATATTGATTCTTGCTCTTATTTCTGGGCTTGTGGCACTCCAGAAATAGGCTCAAATGCTGTTGTTGTCTTTGTCATTAAGTTTTATTTCTTTATTGTGAAATGCAGGCAACCCTGTAATGTGGAACAGTTGGGGAAAGAGGTTTCCTTTCTGTACTTCTGTAGTGTTGCCGGAATGACAGCGAGTTTAAATGCCTTCTGACAGAAGGGTACTTTGACCACGGGGCAATAAAACAGGTTAATGTCACCTTACCCCTGACCGATTTGCAGAAGTCGTTTGGAGAACGACATCATCATTGAAATATTGGCACCGGAACAGAGCTGTCATTTGCTATGAAATTGCTATTTTTTTGTAATTGAGAAAATGAAACTGCTGTACATTTTTAACCACTCAAACTTTTGTACGGAGGAGGTAGCGACGTCGTAAGACTAGGCCCGACCTGTTAAACATTTACATTCGCGTGTTCCGTTTTTCTCTTACGTTCTTGGTGTTAAATTAGTGTTTAAATGTAGCCTTCCATCGGTACACATTTGAATGGGTTGCATTTACTCAATAAGCAATTTGCCTTCGCCGTGCACGGGGGGAGATTTGCGGCTGACCGGAGATCTCCATAGGCGTCCCGGGACACGGCGCTGACGTGCTGGGGGCGTGCAGGCGCGCGCCCGGCCCCTCCCGAGCCTATTTATTTAGTTCATAGGAGCGCTTTTAAAATAGACGAGCGGCTCTATAATCTCCCGCAGCGTTTGCAAGCGGCGTTCAGAATAATTGTGCAGGACTCGTGAGCGGAGCTTTAACGCTAAATATGCGCGGTAAGATGAGTTACAGGTTGCCTTGCTCGCCTGGACCCTCGCCCACGTATTCGGGGAATTTCGCGTCATGCCGAAGACGGCTCAGGTACCTTATTAGGCTGTTTATTTTTTATTTCTCCTTTGTATGGATTATTTTAGTTTTACGACTAAGATGGAAAACTAGTATTTCCGATCTAAAAACGCGCCGATTATGAACGCGTTATAGCATTAGTTACCTTTTAATTGTATATCTGGCTTAAATAACATTTCTATTAGGCTTTAAAGAACTAAGTTGTGCTCGTCATAATATTGGGGTCCGTCTACACGTGGGCTGCTTGTCACGTACGGCGCTCTGGCCAGCGCCGTATATTTTAGCTTTTATATTTCCCCACAAATGCTGTTTTCAGATACATGCGCTCTCTTGCTTGGTTCCGCATTTAAGACATTAAAAATAAAAAAAATGTTCTATTAATTGCCAACTTGTCGATATCTTTGCGCGTTGCTTGCCGAAATAAGGCGACGTTTGTTTGCGGTGTCCGCCGAAAATTACTTGCACTCATACAGCAACATGGCAATAATAACTGCTTTCTAATGTCTGCTAGTTTGCGCGAATACTTTTTTATAGCCTTGATTACACGTCAGTGATTTTTTTTTTTAATGAATGCGGACAGCCGCTGTAACGTTATACCCACGCAGCCGGAGCGCCGCCTTGCGTTCCGCGGAGAGAGGGGCTCTTTGTTCGGCGTGAGGTGCGCGCCTCTCCGTCCTGCGAAAATAAAGGTCGATCGCGGCGAAATATCGATGACAAAGGCGAAGGAAGGGAGCCACCCCGCCGCGGCCGAGAGCCTGCCTCATGCCCGGCGCCGTAAGTCAGGCGCGTCGGTCCGCGGCGGCGCTGAAGATGCATTAATCTGGCGCTGAAACGGCGGGCATCAGCGGAAATGCTGAAACGCGGCACTGACGCGTCGCTGGAGGAATGCGATTTTAAAACGGACATTTCAGCATTTCGGCGTTGCTTTTAGGATCTGCAGCGGCTGGCAGTTCGCTTGCGAAGATCGTGCGGGGGGGGGGGACTGATGCCAGGATTTCGCTGTTAATCGCTGCTTGTTTAACGACGTCCGGGCGATCGTACGTC
>JAODKL010000274.1:0-12487 GCA_026780765.1 Petrocephalus schoutedeni
ATAGCAATCACAAGGAGAGACACCCAGGATCAGTCTTTGGCATCGCTTTTGAAAGACTTTGAGCTTGTTCATGTCTGATTTGGGTAGGGTCCCTGTTTCTGATCTATACAGGAGAATTGTCAGGATCAGTGTTCGAAAGAGAACAATTTTGGTCTTAGTGGAGATAATGGCTTTCTTCCGGAGGCACCATTTCAGTGAGGCAGATGCTGTTGCTGCCTGGCCAGTCCTGCTGTGGATTTCAGTGGCGGGTGCTACTTTTTTCTCCTGCTCTAATGATCTGAGATATTTGAATTCTTGGAACTGCTCGATTTGGACTTAACTGAGATGAAAGTGAGCTTGTGACCCATCCATGGATATAACTTGATCACATTGTCTCTTAGACTATAAGACTGGGCAATGTAGGCTACGTGATAAAGGATGTCAGTGGCCTCTGCCTCCGTGTTGGTGAATATGGTGCTGTCATGTGCAAATGTCAGGCCGGTCAGGAAGTTGCTTCCATCATAATGAACTCCCTGTCTGTCCTTGAATGCTTTTCTCATAATGGTATTAGTCATGATATTGAAAAGCAGGGGAGACGCAAAGTCTTCTTGGCGGACTCCAGTTTGGATAGAAAATGCCATGATGGTTTGTTTTGTATCCACACTCTGCAAGTTTGTTAATTTTCAATGGTATATGCTCATTTTCCTCCACAGGGCGGGGCAGTGAACACAATCGAATGCAGATTTGAAGTCAATGAAGATGACGATGGTGCGATGCGCTTGTTTATGCAGCCTTGATTATATGATCTTCATGAACACCTTGCCATTGATTGAAAGGAGGCTGATGCCTCTGTAGTCTGCCTATTACCGGCTATCACTCTTCATCAAGACTGGCACAATGACAGCTTTTTTCCATGCTGATGGAATACATTCCGAAGGGCCAGATGTGTGTCAGGAGGTCTCCTCCAGCTTTGATCATTTCAGCAGTGACTTGTTGCACACCAGGTGCCTTTCCATTCTTCAATGATCTTATTGCACTTCATCAGTTGTTGGCACACAATCAAGGAGTATATTCTTGATAGGTGGTGGCCCTTGTAGTGGTCCCTGGGGCAGATCATAGTCATATATCTGTTGGAAGAAATCTTTCCACAGCTGCAGATGTTCACCAGGGAAGCTCACAAAGGTCCCATCCACCTTCTTGAATTTGATGTTAGTTGCTGTGGTTTTAGTACTTAGTCTCCTGAGGGTCTCATAAAAAGTCTGGTACTCTCACCAGGATAATGCTTTTCTAGGTCAACTGTGGCACTATTACAATAGGCTTCTTGTTCCACCTTCATCTTCCATCTGATGCATTTGTTCGGTTGCCGGTATTGTTCAAAGTCAATGTGTTCAGCTTTGAACAATATTTTCATTTTTCATTTTTCCATCAGCTCCAAGCTTGTATCCAGAATCCAAGGCTGTGTCTGACAGCAGATGGTGGTGAGCACAGAAGGGCGGAGCAATCTAGGATGGACTCGATAGGTGCTTTTCTTCTTTGTCGAACATCATCCAACTGTTGTGAATTCTTGTTTGAGTGCAGGGTTCCTCAGACAGGCTCAATGTGGACATTGAGATCTCCTGCCAGAATGGTCATTTCAGTCTGCAGGATCATATCCAGCATGTGTTAGAGCTGGTTGTAGAAATCGTCTTTGGTTGCATCCAGGATACTTTCAGTTGGGGCAAAGATTGACAGGATATTGGCCTTCATTGTGCCATTAATGGTGAGGGCTACCAGGCGCAATTACAATTCCAGTAACTGTCCACCATAAAGCCAACACCAGCTTCTCGTCTTTTTACCACCAGCGTAAAAAAGTGTCATTGCCTCATTAATCATTGGTGGGCGGATAGTCATTTTCCCAGATCCAGTTAAGTGTAATTTGGATACTGCGGTGACTGAGATTTTGCACTTCAACTGTTTTATGGCGATGATTTCCTTTTGTTCAGCATGGTGTCTAGTTCACACATTCCATGTGGCAATGCAAATTTGTACTTTTAGTCTCATAAATTAGATTTTTCTTCTTCGGCCAGTTCTCCATTTTTCACCAGCACCCTGGGTTCCCAGTGGTGGCACATCAGCTGTCCTGGATGCAATTTTGTTCAAATTTCCATACAATTTCTTAACTTGGTTCCCGGGTTTCCCAGTTCTGGTCACCACAGCAGGGTCACCACCCTCCTCCTTTTGCAGCTGGGCTTGGGACTGTCCTTGACAGAGTTAGCCTGGCCCGGATACATTTTATACCTGAAAAATAGCTGGAAACATGGCATATTGAGCAATTCGTTTGAATAAGAAGCCACAGTTCCATTTAGAATTCGGAGGTCTTGTTCATCTTGGGCCAGGCAAATACGAAATGCATAGTGCACAAAGGGTGTACCAGTGCAAAGTAACACTGAAATTAGCCTGAGCCAGATTGGTTTTATACCAGGAAAAACAGCTGGAAGCATGACATGTTGAGTTATTCATTTGAATAAGAAGCTACATTTCCATTTGGAATTTGGAGGTGCTTTTAATCTTGGGCTAGGCAAATGCGAAACGCATAGTTCACAGCAGGTATGCCACAGTAAGGAAACAGAAATTAGCCTGGCCCAGATCTTTTACTGGCCTAAAAGTGCAGTCTGGCAGAACGTTCATAATTCACTGTAATGTCTGGCCTGTTGATTGTTCTTCTTCCACAGAATAAGAAAAAAACTATATAAATCTGTACTGGCTAGCTTGCTTCCGTGCTGTGATCAGAAGGTTGCCGGTATGAGCCAGGCCTCAGCAGGATAGTCACATATCTGTCTGCCCTTAACCCTTAGCTCCATGGGCACTGCTGCAGGAAACTGCCCTTTACTGCCAAGCTTACTGTTACCTTCACGTGTGTCTTGGAGAGCAAGATGGGATAGGCAAAAACAGAATCTCCCTACAGGGATCAATATCATGTCATTATTATTTACAGGAAGGGCCAATGCCAGCTCAACCTGCTGCGGAAATTACAACCTATTGGAGTACAAGGGGTACTACTCAAGACCTTTCATGACTCAGTAGTAGCATCAGTAGTCCTATATGGAATTGTATCCAGGATCCTGTCTCAACTCTCAGCTGTAATGGGCAATCCTGACCACCCATTACAGCAAACCCTGGGGGAACTGAGTAGCTCCATCAGGACAGTGCTCTCAGTAGGACTAAGACTCACTGTATCACTGTATTAATTTACACTGCAAACTAAGTGCAATACCCGAATTTAATGTACACTTGAAAGTACAGTCTTGTAGTTTTGTACCATACATATAGTTTTTCTAGCTTATTTACTTGTGCACTACAAATTCATTGTAAGTATGACCTATTGCTTTTAGTTATTTTTGTATTCTATTTTTAATTTATTATTGGCTGAATTATTGGTTTAAGAACTGTATTATTATTGGTTAAGAACTGTAAACTATTGTAAATTGCTGTATCTGATTCATTATCCTCCCTGGGTAGCCACATAGCTCAGTGAGTGGCTTCTCCTGCTTGTCAGTTAGTCACTGCACTGTATTTCTGTGTGTGCTATGTCGGTGCTTCTGAGTTGTTAAGTTTCTAGTTTGCTTATTTTTCCCTGTTTTGTTTTCTGACCCCTCGCGCTCCTATTATTTTGTGGTTTTCCCCTTGTTTTCAGTTTTTCCCAGTTGAACCCCCCTTTTCTTGTCCGAGACGCAAGTGGATATTCACTCTTTTCCTCACTTGGACCATGCGACGTCGACCCTGTGACAGGCGGAACGTGTAGGGGAAGCTGACCAATCTGGCAAGCTGGCCAATCAGAGCACACTGGGCTCAAAAGGGTGGGGCTTAACCCTTTTCCCATGATAATTTCCCTATGTGAAATTTGCCAACTGTTTAATGATACTCTGGGGTCAGATTGACCCCAAACACGGGATAGGGGTTAAAGCTCTAACGCAACATCTCAGAACTGTAGACAGTGTGAATAGAGATGTAGTGTGTGAAAAATAATGCGTTTTTGGAACACTGAAGCATGTAAATCTATTCTAGTAAACTAGAAAAGTTAAATGATGAACAGTGAAAATGAGCATGATAGGACCCCTTTTAATCATGCCCTATTTCTAATCAGCACATCAAACAACAGGTGGAGATCTGGTGGACAGAATGAAAAATTAGATACCACCAAAGCCTGTTGTAAGAGGGATAGAGACGATGAGGTTGGGGGTTTTGGTTGGAATAGTGATTTGATAGGAAAGAGTGGGTGATGGGGCTGTCCAGGGAGTACATCATTGGCAGGAGAAAAGACAGTTGGTGCTGAGACTGAGGGAGACCAGAGATTTTTTGATGATCACATCATCAGCCGGTTGCAGCATAAAGAAGCCCTAGGAAGAGTGCAAGACAGCCAGGCAGACTTGGGCAGTGGAAAACCTGCGCAGCCCTGGTCCAGAGAAAGCCCATGATCGTGGAGAAGGTCACACAGGTGGAGCAGGAACGCTACTTTATCAAGGCAGTGTCCCAGAGCCAGCAAGGCACATGGACATGCTGGGAGGCCATCACCGACAGAGCCATCAGCTGGACTCAGCTCCTCAAGCATAGCTCAGCTTCCAGATAAGGGCAGCATATGACACACTTACATGTCCCCGAAACCTCTCCCAGTGGTTTGGAAGTGAGAGCATGTGTCCGCTATGCAGCAACTATAACACAGGCCTGCAACACAGCTTGTCAGCCTCCAAGGTTGCGTTGGCTCAGGGGAGCTACAGGTGGCAGTACCGCTAGGTGCTGAGAAAACTGGCTGAACTGCTGGAGAAGCGCAGAGTAGCAGCAAGCAGCTCCTCAGGGCACCAGCGAGCATTCATTCCTTATGTAAAGCCAGGAGAAATCCAACAAAAGCCAGCAGCCAGGAAAGCAGCATCTCTGCTTACTCCTGGGAAGGCATGGGAAATGTGAGCTGACCTGGGTAGGCAGCTAACATTCCCAGCTGAGATCATACCCACGATTTTCCAGCCAGATGTCGTGATATGGTCCACAGCTGCCAAGAAGGTCAACATCATCGAGCTGACCATCCCTTGGGAGGAAGGGGTACCAACAGCACATAAGCTCAAGTAGCTCAAGTACTCTGAGCTGGCTGCAGAGTGCAGTGAGGCTAGCTGGTCTGCATCTATTCACCCAGTAGAAGTGGGATGCAGGGGCTTTGTGGGTACATGTGGGGTTACCCTGGGTGAGGGCCATCAAAGAACTAGCAAAAGAAGCTGAGGAGGCCAGTTGCTGGTAGTGGCTATGGAGGAGGGATGGTTTCTGGGGCATAACACCTGTATAAGGGCAGTTGCAGTGGATGGCGAGGAGATGTTTGGTAATTACACGGTACGCAGTAATTACTTACTTATACCATTGTGCATCTGTCAAAGAAAACGTAGATCATAGTGTAAATGAGAAATAAACTACCTAATTAAACTAGATATATGAAGATTAATAATATTAATTACATTTTAACACATGCAAATTAAGACATACACAAAGGAATACCATTTAACCACCTAATTGGTGAAAGAGTGTGCAAACTGGCATGTAAGTGTAATGTGCGGTAAGCTACAATTTTTTATAATTTTTATGGCCACCTTGTCAGTATGATTACAGACATGTTATTTAAACATCTTACGTGAGCAAACGTTTTGCGTTACCACTGCATAACACGAGCTGATGGACCTATAAGCGGAAGCGGGCGGTCCTTTGCCGCCCCGGAGTTCATTCAAATTAGCCAATAATATTGCGGGACGCATGCCGGGTCCAACGAATCAGCGCCGGCTTTACTGCATCCCTACTTTTTTCAAACGACACGGATTGTCAAATAGGTTTAGGTGGGACAACGCACTAGAGAATATACGGGAAAGTGCACACTATATTTCTTTTTAGAAACTTGATAATATCAATTTTTCCCCTCAAGTTGCGGAGTTTGTTAAGGTAAGACATTTGTAGTTTGACACGTACTGGTTAGCTGTTGTAGGAGACCCTTCGATATCCATTCTAGGCAGCCTAAAACCGATGTTAAAATAGTAAGCCGAAGGTTTTACTGCGATGACTGGCTTAGTTGTTATATTAAATCACAAAATATCCTTATATAAAGCGTGTATCACAATGTAGTGCCTTGGGTTCACTGCCGTTCAGTTTTAGATGGATGTGTAGTTTATCTGCGTCAGTAACCTATGTGTAACTTGGTAAAGTTGAGTTGCCTTAGATTTTGCTTAGAGCCCGTAATTATTCGTCTACAATTGCACACAAATAGTCTTTTCGGTTCCATGTAATACATTCCATGCATTTCTGGTTTAGCGGCTGATTAGTTAATGCGAGGTGCACGGGGAGGACATGATGGATGAGCCTTGACCGTTGCTATGATGTGCACCGAGGAAACTTAAGGCTGATTTGTACGTCTGCGTCAGTAGACTGGTCTGTTTTCCAGTTGTGCCCGCCGCTCGCTGAACCAAACGGTTTGCAGTCCCTTCATTTTAAGTGTCAGGCAGTCATTAATAAGAATGACTTCCTCAGTTTAGGCCTGTAGGTTATTCTGGCCGCAACCAAATGATTCCGCCGAGTTAAGATAGAAATGTCATGGCCAATAATATACTAGGTGATATTTTTTCAAACACTAAGTCACTTTTCAAACACTAATAATCTGTTATTTCGTTATGTGTTATAGTCATGTGTTAATTATTTTGCTATAGTTATTTTATTATTTCGTTTGCACTCTTATTACTGTTGTCTTTTACCTGTATTCCTCTTGTGCACTGAGCGTGATCGTGAATTTCCATCGGGATAAAATAAGTTCGTTCTTTTCTTATACTGCAGTATCGGAATTTACAAGAAACGCGAGACAGTTGATGTGCTTCATCGTTACACGTCGTTAAACTAGCACGGTCGATTTGTGAAATGTCCTCAAATTAAATTTGTAAGGTTTAAAAGCGGTTGCTTAATCGGACTTTTCTTCGGCAAAAAACCCGCACCCCACGAAAGAGAGTCAGCGTTTTCATTTGTTTTTCTTGAATGTTGTGAGCTGCTGTTTGCAGTTTTTATGTATTTGTATTTTATACTGAGCATTTAACAACACAGCTCCTGGGTTTAGCTTGTGGCAGGGCCCGGCCTTGTGCGCATGCGCATTGGCGCGACTGCTCCCTCGCTCCCCAGCGCCGCTACTTTTGTCTCGGCTTGAGCCCCTCCCTCGGACTCTCCGCCCTTGGAGGCGTTTCAAAGTAGGGACGCGTAGCTTATGATCGTGTATCGGCTTGAAATACCCTCTGTCATCCGAAAAGAAACCCAGGTAACCCGATACCGTGCCGTTTATCTTAGCATTTTGTGCATTTAAATGTGCAGATCGCAGGACGCGCTTGTGAATGTCTTTAATCCTCCATTGATGCATTCCCTGTACTGCGTTTTCGGGGCCTGGTAGTAGGTGGAAATGGCATATGCCAAACAATGCCCTTAGTTAAGTTGTAAACATGCGTAGAGATTAAACATTAAAGTCTTCGTGTTGTATTTTAATTAGGATGCCGATTCTGTATTCGATTGCTGACATGGTTGGCTGCTGTTTTTGGGCGATCGTGTTGGTGTTGATTCCGTTCCTCCGACTGCAAGGCCTGGGTTTAGAGCGGATGCTTCCAGCTTCGCTGCCTAAAAATCAGCTAATTTGTAGATGTGCAACCTTTTGAGTGCACCGCAAGAAGTACGTGGATTAACACTTCCAGCACTGTACTTTTTGATTTTTTTCAACTATTTGCCAACAGTTTTTAGACGGATGGTAGTCTTAGCCCGGGTTTTATTGAACTAGTATCAGAATGTATTCACTGATGGAGACTCCTGAGCTCTTATGTAAATAGCTCTGGCTACAGGCATTTGCTAAATGCTGTAAATGTAAATTGGCAGCGTTCTGCCTTATGTATAAAAATGGTAGTTTGGTGATTGAATCTGTCATAGTCACCCAGCTATTTGTCTACCCTGCTAGCAGTACCGGACCGCTGCCCATTTTGTAAACATCAGCTTACAGGGGAGGGTTTGCCATCAGCTTGGTTGCTTTTAAATATCTGCCAAATGTCCCATATTTATTGCAGTTTTCCCTTGAATGCATTTTACGTGTACATTCTGCTTTTGCGTGTGAAGACTCGCGGAACGAAATGTCTTACTGTTGCATTTACACCATGTATCTACTGCACGTACTAGGCCTGATTACATACTTAAATGCAGTTCGGGCCATTTGTTTAGATCGATATGAAATTCTAAACCATAGCCTCTTCTCCAGAGGAAGTAATATTAGCCGATAGCAGGGATGCACCGATTGCATCTTCTTCCTTTCCCGATCTCGATCTCAATTTATTTTTTTTAACCCTGAGTTGTCGTTACCGGTATAGGCCGATTCCCATTTTCTTAGCTTAATGATTATTAGCAGACCTAAAAGTTCTTTTTGAATCTGTAAGCTAATAATTTAAATATTTTCAAATTAAAATGGCTCCCCAAATTTCTAATTCAGTTAGTCCAATTTTTTAATTTTTTTATTATTTTGGGACAACTTTTTGTTCACGTTAAATTTGAGGTATGTAAGACGTCTTCGTCCCACACTGGGAAGAATCTCCTAACGGCAAACATGTTTCCCTTAAGGGATTAACTCATTTAGGCATTTTTGGGAGCAGGGAAGGTGAGGGGCGGGAACACGACTGTAGATTGAAACTGAGTTGGGAGTAGCAAGTGTATCCTTTCAAGAAACACTGCTTGTCGCATTTTTATAAACTTTATTTAGCTATGTAAAATATTGTACATATAAAAGAATCTGACTATTACAGAAGTGCTTTTTTTCTATTAAAGTTTTATGTTTGAATCAACGCCACTTTTGTTAGTAACTGCATACTCCTGACAGTTTCCAACAAATACAAACAATGGATAAATTTAATGTGTGGATTAATGTATTTTTTCAGTCACTATGAACTGTTTGCTTCTGTTTGGTTTCTTCAGAACATGTCCAAGATGTTGTTTACAATATGCTAGCATGCATTCCTTGTGTTTGGGGTGCTGGTGTTTTGGTGGTTAAATAACATTGTTGCCGCCAGTTAAATGAATGATACACCTTGGAATTTGCAGATACAAACCATTTCCACACACAGATATCAAATGGAACTTTTTTTTTTTTTTTTTTTAAACCAGTTCCTCGTCAGCAATGCCACACAGACAGCCGACCTGTCTGTGGACCGTATGTGTTTACTGTGTGGCACAAGTATATTTCTAGCGGTCCAATAATAGTTTTTTTTTTTTTCCAGCATATTAGTTAAAAAAGGTTAAACTGAAGGTTAAAGATCAATTGAGTTTTTAGTTTAAGGTCTAGCCACTAAATTGAGCTCCACTGAGAGAGATGATTGTAAAAAGCAAGATGTACAGAAAGCGCTGAGATGTTATGCAGGCTGCAATTCTTGCTTTACAATGGTCAGTTGTTGTTGTTGTACTGCTGCTGCAGCCTCCGAGCATGCAGGCATCACGTGCTGCTTTCTGATATTATACTGTTGCGTAGTGCCCTTGTAATTGAGCATTCAATGAAAGCTCAGCTTAGCTGCACATTATGCCTAGTCCGTTCCTTGACAGCAACTATGTTTATAATGTGCTGTTTACCTTACTTGTATGTCATTTTGGACAAGCATCTGCTAAATGTAGTGCTGTACTGTGATTCTTACAAAACCTCTGAAATATTTTATTGAAACCTGTTACATCTGCAACATCTCCCACCACTACTTAGGTTGTTACGTGCCGTAAGGTGGACTTGGACTGGAACTCGTAGATCAAAAAGTTTTAGTTGGTAAACTCTTGCTAGTTTGATATCACTCCCCTTTTTTTACAAATGTATTATGGAAGCTCTATATAAGCAGTTAGAAAAATGACTCACTTTTTGGAGGTTATGAATCCCAGCTCAAAGAATCCTGTTAAAATGTACTTTGAATTTTACGATGTATATTTAAGCATGTTGAAATATTTAATCTAAGGCATACATTGCATTGTGGTTAACTGTAATAAGTGTGATAAAATAAGCATTTTATTTTTTGTTTCAGTAAAACATTGGATTGAGTTGGATTGACAGCAGGCACCATGGGGGATGACAGCGAGTGGATGAAGCTGCCCATTGATCAGAGATGTGAGCACAAGGTAAATGTCTTTCTCAGTACTTCTGCACTGCTCCTGATTTTCCCATTTTTTGTATTCTTATGGGAAAATGCTTTTACATGTGTTACTGCTGCATTCTCTCTGCAGTTCAGTGTATACATGCCTAAAATAATTTAAGCTAAAAGCATACTTGAATGGGTTTCTTTGGGTATTTTCTTCCCCTTTTATCACTACACTATATTGCAATTACACTATATTGCCAAAAGTATTGGGACACCCCTCCAAATTATTGAATTTAGGTGTTCTAATGACTTCCATGGCCACAGGTGTATACAATCAAGCACCTAGGCATTCAGACTGCTTCCACTGACATTTGTGAAATAATGGGTTGCTATCAGGAGCTCGGTGAATTCAAGCATGGTTCTGTGATAGGATGTCACCTGTGCAGTAAGTCCATTCGTGAAATTTCCTCGCTGCTTAATATTCCAGGTCAACTTAGTGGTATTATAACAAAGTGGAAGCAATTGGGAACAGCAACTCGGCCACAAAGTGGTAGGCAATGTAAAATCACAGAGCGGGGACAGTGCAGGCTGAGACGCATGGTGTGTAGAAGTCGCCAACTTTCTGCCGAGTCAATAGCTACCGACCTCCACATTTCATGTGGCCTTCAGATTAGCTCAAGAACAGTGCATAGAGAGCTTCATGGAATGGGTTTCCATGGCCAAGCAGCTGCATCCAAGCCTTACATCTTCAAGTGCATTGCAAAGCGTTGGATGCAGTGGTGTAAAGCACACCACCACTGAACTGTACAGCAGTGGATATCTGTCCATTGGAGTGACGAATCATGCTTCTCTGGCAATCCGATGGACAAATCTGGGTTTGGCGGTTGCCAGGAGAACGGTACTTGCCTGACTGCATTGTGCCAAGTGTAAAATTTGATGGAGAGGGATTATGGTGTGTGGTTGTTTTCCAGGGGCTGGGCTTGGCCTCTTAGTTTCAGTGAAAGGAACTCTTTTAATGCTTCAGCATATGAATCCATTTTGGATCATTCCATCCTCCCAGCTTTGTGGGAGCAGTTTGGGGATGGCCTTGACTGGCCTGCACAGAACCCTGACCTCAACCCAATAGAACACCTTTGGGATGAATTAGAGTGGAGACTGTGAGCCAGGCCTTCTCGTGCAATATCAGTGCCTGACCTCACAAATGCTCTCATGGAAGAATGGTTAAAAATTCCCATAAATGCACTCCTGAACCTTGTGGAAAGCCTTCCCAGAAGAGGTGAAGCTGTTATAGCTACAAGATGTGGGCCAACTCTATATTAAATTATGTATCACGAATGGGATGTCTTTAAAGTTTGCATGTGTAAAGGCAGGCATCCCAGTACTTTTGTCAAAATAGAGTAGTACTTATTGGTATGATTCATTTTTTTTATTTAAGAGAATTTTTTTGTGTGTGTGTGTGTGTGTTAACTGCAGTTAGATGATAATTATGAGTTCCTTTTTTGTTTTCGCTCAGATAAAGCTAAAAATATTTATTTAACCATCCTTGTCTCCTAGGTATGGAAAGCCAGGTTGAATGGATATGAGGAGGCCCTGAAGCTGTTCCAGAGGATAGAGGATGAGAAGAGTCCTGAATGGAGCAAATACCTTGGCCTGATCAAGAAGTTTGTGACGGACTCAAATGCTGTGGCTCAATTGAAGGGCCTGGAAGCTGCACTTGCTTATATTGAAAATGCTCATGTCGCGGGAAAGTGAGTAACGCCTAATGTCTGTCTTATGTCTAATGTAAGTGCTGATGAAGTGGCCCATCAAGGTTAAACTGGCATGCTAGGTATTTAAATCAGAGCACATTACCTTGGAAAATTAGTGTCGTTGAAGCCAAAGGCAGTTTCTGCCCATTTGACAAGGTGTGAAGTGTTGACCTTCACTGCTTTATTTTAATTTGATATAACTGATTTTTTTTTCTTAGATTGTGTGACTGTCCACTGCTAAGGCAGTTAAAAATTTCAGTGGCAACTGCAAAAATTGTTAGCTGGGCATGCACAAAGCAATGGTTCATCCTTCTGTTTCCAGCTGATGTTCAATGATGCGCTAAATGCACTTTTCAGGACAACTGGTGATGTGGTCTCTGGAGTGGTCAGTAAAGTCTTCAATCAGCCAAAGGCACGAGCCAAAGAGCTGGGAATGGATATCTGCCTAATGTACATAGAGATAGAGAAGGCAGATATGGTCCAAGAGGAGTTGGTCAAAGGGTTGGATAATAAAAACCCCAAGATTATTGTAGCATGCATTGAAACCATAAGGAAAGCACTTTGGTGAGTTTATGCCTTGACATTTCCCTTGTTTGATGTGATGTTCTGCTATTTTTGTAAATTTCTGGGCTTTTGCTT
>JAODKL010000274.1:12587-34444 GCA_026780765.1 Petrocephalus schoutedeni
TTTTTGTTTTAAACCTGTATATACATTTTTGCAGTGAATTTGGTTCCAAGATTATTACACTCAAGCCAATAGTCAAGATATTGCCAAAACTGTTTGAGTCCCGAGAAAAGGCTGTTCGAGATGAGGCCAAATTACTAGCTGTGGAGACGTATAAGTGGATTCGTGATGCTATCCGACCACCCCTTCAGCACATCAATTCTGTGCAGGTGAGATGCTAGTAAAAGCATAATTATAGAAATAAAAGAATTCTTTATACACCTTTTGTTCTATATTTTGGAGCATTGTGGTACTTTGAAAGTGGTTAATGTCTGAGGTGAGTTGGTAGTGTGTACATGTAATGGTCTTAAATTTGTCAATTTGAGTTGATCAGTTAAAGAATTGGGTGAAGGTATTTAATATTGACACATCGACTGGTTTGAGATAAGGGTGTGTGTTAGTCATGCATTTTCCCATTACATATTCTCATAATTTCCATATCCTTTGTGAATGAAACATTGCTGTAAATCCTTGGATTTTCTGAACATTGTGTCTGTGTGTGCCCCCTAGTTGAAAGAGTTGGAGGAAGAGTGGGTGAAGCTGCCAGCAACGGCTCCCAAACAGACCCGGTTCCTGCGCTCACAGCAAGATCTGAGAGTAAAATTTGAAATGCAGCAGGCAGCTGGTGGAGATGATGTTGATGGTATGAATTCTTACAGCTGTCCCCTTTTCAGTTTAATTCATTGTTTCTCCAACCAGCAACTTAAGACGGCGTCTCTCAGACCAGTCATCGGGGACCACTACACGGTCCATGTTTTTGCTCTACCAGTTCTGTCTGCGGGTCCCTGAGGGCTGGTCTGAGTGATGCTGTCTTAAGATATGCATTCAGATATCAATACATTTCTGATATGCACTGCTTTCTGTTGTTGTATCGGGAAACTGTTTGAGTTAAGTGCACTATGTGAATACAAGACATGCAATTTTACAGCAGAAACGCGTTGCAGTACAGTACTTTCTCAGTGCTCATTAGTAGAGTAGCATGTTCAGATGTGCCAGTCTTGCCATAGCTACACAAGGGTCGCTCATGTGGTCACTTCTAATGGAGGTCACCGTTTCACGTTTCAGTTCATTGAAGTCCCATTAAAATGTACCAAGGATACACCCACCACAATTTGTAATCATGCCAAGACATGTTTATAAAGGAGTAGGATGGGTACTGTCCAGAACGTTACAGCGGTTGTCTTGCTATGATTTTGTTTTGTGGCCAATAAATCAAATTTTGAAACGGGACATTTGCTTGTTTTCTTCTTTCAGGTGATGATGATGAAGTTGGTGCCCCTCAGTTAGACCCATATGAGCTTCTGGAAGCTGTGGAGATTCTTTCCAAGCTGCCCAAGGATTTCTTTGAGAAAATTGTAAGTGGCAACACTTTTCATTATTTGGAGTCTTTTTGTATTGCGATGATACTCAGGCGTTTTTTCCTTAATGAGGTTGACACCTTTAGTACTGTAATATTATGATCCTGAAGTGCCTACTTCGTAAAATATCCACTTTTAGGAGGCGAAGAAATGGCAGGAGCGGAAAGAAGCTTTGGAAGCTGTGGAAGTCTTGATAAAAAATCCTAAACTGGAAAATGGGGATTATGGGGACCTGGTCAGAGCACTCAAAAAGGTAAAGTCTCAGCTGTTACTGCCAAGCCTCTTCTTCATTGTTAGTGGCACTTGCTCATACTCTGAACTTGTTGTCTAGGTTATTGGCAAAGATGCTAATGTGATGCTGGTGACATTAGCAGCCAAATGCTTGGCAGGACTGGCTTCTGGTCTTAGAAAGAAGTTTGGGACATATGCAGGCCATGTAAGTATCTCCTCCACCTTCTGTCACTTCACTGTGGTAACTATGGTTCAGTGTGGTTATTTTGCTAGGGTAGTGCCCAATTTGATTCCCATTTCCTTTTTTTGATAGGTGGTGCCAACTATTCTGGAGAAGTTTAAAGAGAAAAAGCCACAAGTGGTTCAGGCCCTACAAGAGGCTATTGATGCAGTCTTCCTAACGGTGAGTTGGGAAAAAAAAAAAAAAACTTTTAAAATTGACACACCAGCAATGTCAAACTAATCTCCTGTAATGAGCAGTGAAGCAGTCTGAGGAGGAGCCCAACAATAAACCATAATATATTAGCAATATTAAGAAACATTGAAGCCTTAAAATAATGACTTGAATTATATTCTCAATTGTTTTCATCAAACGATATCAGATTCCGCCATATCGCCTTATCTTTTTTGCAAAAGTCAGTTTTACAGGATTTTAGTTTTCTAACTTGTAATTAGGCCTGTACAATGTCAACATTGACATTGCATATTATGCACATGCAATTTTCACATCGAAAGGTGCACGATAGTCAGCCGTGGGCCAGTCATAATCATTTCTGTCCGTGCAGTTTCTCACACACTGTCACCCGTTTGTAAGAGATTATATAAGAATGAGTGAGTAGGAGAGAACTAATCAACAAGACATTTATCATCCATCGTATGGAAATATTTTGGGTTCAATAGACCATGATATTGAGTGGAAGCAAGTTGTCACCATTGCTTTGTCTGTTGGCAGTGTATTTCACAGACTTTAGATAAGTTCCATTTGGATATGAGTTATTTGGGGTAAATTTGCAACTTTTTTTTAATCTCAAAGATTTCAGGTCATAATTTTTTTTTTTTTTAGTATTGTTCATCCCTACTTGTTGTTCTTTCTGCAGACAACTCTTCAGAATCTCAGTGAAGATGTACTGGCTGTGATGGACAACAAGAATCCCTCTATTAAACAACAGGCTTCGCTGTTCTTGGCAAGAAGCTTTCGCCATTGCACTCCCTCCACATTGCCAAAAAGTCTCCTTAAACCATTTTGTGCAGCGTTTCTGAAGGTATTTCTGCTAAACATTAGATCGCCTGCTTTGTTTTTCTAAAAGTAGTTGACTTTCCATTTGATTTAGAGGTAAACTCTTTGCTGATTTGATCTTGACAGCAAGTGAATGACTCTGCACCAGAAGTGAGAGATGCTGCATTTGAAGCTCTGGGCACAGCCATGAAGGTGGTAGGAGAGAAGGCAGTTAATCCATTCCTGGCTGAACTGGATAAACTAAAGCTTGACAAGGTGAGTCATGTAACCTGCTTAGATGCTATTAGATGGAAGTGTTCAAGGTCAGTGCTGTCCAGCCTTCAAGAATGGAGTTATGCTACAAAACCCGCTCTTAAGGAGGCATGCTTTTTATAACTGAAATGTTCAGTAAACCAAACACAATGTATTCTGTAGTTTTCCAGTTGAAGGTTTAAGATGGAAGTCTTGGCCTGCTGGACTGACCTATAAAGCCATTCACCTGCTGAAGGAATAATGTAGGTTCTGCTTTTTGAAGGAGGATGGGGTCCTTTCTGTCTTCTCATTGGTTCCAGCCACTGTAATTTTCAGCCAGCAGTGTGAGACAAGTGGGATTTTCCTGTCCCTTTGATTATTTGATTAGATTGGCATTCCAGCCACTGGAAAAACTTCATGCTGTTCAACTCCATCTGAACGCTGGCTGCTCTCAGGTTCTCATCTCTGAGGTGGTGTGCAGCAAGCGCATGCCCCCTTACCTGTCTTTGATTACCATTTTCAGATTTACCTACTCTAATGGCCAAAATTCTAATGGCATTTGCCATATGTACGAAAGACAGTGTACAGAGTACAATGAAATTCTTACTTGTATGGCTACTACCCGACAGACTAGACAAATTAACAAAATGTTGCAGCATTGCATTAACACAAACTAACAATGAATGACGTGTACTATTGACAGAATGACCAGGAGTGAACATGAATGTGGAATGCTTGTATTATGTGTTGGCGCTATTACTCACACGTGTGGTAAATGCTCCATTAACACATATTGCACATTATGAACATTATTATTGCACATACACTGACATACAAAGGAAGTTTATGTTGAACAGTCTGACAGCACTGGGGTAAAAGCTGTTCCTGAATCTTGTGGTTTGGAAACGCTTCCAATGTTTATAGATTTTGTTGAAGTGTAGCTCCAGTTACTTATTTTATCGGCCAGTGTATGATTTGTGTAAATGTTTGTAAACATTACCACCGACTCACGTAGTCGGTTAATTAAATTTTATTTTATTTTTTTATTTTTTCCAAATCGTACTAGTAAAATGGGAAATTCATTCCATTCATTAGGTCACCACAAGGACCTAATTCATATTTTCAAGTTTTCCATCATCTGCAGATTGTTGCAAGCCACGCGTTTTCTTTCAATTAATATGGAAAATGATTAATCCTAAATCGCGTACCCAGCTGCTGAGAGATTTTTTATTAGAAGTATTCTGCGTATGTAAATTTACCTACACTGGGCATGCAGCTAACACTGTTAACCCACAATCAAATCTAACACTGACTGAATTCAATGGCACCTTTAATGATTTCATTGTATGTGCAATGTGTAAATCTTGGTAAACATTTTGTCTTCAGACTGTTGAATAGATCTTATTGGCTGTGTAACCAGTGACGTAAGCTATTATTGCCAGTGTGGTTTTTAGCAAATGTTTTTTTTTTTTTTCTTTTTAACAGATTAAAGAATGCGCTGACAAAATTGAGCTGGCAGGTGGAAAAAGAGGTGGCACAGAAAAAGAGAAACCAGCTCCAAAGGTACAGCCCCCACCAGAGGCTCCAGCAAAGTCTTCCGCGCCTCCAAAGAAGACCCCTGTAGCCAAGGTAAACCACAGTAAAACCCTTCAGCTAAATCTCCAAGTGCATCCCCGGATGTGTCTGGATGTATTCTGGTGATTTGCATTTGATTCACCTTTAGCCCGCTGGACCACCCAAGAAGGGGAAGCCTGTAGCAGCCATGAATGGTAAAGCAAAGAAGGCTGTAGAAAGTAGGGACACAGTGGAAGCGGAACTCTCTGTAAGTATACAGCAGTACTGAGATCCTTGGTGCCAGGGTGTGAGACTTCAGTGCCCAGTTGATGGAAATGAAACGGCATCTCTTTCAGCCTGAGGTGTGTGAGGAGAGGTCTGCGGCTGTGCTCCCTGCATCCTGCATGCAGATGTTAGACAGCGCTAACTGGAAGGAAAGGCTGGCCAGCATGGAGGAGTTCCAAAAGGTAGCTTTACATATGAATACACAGGAAATTTGGAGAAGGCCACCTTTTATAAATGTGTGAAGCCTAATTGAACTGCTATGGCTTCATCCTAGAAATAATGTCTTTGTTCACAAATGTCCCATACAATTTAAATGTTTAGGCTGTGGAACAGATGGACAAAAACGAGATGCCTTGCCAGGCTCTTGTCCGCATGCTGGCCAAGAAGCCAGGCTGGAAGGAGACCAACTTTCAGGTATAGCTTGAATTGTCCCAACTCATGGTACTTTAATATTAGTTTCCAAGATGCTGTTCTTACGGTTCCCCAATTGTTTTTGGGTCATGGCCTAGGTGATGCAGATGAAGCTTCACATTGTGGGCCTAATCGCACAGAAGGGCACATTCTCAAAGACCTCTGCTTCCACGGTCTTGGATGGGCTGGTAGATAAGGTGGGCGATATCAAGTGTGGGGTGAAAGCCAAGGAAGCCCTGACTGCCATTGGGGAGGCTTGCTCTCTTCCCTGGACTGCGGAGCAGGTCAGTTGCTACTGTTCTCTGAGGACTATCCAAACAGCATTTCATTGGTTCTGATTCATTTCATTAGTTCCCACTTGCATGAACCGAAAAGTATAGAAAAGGTTGTTTCTCCAGTGGCTGAATACATGGGTCACTTGGGAGTATCATGCCCTTTGGAGATCCACCACATAATCTTGGCAAGCCAAAGTGTTCCCACTGTACTGCTCATGCCTGGGAGTTTGAGATTTGTTTTATTTCAGGTTGTGTCAATGGCCTTTGCGCAGAAGAATCCTAAAAATCAAGCTGAAGCACTGAATTGGCTTGCAAATTCTATGAAAGAATTTGGATTTGCAGGGTGAGTTGTTAAATATCAGTTGTTTCTAGTTTGTATTGGAAAATATCAATCTAAGCTCCTGATTTTCCATTCTTTTTAGAATTAATGTGAAAGCATTTATTAGTAATGTCAAGACTGCATTGGGTGCCACCAATCCTGTAAGTATATGATTTTTTTTTTCTCTTAAATATAGGGGTTTTTCCTCACCTTGCATTATGCGAAACGGTTCCGTAAGCAAGGGTTGATGCATGACAAGCTGTGCTTCGTGTGCTTTAGATGCATGGTTTGGAGCATCTAACCCACTTATACCACACATTTGAAGCACACATTTGCACTTCAAGACATTGTTTTCACATTTACAAACTGAAAATGCATTTCTTGGTAAAAGTACTATTTAGTCTTGGGTGGAATTTCCTTTCGGTGAAACCTATATTTTGGGAACTCCACCCCTCACTCAGCGTATCTTATCACCAAGATTTTAAATACCAGAAATAGCTTTCCTTTTAAAATGCCGTTGAAATATTATATATCGTGGTGCAATCTTGGGACAGTTTGAAGTATTAGATACCTCCCGAACTTATCATTATTAAACATTTTGCTTTAGGGCTGCAGTGATTCATCGAGTAACTCGATTACAAAAAATCCTCAGTGCAAATTCTTTGCTTCGTTTAATCCACACAACTATGTGCTGCTCAGTAATCATCATGTTTCACAAGGAGGATTATTACTGTTGCACAATGTGCTTATGCTGCATCACGTTACATATTTCCAAAACATTACATTGTTCTGGTTATCACCAGCTTCATAATTAGTTAGCTGCACCACTACCATGTTAACAGCTGATTAAAATATCAGTTTACAGCTCTCCTCAGGTCACATGGGTGAATGTGAATTTACTACCAAATTCATGGCAACATAGCTTACGTTATTTTATGGTAATTTACCAAAAAATACCATGTTTCGGTAAAGTGTCTGTATCATTACGTGTGCTTTTTAAATGCTGCATTTGCAAACGGCGCTTGAACAAAGTGCTTTTTTCCAGATCCCATCTCCCTCATATTGAATTACTTAAACTATCATTATGGTATGCAGTTTAACCAGTAAAACCAATGAGTTTTTCATTTTAAGTGACCTGACTTTTTTTTCTCTTTTTGAATACTTACTTTTGGCTTATTAAAGTGCAATGTATTTATCTGATTAATCGATGGAATAATCGTTGGAATACTCGATTACTAAAGTAATCGATAGCTGCAGACCCATTTTGCTTGTATGCAATCCTAGCCACCATCTTTAATTCAAGCCTATTACTAAGACTGTAAGTCATTAGTTAAAAATTGCTTGCTGATGAGTCCAAAGGTCAGTCTTTATGTTCAATGTGTAAGCGGAATGCTTGGTGACCTTGGTATAAGCAGGTTGATGCTTATAAGTGCTTTATAAGTCTTTGCATGCATGGTTGTAGAGGCAAAGAAATTCGGCTCTTGTATTAATTTTGCCTTATGTGCCACCTTGCATTCAACTGCATTATGACTAAAACCCAACCTTATTAAAGGTTTGCTGATAATTAAACGTGGACTTGCATACCATCTCGTTCAAGCAAGTTAAACAAGACTGACGTATGACTGGACTACAAGTGCATTACATCGCTAAATAATTTTGATATTTAATCATTGACCACAGGTCTCATTCCGCCTCCTGAAACATTGTTGTTGCCCAAGTCACTTGTAGCAATTACTTTGCTTTTATAATTTCCGTTAAGTAATGTTAGAATTGTACATTATAATCGCACATTGATTCACTACTGTGACTTTGCCTGGTCTATAGCCGCACACAGTGCCAATCAACACCCTTCATATTGAATTGCACAGTGCTCTAGTCAATGATTTAACTTTTGGATATGTGCTTGAATGTAAGTCCATCTCCCTTCCGGCATCTTCTATTTTGTTCAAAGTGTCACTGGTGGGCACACACCAGCCACTCTAACTGCTGTTTATTGTGCACTATGAATGACTTCCTGGTACTTATGAAGTGATATCCTGTTTCATAGGCTGTAAGAACAGCTGCAATTGCCCTGCTTGGAGTCATGTACTTGTACATGGGCGCCCCCCTGCGTATGTTCTTTGAGGATGAAAAGCCAGCTTTGTTAGCCCAGATTGATGCAGAATTTGAGAAGGTATGTATTCTGCTTCATAGTGTCCATCCTCGCTCTAGGGTCAGGCTGCCAGTCACCCTGTCTGACTGATATTGTTACTGGAGGGTTAGAATTTTCTTACAATTCAATTTAATGTCAGGTGTTAGTTTTGAATTCTCAAACCTGATTTTGTTAATTGTATCCATATCTATGATTTGTCACTTCTGAGCAAGCGGACAGCGCAGTTTAACAATGCATGTGGGATTGTGATGTAACAGATACAGGGCCAGTCACCACCTGCCCCTATCAGGGGCTTCTCAAAGAAGGGAGCTGAGGATGATGGGGAGGAGGCTGAGGAGCAGGATGATGAAGGAGGCCAGGATGTCATGGACCTCCTTCCCCGAACTGACATCAGGTTTGTCTGTAACCCACTAATGATCATAACTGTGACATAATAAACTAGGTTAATAAAGTATTGTTGTGAGCCTCCCTTCATGAAAGCCATGGTGTAAAATTGCAGATGACATGAAGTGGTTATAAATGTCTAGCATGCCACCTAATTTTTCCTGTGCTTTTCAAAAAGCATTGCTTTGTTGATTTTGTGCTTAAGTGGGATTTCATCATTCTGTTTGCAGTGACAAGATAACATCTGAAATGGTGTCAAAGATTGGAGACAAAAACTGGAAAACCCGAAAGGAAGGGCTGGATGAACTGGCTACAGTTATTTCTGAGGCCAAATTTATTCAGCCCAATATGGGGGAACTCCCTATGGCACTGAAGGGCCGTCTGAATGACTCCAATAAGATTTTGGTGTGTATGTGAGAGCCTTTAATGTTAATTGGCAGTCAGGAACCTACTAGTACTTTTAATTAGCTAATTTAAAATTTTGTATTATTTCAGTGATTTAGTTTTAACTGCGGACATTATAATTCCTAATTGTATGTTGAGTATTTTAAACCCTGTACCTTTCAGTTTGCATGTTTTACACAGTTAGCAGTGCTGAAATGAAATGTGTTGGTATTCAGGTCCAGCAGACTCTCACCATCCTGCAGCAGATTGCTACTGCGATGGGCCTGGCTTTAAAGCAGCATGTGAAGAACTTAGGATTTCCTATCATCACAGTGCTAGGGGATAGCAAGGTAACTCATTTGGTAGTTGAGTCTTTGTTTTGTTTTGTAGTTGTCTCTGCAGTCTTATTTCTGGCTCTTCTTCCACTGCTTTGCAGAGCAATGTCCGTGCGGCTGCCTTAACCACACTGAATGCTTGGGTGGAGCAGACTGGCATGAAGGAGTGGCTGGAAGGAGAAGACCTCTCTGAGGAACTCAAGAAGGAGAACCCCTTCCTCCGACAAGAGGTGAGCGAAGCTGTGCTCCACCTAGCAAGTCATTTTTTTGAGGGTGTTTAAAAAATGCATTGATAATTGGATGGTATTCCTAAACGTGCTCCGTTATTTCTGAGTAAGACTGAAATCCCACATAGTCGGTGTTATGCTGTGGTTTTTTTTTTTTTTTTTTCTGAATTGTTTTTGAGACTTGGGTGCGTAACTGCTGAATACTCACTCCAGGTCCTGGCTTGGCTGGCTGAGAAGCTTCCAACCCTGCGCTCCGTGTCTCCAGACCTGATGTTCTGTGTGCCCTACTTGTATGCATGCCTGGAAGATCGCAATGGGGATGTCCGCAAGAAGGCACAGGATGCCCTGCCCACCTTCATGATGCACTTGGGCTATGAGAAGATGCTCAAAGCCACTGGAAAACTCAAGGTATGCTTCTCATCCCTGGAATGGGGGGCTGATTGGGAAACTAATTACACACCTGTGACTGAGGGTACCTACACAGTGCAGAGTTTGATGTGTGTTTTTTAGAGTATAAGAATAGTTTTCCAGACCATTGAAATAATGGTCTACTAAAAATCTGAAATTACCTCTTAAAGAATTTGCTGAAGTCATTGATGTAAGCTCATTGTCAGTGCCAGAATGTGCCAATCACAGTGCAATATCCCATAGAGAGTAAAAAAAATACCAAGTGGAGACGTATTTTGTCTCACAGTGTATACCCCGATGGCATTCCATATACTTTACCCTCTATTGTGTGTAGGAACTGTTGGGTCGGAAACACAAGTTTTTACACGCCTGTGTTCTGTGGAGCTCTTTAGCGGAGCATTTCTACATTCCCATTGGTTGCCGCTCGCCGGTGTGAACACAGCATTAGATGATGGGCCTCTTTTTGCCCTGTCCTTCAGCCAGCTTCCAAGGATCAGGTAGTCGGCATGCTGGAAAAGGCTCGCGCGGTCATGCCAGCCAAACCGGCCGCCCCGGCCAAAGCTGCGCCTTCAAAGACTGCAGCCGGTCCTCCTGCTGCAAAGACACCAGCAGGTTTGTTGCTCCGAGTATCACTGACTCAACAAATTATTTTTTTTCTTCAGTCAAAATGTCTTTCACATACAAGCCTAAGGTTTCTGCTGTTAAATGGAATAAATATTATGGGGAAAATTTCATTTGAATTTATGGAAGCCATAATTTAAACACTAGATTTCATTGGTACATGGAATTCTGTGAATCTCGGCAAAGTCATCTATTCTGTTCTGCTTTCAGCTCCAGCGAAGTCTGTGTCTGTCAGTGAAGATTCTGGGGTATTTGAACCCAAATCTGACACAAAGAAGACAAAGCCTGCTGGAGCGGCTGCTAAAGGAAAGGTTGGATAACTCATTCTGCTCTTTCTGTCTCTGGGCCTGATGGCTAGATGTTTTTGATGTAAGAGATGCTTGCTGGTTGTAGAGATGAGGTGTTTTCCGTGGTTGTGGTTTGGATGACCTATGCAATTTACCCTGTATGCACTTTTTTGTGCAAGCAAGGGAGAGAATCATATTCCCCCACCCCCCATGCCTGCTTGTAAGCTGGTATTTCTGTGTTAGAACACTTCCCAAGAGTTGAATGGAAGCATGGATAAAGACAATAATTTCAGTAAAGCTAACAGACTTTCAAAGGGGAAATCAAGCAAACAGGTACTTTTGTTGTAGTTTTAAAAAGCCCACTGAGAGACTTTCTGGGTGGTGAAGGTTGGTAAATGGGGTTTTAAAGGTGGAGGGTGCACATTAAATTCTGAAATTGGATTTCGCACCTGGTCACCCTCTTTCATGAATTCTTGCCTTTTACTGCCACTTCTCTGAAGATTTAATCACATCTGGCAACTTGCAGGTTCAGGCTGCTAAAAAAGCCCCAGCCAAGACCAGTGGTAAAGATGAAGATGACAAATCTGGTCCCATCTTCATGGTGATCCCTAATGGAAAGGAGCAGAGGATCAAGGAGGAAAAGGGGCTCAAGGTTAGGCCTGTGGGCTCTGGGTGTTTTTTTTCTTTCTTTTCTTTCTTGGCCAGTGTTTGACCCCAGTCTTCTCCCTCCCCCCCAGGTCCTGAAATGGAACTTCATGACACCCCGGGATGAATATGTGGAGCAGCTGAAGAATCAGATGTCTACTTGTGTGGCAAAGTGGCTGCAGGACGAGCTCTTCCACTTCGACTTTCAGCACCATGTCAAAGCCATTGGTGCCATGATCGAGGTTTATCACCGTTTATTGCAGCTTTTGCTTTTAATGTGCGCATTTTCTAGCCGCCATTTAAAGTTGTCCCCAAAAAGCAGTCGGCAATTTTATAGCTTGTATCACTGTTAAAATGACACGATTCTGTGGTTTTTCCTGAGTAGTTTGTGATCGTGCCTTTTCATTCATTCTTAGCATAGCAATTAGTAAACCGGTGCGAAAACTACAGAATTGAACGACTCATTTGTTTTCCTTAAGCACTTGGAGGAAGAGAGGGATGCTACCATCAGCTGCCTGGACCTCATCCTAAAGTGGTTCACGCTCCGTTTCTTCGACACCAACACCAGTGTGCTGATGAAGGCCCTAGAGTACCTGAAACTGCTGTTTTCTATGCTTAGTCGGGAAAACTACCATCTCAACGAATTTGAGGCTTCCTCTTTCATCCCTTACCTTATTGTTAAAGTGAGTCTTCTCTCGTACCGCTCTCCGAAGTTTAAAATACACTGCAGTTAAATTGCCTCTAGCAACAGAGATACTATGTGTCCGTCTAACTATTTTATCTATTTATTTGGCCAGTGAAAGGTTTGTGTGTAATGTCTAAAATGCTTATGCTGAGCATGTCGGTCTCCATAGGTTGGCGAATCAAAAGATGTTGTCCGCAAAGATGTGCGTGCCATTCTCACCATGTTGTGCAGGGTCTACCCTGCCAGTAAAGTCTTCACATTCCTCATGGAGGGAACTAAATCCAAGAACTCAAAACAGCGGGCAGGTAGGGGTTAAATGCTGACACCCTGTCATTTCATGCCTTTTTTTAAATGTTTCTGTGGATGTCGATTCCCTTTGATTTATGGTGCCTTGGTGTGTCTCCCTTCCCCAGAATGTTTAGAGGAACTTGGCTGCCTGATCGAATCGTATGGAATGAATGTTTGCCAGCCAACGCCAGCAAAATCCCTCAAAGAAATTGCAGTTCATATAGGGGACAGGGACACATCGGTGCGCAATGCAGCACTCAACACTGTCGTAACGGCATACAATGTCTGTGGGGACCAGGTCTACAAACTGATTGGCAATGTAAGTGCTTCTAAATGTACATCCTTGACAGTGTGGTGTTTTCTTGTGGTTTGCACGTTCCCACGCAAGTAAACTGCTGTTTTTCCACAAACAAAATAGAAAATTCTGTTTTGAGAAGATTAAGATTTCCCTTCACTCTGAGTAAAAGATCAGCAGTTTTGAGATGAGGTGCTGTAACCAGCTTTCAGAGAAGGACATGAGCATGCTGGAGGAGAGGATCAAGCGCTCTGCCAAGAAGGCACCGGCTGCTCCCGCCCGCCAGGCGGAGGAGAGGACCCAGAGGGCACCCCAGGGCAATCCTAACGCCAGCATAATGCGCAAACCGCCCCCGGATGAAGGGCCCAACAAACTGAAGTACGTAATGCGGCGCTCTCCTGAGCGGAAGCCAAGAGGCTCAGTCTGAGTCACACTGCTCCATTTCCAGCTTTCACTTGCCTCTCCTTTCTGATCTGTGAAATCTCTCTTCTGGCCCTTTCTCTGCTTTCCGTGGACAGAATTATGTATCGCACTTACCGGATGTAAGTATTTAATGTAGCACTCCTCTCCTATGGGAAGCCTTAAGCAATTTATTGAACGAGGAAAGGGGGATTTTAGCAGAATAGTGCTGGGGGATTCCGTGACTGTGCTCTGACACGTAACAGGCTCATGTTTTCCCCACAGTCAGGCACGTGCCCAGAATGCTCTCGCGGAACAGTCCTCGCCCGCTATCACAAAAGAGTTCCAGCTGGACCTGGACATGATTGAGAATGACCACTCCAGAGTGTGCGAGCTGCCTGACCTAGTGCAGCACAAGCTGGATGAGCTGCTTGAGCCTGTCATGATCCCAGAGCCCAAGTGAGTACTTCCAGGCTCTCTTGTGGGTGCTCGCTGTCTCAGCTTCTGAGGGTGCGCCTCTTACTTTTTTATATTATTGCCTTCTGTGGTGTTAAGTGACAGGAAATAATTTATACAGGCCACTACTGTGTAGAATAAGCCAAGCTGTTTTTTTTTTTTTTTTTTTTTTTCCCCCTCCCCCCTGTTGGCTCAAAATGGCCTGTTGCTAAACCCAGAGGTACTAACGTGCAAGTCAAATGTTTAGTCAATGCACTTCATACTATCCATTGTAAGTTTTTAAAAGCATGGCTGGGCAGGCAAAACATCTGAAATCTGTATCGGTAAAACACCCGTGAGTCAAAACATTATGACCAGGTTATGCCAGTAGCATTTACTGTCTCAGGACAACCACGCTAATCGAGATCTGGGATAGTTTAAATGGCAAGGGAATAGCCAGTTTTCATAGGCAACGAGTTGGTTACGGTAGAGATCTGAGTTGACTTTGGCAAGGGACAATTTGTCATGGTCAGACAGCTGGGTCAGAGCATTTCTAAAATGGCATGGCTTCTGGGGTGTTGCTGACCATCGGTGGTGGGTACCAGCTGACTGATGGAGGAGGGAAAACCGGCGACAGACTGTCAACTACTCACACCTCAATGATTTGCAGTGGCAGCCGAGGATGTCCATCAGGTACAGAGCAATAGAAGGGCTACTGTGGCACAAAATGACCCCTCTGAATTGGCAAAAGTGTCTGCAGTGGGCATATGGTCATCAGGCCTATGCCTTGCACTGGTGGAAGGTGGTCGTCTGGTTGAAATGAGTCCCATTTCCTTTGAAATCATGCGGACAGGCAGGCACATGTGCGCTGTTTTCCTAGGGAACAGATGGTACCAGGATGCACTGTAGAAAGATGCCGGTGGAGTGAGTGTGGTGGTCTGAGCAGTATTCTGCTGCGAAACCGTGGGTCTGGCCATTCATGTGGAGGGTACTTTGACATGTGACACTTGGCATGACATTATACCCCAATGGCTGGTAGCATCTGTCAAGATAATGCACCTTGCTGCACTGAAAAGACTGTTCAGGAGTGGTTTGTGGATCATGACAGAGTTTAGGGTATTGCCCCAACTGCCAGATTGCCTAGGTGTGAATCCTGTTGGGCATGTGGCTCTGCCTCTGTGGCTTCACCTCTTAATTTCAGGGGCTTAAAGGTTTTTCTGCTGGACAAAATGCATCTTCAGAGTTCAAGTTGAAAAGAAATGGTATATCTACAGAGCAGGTTTAATAATGAATTATAAATATTTCACAGACTGGTACTTTTAGTGATGAAAGCCAGCTAAGACCCCGTTCTCCACTTCAGAGAATAGCTGATTGGACCTCGTCCAATGCAATCATCTTAATTTCAGTAGTAGTGCTTTTGCTGCGTATCCTCAATATTGATAACATGCCAAAATTGCTATCCGTTAACCCTAACTCTCATGAATTTCTCCATTACTTCATAAAGATGGTATATAATGCTTGAAGTGTTGCTCAAGAATCTTGAGCAAGTCATGGTATCGATTCTGAATTTTGATTCAGATTTTGCTCAGTACAAAAAATGCTTTTTTTGTATTTCAAGTGTGTGTGTGTGTGTGTGTTATTGGGCATTGATTATACTACTGTGATATGCCTGGCTGGCACTATGTGCCTGGTTATGGGAATTTGGTCAGAAGGGTTTCTGTCAATTATATTTTAGAATTCAACTGTGCCGTGGTATAACGTAATTTTCTCAAACCTGCCATTATCAGACTCTCTGTAAATGCTGTTTGTGTGCTGTCCGCAGGATCCGTGCAGTGTCTCCTCACTTTGATGACCTGCGCAATAGCACTGCTTCAACCATCAATTTTGTCATCTCACAAGTGGCTAGTGGGGACATAAGCACTAGCATTCAGGCCCTTGCACAGGTATGCATTTGTCTGGTTTCGAGCTCCACTTCTGGTTTTCTCTGCTCTGCTTTGTCTGAACTGTCCCTCTTCTCCTTACTCTGAAATCCAGATTGATGAAGTGCTGCGGCAGAAAGACAAAGCAGAGGCCATGTCAGGCCACATCGACCAGTTCCTGATTGCAACCCTTATGCAGCTGCGGCTCATCTACAACACGCACATGGCTGATGACCGGCTAGACAAGAAGGAAATCTTCAAGCTGTACAGCTGCATAATAGGCAACATGCTCTCGGTTAGTCTGGTTTTCTTGTGGCAGATTGTCACTTTCCTCTTAGGAATGACTGAGGAATAGCCTACAGTGTTATTCGCCTGATCTGCTCTTGAGTAATTATGCAGGAGCGTCACTTGGTCTTTCGAGGTCAGACCCTTCATGTTGTCTGTAGTAAACGGCATGCATGCTTGGCTCCTTCCTGGCTTTGTTTCTCTGGAGTGATGAGTTGCACCTACCTGTGGGGTGGTTCTGCAGTGGCAAACTGCTCCACTCAGATTCCTGACGACGAGCTCGAGTGCACAGGGGCCATCTGACCAGCAGTGCTGAGCCAGGCCAGCGCCATTCATGCATTTTTTGCCCTCAAATATGTTAGTCTTGGTTTTCATGAGTGACTTTGAATGAATATAGAGCAGTGTATGAAGTGTACTCTGTGTGGTATTTCAGCTATTCTCTATGGAGAGTTTGGCACGGGAGGCCTCTATGGGTGTGCTGAAGGACCTGATGCATGGACTTATCACGCTGATGCTGGATGCCCGGGTAGAGGACATTGAAGATGGCCAGCAACTCATCCGCTCTGTCAACCTCCTAGTAGTCCGTGTTCTCGAGAAGACTGACCAGACTAATATTTTGAGGTTTGTTCTCTTCAGAGTATCAAGCTTCATCCAGGTACTTGCTTTATTTAAAAAAAGCTTGTATAACCATTAATCTTCTAATTCCTTTCAATTCCAGTGCTCTCCTTGTGCTGCTGCAAGACAGTCTTATTTCTGCCGCAGGGTCTCCAAAGTTCTCTGAACTGGTCATGAAGGTATGCTTCAGCTTTATGAATGGTTTGTACATCTCAGCAATTTGCATTGCTCTACCATCCCTTCATCACCATATATATATTTTTTTTTTTTTCAGTGTTTGTGGAGAATGATAAGGTTCCTCCCAGAAACCATTGGCAGTATAAACCTGGATCGGATCCTGCTGGATGTCCATAACTTCATGAAGGTGTTCCCCAAGGAAAAGCTTAAGCAGCTGAAGAGCGACGTGCCTCACAGGACCCTGAAAACTTTGCTACACACACTCTGTCGGCTCACTGGTGCCAAGGTGCGTTCTCACTCTCACCCCCCTTTAGTGGGCTGCTGGTTGTACACTTGCAGGTGGCTACTATGGTAATATGGCCTGTTGCTTTTTTTATGGAATGGGGAACTTGGTTGAAATATCTGGAAATAACATGACTTCATAAAATATTTTGAAGGAATCTGTGGCCCTTTGTGGCAGGGATGTTTGTGATTTGCATTAAATGTATTATCTTTATGGGTTTTTTTTTTTTCTTGCTTAAACAGATCCTGGATCATTTGTCAATGATTGAGAATAAGAATGAGTCTGAGCTGGAGTCGCACCTGAGGCGCGTGGTGAAGCACTCAAACAGCCTCTCTGGCTTCAAGTCCGACAGGGGGTCCGAGAAAGGAAGCATCCGGCCGGTATGTTCATTGCAACCCTTATCTTCTCATTGCAACTCTTCTCTTCATTCCCAGTTATTTTCGGGGAGAGTCAAACATTTCTCTCTGCATTCAGGATGAAAAGATGTCTAAAGCCAAAGTGAGTGATATCCTGTCTGAGATCTTCAAAAAGATTGGGTCTAAGGAGAACACAAAGGAGGTAGGGTGTGTGTGTGTGTTCTGTAGCATCTGTGGAGGTTGGGAAGGTTTAAGCCACTCAGTGGTAAATGTCCCCTTTATTATTTCTTTTTTGACAGGGACTCACGGAACTTTATGAGTACAAGCTGAAGTACTCTGATGCAGACCTTGAACCTTTCCTCCGGAACACGTCCCCGTTTTTCCAGAGCTATGTGGAGCGAGGCCTGCGTATGATTGAGTCTGAGCGTGAGGGCAAAGCCAGAAGCCAGTCTTCAAACCCGGGTACTGACCCTTGCCCCCAAGTGTTATTGCCCTCTGAATCTTGCTTTTACTGACTACTTTTTCTTTCCTCCTGCAATGTCCAGTCATTCCCCAGCATGGCACAGATTACGTGTCGAGTTCCAGCTCCGTATCACTCAATAGCAATGGGGAGGAGCTAAAGCCTGCTGTCTACTACGAGCGGTTGAAAATACTAAGGCAGCGTCATGGGCTGGAAAACAATTCAAAGGTATAGTTTGGTTTCATTGGGGCATTAATTTGGTTTCAGGGCATTCATTGGTTGCATTACTTCTGCAGTCGTTACTAAACCCATGACTGATTTTGTCTTGAATGTTTGTTTGATCTGGAAAGGCCAAAGCAAAATGAATACTGTGTATGCCCAGCACACTCCTGTAACATGGTCCCCCCTCCCCCAGCATCAGGAGGAGGACGACAGGGCCCCGCTGACATCCTTGCTGTCCAAGCCGGCAGTGGCTTCCTCCACAGACATGCTGCACAGCAAGCTGTCGCAGCTTAAGGAGTCTCGGGAGCACTACCACGGCGAGCAGTCGCACTCGCACAGCCCCTCACGCTCCTCCTCCCCGGCCACCAATCTCGACGACCTTAAGAAGCGGCTGGAGAGGATAAAGAGCAACCGCCAGTAGCCCTGCTTAGTCGCTGCTTGTCCCTGCCAGGCCTCCCCTCCCACCTATGTATAAAACTTCACTGTATAATATGTGGACTATTTGTTAAGTATCGTGGCACAACTACTTGTATATATTCTAGGCCTCTTAACCACTAAAACATTTCTCATTCTAGGACTTTAGTGTACAGTTCTGTGCAGAATTCTGTATTATGTATACTGTAACATGTCCACATTTGGCTTTAGTACTAGTCATTATAAAGTCTTTCTTTTGAGCATTTAGGACTTTTCAGTACTCTTTGCTCATTTTCCTTTTATGAAGTTCTTATTAACTTGAAAGCAATGATTCTGTTCCGGAATCATGGTGCATGGCATGAAGTAAATGTTTTGTAAATAAAGTTTGCATTACTAAAAGCAACTTATTTAAATATTTCTTTACTTAAATCCCGTTACCTCTTGTGAACTGTAGAATCTTGAATTTTATTTTAAATTTGCTGTAGTTTGAAATTGTTCATTATAGTTGTGTATATCCCTCAGTAAAATGGCAATAAAGGTAAGTCATCATTTTTCTTTCTTAAACACATTGCTCTTTGTGTATGCTTTTGTGGGAGGATTGCACACATACCAGATTTTGCACATCGTGGTAAAATTGGCATTTTTTTTTTTTTTTGGATTGGGCTGACATGGTACTTTTATCAGCCACTTAAGTTCTAGTGTGATACTGGTTTTGTCCCATTTACCCCACTTAAGGGCAAGTGCACTGAGGTACATCACCGCAGTGTGTAGCATGTTAACATAAGACACAAAGTGTGCAAAAATGTATGTGATGAGCTCAAGTATGCAGTGTGTGTTTGTGTGGACTTAGTGGAGTAAATGAGGCAAAACCACTGAGGTGCTCTCACTGGCCACTTAACTAGGTACACCTTTCTAGTGCTGGGTTGGACCCCCTTTTACCTTCAGAATTACTTTAATTCTTCATGGCATAGATTCAACAAGGTGCTTGAAATATTCCTGAGACTATGGTCCATGTTGCCATGATGGCACCACTCTCATTTACTGCAGATTTGTCAGCTCCACCTTCAGGGTGTGAATTTCCCATTCCAGCACATCCCACAGGGCGCTCTGTTGGATTGAGATCTGATGAATGTGGAGGCCATTTGAGTTCAGTGAACTTTCAGTTTTCAAAAAATCAGCGTGAGATGATGAGCTTTGTCACATGGTGAATTGTCTTGCTGGAAGTAGCCGTTAGGGCCTGGGTACATTGGTCATTAAGGGGTGGACATGGTCAGCAACAATACACAACAGACTGTGGAACTTAATGCTCACTAAGGGCCCAAAATATACCAAGGGTGGATCCATCCTTTCATGTTATTTATAGGTAATTCTGGCCATCTTGATATAGCAGCAGAAATCAAGACTTGACCAGGCAACGTTTTCTCCATCTTCCATTGTCCAATTTTGGTGAGCCTTTGCCCATAGTAGCCTGTTCTTAGCTAAAACTGAATCTAACATTACATCACATGTACAAACTAATTTGACAATTGGGATTTTTCAAAACCTTAGCTTGTGAGTAGTTTCTGAAGATGGTAGTTTCTTCTTGAGGTAAAGGATGCGTCACAATTCATTAATGATCAACAAATATGATTGTTTCACTTATTAATGTTCCTTCAGTAGTTTGCAAAGATTTTCAAAAGTAACTGCTTGGGATGAAAGATGCATCATGGATCATTAATAATGAACAAATATGAGATCAGTATTTTTTATTCATTACTTGTTCTTTCAGAAGTTCACATCGGTATACAGAGTTAACATAGTAACAATATACTATAGTTACTATATTTAGTAGTTTAGTAACTGCTGATGATAAAACGTGTCATTCTTTAAAGATGAATTAACGTGAGATCTGTATTTAACTAAAACTTAGTTTGTGGTTAATTAATACATAAGTAATGGTATAATACTATATTATTTAGGCCCTTTCGAGTAAAGTGTTACCATACAGTTGATGTTTTTTTTTTTTTTTTTTATATATATATATAAATACCATCCAGACATTACACTGTGATATATGGTATTTTACAAAGCATTGCTATTCTGTTATTTTGGATTCTTGCATAGGCGGTGATGTCTGGTGCCTGACTCATCTTGACTTGTCAGATCAGTGCTTCATCTGTCTCTGCTGACAGGTGACCAAGACCCTGACCCCAGAGGGTGGTGTTTGGGTTATAAAGGGGCAGAGCTTGTCCAAGGGGCGGGTTGAGCTCCGAGCCCAGCATAAGATGCTTGTGGTCGAATGGTGTGGCCTTACAGTGCAGCAGAGTGTGACACATCGCCTGTGAGAAGGAGGCCATTTTTTAGTTACTGCTGAAAGCATTCAATGCCTCCAATGGCTTGGGGTGATAACATGCAGTGCCGACATGCTGGATTCCCCTGCTTCTGAGGTATGCAGTGAACTCAGCAAAGACCAGTTAAGTGTCCAGGAAATCAATGATGACCTAAGAGGTCACAGAGCCAGTAGTTGAGAACTCTGGCCATTTGGAGTGTAGGGCATGGACAACCACAAAGAAGTGTTGATGGTGGGAAACTCCAGGGATCTCACCACAGATAGTGAGTACTGCTGCTCGATGGGCTTCTCTGTGCTGGTCTGAGTCTGTGACAGTGAGGGCCCTACAGCATGTGGCCCATATAACAATCATATAATGTTTGTTATTAATTTATATTAAAGCTGTGAGGATCATAAGGTATACATGCTTATGAATGCATAATGTATGCATTATGAAGGTGTAGTTAATGTAAAGCATTACTGAATACTCTAACTCAGAATAACAAATCTCCTCTAGGGAAGATATTACAACCCTTAATTTGCGATATTTAACTTCAGTTAAATTATCATTGAAGAAACATTCACAGTTGTGTGTGTTTTAAAAACTACCCCATTACCACCCTGGAATTACCCTAAATTGTAAATTCAAATTAGCCACACGAAGGTGAAGGTGATTAATCATCATTGTTGATGCACCACAGCACTCAACAACAAAATGTGTCTTCTGCATTTAACCCATGCAACAACATGACACTGCAGGGGGCAATTACATGAGTTACCTTGCTCAGGGTACCATCCCCAAGCGCTGCTCCCCGGGCACTTAGCATGTATATATAAACTTGCATATACTGCATGTGTAGCTCTGTTTCAGACAATGTAGCCACAAACAAGGAAAAAATGAATTACTCAGAATGTGAAATGCAGACTTTATTTTCAGGTAGAGGAACGGTAGACCATTTTCTTAGGTAGTTCATCTACTGGTGTGACAGCCGTTATTAATGCCATCAGCTTAACAAGCCAGACAATGACAGAAATGAAATCAAAAGAAATGGGTGGATGTAAAATCAGGCACCAAAAAACATTGATTCACACCAGTGCTGGGACTCTCTCTGACTTGGACAACCGATTATATACTATAATTGGAGAGACGTCCCAGTTGGGAATTATCCCATATGGAGATACAGATGTGACATGCGAAATAGGCACAAAGGAGTCTGATAAATCCCCAGACAATAAAAAAAATGGAAAAGACATCTGCCATATAGATTTATGTTATAAATGTCTCATCATGTCCTTTCATTATATGGAGTGACCGAAATGCCGGAGTGCCAAACTG
>JAODKL010000277.1:0-10898 GCA_026780765.1 Petrocephalus schoutedeni
TATGGGCTCCAGCAGCGCCCCCGGCAGCATGAACTGCATCTGCTGGGCCAGCATGGCGGCCGCCGTCTTCTGCTGGATCAGGTTGTTGCGGCCGTTGATCTCCAGCTGCGTCTTCAGGTGGGGTGGCGGATGCAGGTACTTGCAGTTGTCGCGCGTGCAGCGCCCCTAGAGGCCAGAGAGGGCGTAGCAGTGAAGAGGACGGGGGCGGGGAGGGGGGGCGCTTTGAGCGTGATGCAGATGACGCCATTGCGCTGGCCATGTGTGGACCGGAAGGTCGGTTTGAATCCCTTCGCCCCCGATTGGTCCAGGGATGGTCTGACCTTGCTTTCTCAACTGTACAAAGCTTTAAATAAAAGAATCTGCTAAATAAATAAATCACAACTCCCCTTACGATCCCGATTATCAGAAAACCTTTGGGGGAGTAGAATTTATGCGCATATACACAGATCGCACTTTACATTATGGTCACTCCACAGCTGGCAACTTTCACCTTTGAAAGAGGATGAGATTTCAGACCCACCTCGTCAGCTGGGCTCGTTTTTTTTTTTTTTAACACTGTGGATACTTAAAGGGAAAGGAGCAGACCAGAATGAGAAGACACAGAGGGTGCTGAAAGCTGCCCCTTTAATTTGCTCAGAAAGATTTCCCACGTCTCCCATTTCCTCATGAGTGTCGCACACGCAGCGGTTTACTGCCACAAACCTGAAGTCGTTCTGTTCCCTGCTCTGACCCAGGAGGCCCGGCAGTAAAAGGCAGGTAACGGGCCAAAGCAGCCGCAGTGACGCTCTCCCACGCCCCGCACGTCAGCCACCGGGAAGCGTCCCGACGCGCACAAACACCCCAGTCATCAGAGCCTTGCGTCATGCCCTTAGAGAGCACTTAAGACTACTAAACTACAACTCCCATGAGCCTTTGCCCCAGTGACTCTCCACTAAGTGCTACTAGGACAAACACAAATAGCTCTCAGAGAGCAGAGAGGAGCAGAATATGTCACAAAACGGCTGACTGGGGACATTCTGGGGAAAAAAATAAGCATTGTTAAAGCTAGAGCTTGGATCAGTATAACAGCCCCCATGACTAAGCTCACTTTGCGGAGGGCCCTCCATGAAAGACCCTTGTCTGTGTGTTGACCTTGCTGCACCACAAAGAGATGCTGCAAATAGCAGGCGCCTGGCCTGGAGTAGCCATGGAAACGGAAAGGCTACCTCCAGCACATTTATCCCAGCGCCCTCTCTGCTCCACGGATGGGCGCGGAGGCAGAGGGCCGGCGCCATGAGGGAGAAAAGGCTAACTGTGCACTTTCGCAAAAGCTGGGGATGCACGCGGGGATCAGCTGCGATTTAAGGGGCAGTAAGCAAAACGGCAATAGCTACTACTAAATAATGAATGAAGCAGGAATGTCATATCACATGTCACACATATCAGAGTTACCGGGATTTCATGGCTAGTCCAGTGGCCCCTACCTTTGCAAGCCTACAGGGGGCGCTCTGCCTCCCTGCCACACCTCGGGGTGGGGGCTTCTCCTAAACTCAGCATCCGTACCCAGAGTACCCAGGCGGAGTGAAACCGTGCGCCGACCTACAGGCTCTCGCCGGCAGGAAACCCGAACTGCCTCCGAGCGAGAGGGCACAGATCCCGCAGCGCCATGCCTGGCAGCACGGAGCGGCGCGTCGCGGGAAGCGTCGCATGGGACGGTCGAGGAATCCGCCGAGTAAATGAATCAGCACAATTTCAGCAGGAGGCTGGTTCTGGGCTGGGGGGCGGGAGGCACAGTTTAAAGCTGACCTCCACTCCTGTGGCTCAGGGTCGGGCCGACGGTAAGGAGCCAGCGATTAATGCGGTGTCTGTGTGCATGGCGGCTCCACTGCTAAGGCTAACAACGGCGCTAACAGGGCGCTCAGAGGGGCCCCCCGGGCTGGCTCATCATCTCCCTGACGGGGGCCCGGGGCCTCCCCCAGGCCTCGGCTCCTGCTTCCCCTCCTCTTTTGCTCCTTTCCATCTCCTTCCGGGGGTGACACGCATCGATCCCGCGCCGTCGCCAGCTTCCCCGGTACGGCCAGTCACGGCACCGGCAGCGTTGTCATGCTCGGGGGGCTCGGGGGGGGGGGGGGCCTGACCGCTCACGAGGGGAGCTGATGGGGAGCAGTGCGTTCGCCCTTAAACTGGGACACGGTGCGACACCGTCAGCTCCGGGGGGGTTATGACAAAACCAGGTGCTTTGACTTTTTTTAATGACCGAAAAGAACGCAGCAAAGCACAAGACCAAATTACCTCAAAAGCGTAATTATCAATTGCTCAATTACCAATTACTAAAATACTAATTACTAAAAGGCCAATTATCAGCTCTCCAATTACTAATTACTAAAAAACCAATTCTCTGCTGCTCGACTACTAGTTATTAAAATTCTGATTGCGGTCTGCTCGATTACTAATTACAAAAATATTAATTATCAGGTGCTCATTTACCGATTAACAATACACTAAGTATGTACTACTTAGTTACAAAAATGCTAGACATCAATTGCTCAATTGCTAATTACAAAACCGCTAACCATCAATTGCTCAATTACTAATTACAAAAATGCTAACCATCAATTGCTAAGATGCTAATTATCCATTAGGGAGCTGCCGGTCCCTGAGCTGGTTAGCCGCCGGTGATGGGATGTCGCGCAGTTACCTTCAGCGAGTCGAAGCAGGCAATGACGCGCCCGTTGTCCACGTGGCAGCTGCGGGACGGGTGCGCGAACTTGCACTCGGTGTCGGAGCGACAGCACGTGCCCCTCTGGAACTCACGGCAGACCTCCAGGGTCAGCCACTTGGTGTCGCGGCCCATGGCCACATTGACAGCCATAGCAGGCGTCCCGGGACGCTCCGGGGGAGTGACCGCAGCCCGAGGTCCGAGACGGAATCAGCTCTTAGCTTCGGCCGAGAGGCGTTTCGAGTCGATCTCCAGCAGGTTGGCGCCCCCCCACCGAGGCAGGTTGTCCCAGGGAGGTCAGCTGACGAATGGCACGCAGAATGCGAGGATTGGGGGGGGGAGAGTCACTCGGCCATTTTGGAGGGGGTCACACGGGGACACGGCTACCCTTCAGAGGAAGTGACAACACACAGTCAGATAGTGGTGTCTCACTAGGACACTCAGAAACCCCCCTGCCCCCCCCACCACCTTTGATAGGAAGACTAACCTTCCTCTTCAAGGGAAGACTCACCGCTGTCAGTGTCCGGTTGGGGGGGTGGGGTGGGGGGCACAGACACAGAGTCTCCAGGCCCGTCTCGACCCCTCTCCTCTCGCTACGCTACCCGTCTTCCTCTTCCTCTACTTCTGATCCGGTCTCCTCTTCTGCAGCAGATTCTGCCGTGGAAGGTTGGGGGGGGGGCAAAGCAGTCGGAGGCTGAGGGAACGACTGAAAATAAAAGGGGGGGGGGAGACCTTGAAGAGAAGGATGCAGTCACGGAGGAAAGAAAAGAAAAAAAACGAGGGCAGGTGCCGAGACGGGAGCTATAAGCGGCTACAATAGGGACCCGACAAGCGGAAAGTGTGATCTGGAAAGGAAAGAGAGAGGAGGAGAGGAGGAGAGAAGGAGAGAGAGAGAGAGAGAGAGAAGAGCGATGACAGAAATGCAGAGAAAGTAGGAAATCAGCAGAACAAGGGAAGAGACAGACAGCGGCTCGCAGGCGGGGGCCGGACGCGCCGGGCTCTGGGCAGAGACGCCCCAGCGGGGGGCGCTGGATGACGGCGGCTCGCTGATGTCTGCCGCCGTCGTAACGACATCAAGGAGTAATAAGGTGAGGAAGAGGGGGCATCGCCGCACATGCTGCAGCTGCTCTATATGGCGCACGCCGCCAGCCAATCCCGGAGGGCTTTACAAGCAGGCTGGCTAAAGCGACTGGCCAATCGGGAAGCGCGTTACACCGCAGGCTCTCTCCCTCACCGCCCAGCTCTCTCCCCTTCCTCTGACTGGCTCTCATTGTTATTCCCGCCGCATGGATAAAAAAGGGAGCGGATCGCGCATCGCGCCCCCCCCCCGCCCCCCCCGCGGTGTGTCAGTGAGCTGTACGCGGGCCACACGTCACCAGAGAGGGACGGCGGCGACACGCGGCTGGGAGCGAGGGAGGGAGGGAAGGCGGGGCGGGCGGGCTGAACGGTGGCAAATCACCAGGGCCAAGATCCGGGCCAAGGAATGGACTAATGACAGAGAGAGAGGGAGAGAGAGCAGAAACTACGGAGGAGAGAGAGAGGGAGAGAGGACAGAGAGAGAGGGAGAGAGAGAGAGAGAGAGAGAGAAGGGCACGGATGGCGGATTGCTGTAATGTCAGACAGGCGAAAGCAGAAAGCCAGGGAGAGCAGAGGCGGCCCGGGCTCCTGGGGGGTCTGAGCGTCACCATCAGATACCAGAGGGGACATATCATATAGGGGGGCACATTCTGTACTGGGCCTCTGCAGCCTGCACCCCCCCCATCCACAGGGTTTCCTTGGGGGGACACCAGCACACAAAGGCCCCGCCTCCCCTACATCACGCCACACCTCATTGGCTACAGGGAGCACGGCCCTCATCTCGAGCCCGGCACAGCTCATTGGGCGTTACATCACATGGGGGAGGGGCCAACACGCTCTACCAGAGTATCAATACTGGCCAGGCATTAAAAAAAACAAAAAACGACGTTAACATCATAAACGGTCGACGCGTATAAAAACTCATACTGAACAAATAAAACGGCCCCAGGTATGGCGTTTACCCTAAAGCTACAGTACTGTGCATATGTGAGTGAATGAGGCCTTAAACGTCAGGCAGGGACGCGGGCCAATCTCTCAAGAAACAGGGACGCTGCGGGGTTCAGTAAATCCCGACAAGTCAGCACTACGTGGATGGAACTGGAGGCTTCCTGTTCCCCTGAAATAACACCCAGAATCCTGCCCCCGTCACAGGACCTTAACGATGCCAGCATACAAGGTGACACCTCTCTCCCAACTGCGCCCTGGCTGTTTGGCTCCTTCCCCCGTTTAATCTCACCTCACTACATGTCTGCTCACGCAGCCCCCTGCTTTACATAAATAACAGGAACTGAAGCATTTAAAGTGTAGACCTGCAGGGTGGGTGTCCCGCCTGTTACAGGTACCCTTTGAATTCAAAGCCTGCTTTAAACCCGCATGGCTGGCACCTTGCAAGAGAACACATTGATTTCTGTAAACATTTTCCCACAAGTTTATCTTCAACCGGATTTCTTTTTCATAATAATCAGATTATTTCAAATTCTAAAGAGGCTCGTGTTACAGAGATCATAAAAATCCCACTGCTGTGGAAACAGAAACCTGCATATAACCTCCTCCAGGAAAAAAAAAATAAAAAATCACGTTATCTTTTACGTAACTCACTGGCCTGTTGTGGCCAGATCCTCAGTCAGCATTTCCACCTCTGACTCCTTAATCAGAAGCCAGGCCGCCTCCGCTGTTAGGTACACACAGCAACGAGAGTCAGAGTCAGGGAGTCAGTGTCAGAGAGTCAGAGTCAGGGAGTCAGAGTCAGGGAGTCAGAGAGTCAGAGTGTCAAAGAGTCAGTGTCAGAGAGTCAAAGAGTCAGAGTCAGGGAGTCAGAGTCAGAGAGTCAGAGAGTCAGAGTCAGAGAGTCAGAGTCAGGGAGTCAGAGAGTCAGAGTCAGGGAGTCAGAGTCAGAGAGTCAGAGAGTCAGAGTGTCAGAGTGTCAGAGTCAGAGAGTCAGAGTCAGGGAGTCAGAGTCAGGGAGTCAGAGAGTCAGTCAGGGAGTCAGAGTCAGAGAGTCAGAGTCAGGGAGTCAGAGTGTCAAAGAGTCAGTGTCAGAGAGTCAAAGAGTCAGAGTCAGGGAGTCAGAGTCAGAGAGTGAGAGAGTCAGAGTGATGGTGATGGTGTCGCACCTCTGCACAGCATCTCCCCATCGTCACGATGCCCCTAACTACGCGGGATGCTCCGCCCAGCAACAGAACGGCCCGCCCCACCTTCAGGAACATCTGCAGCCCAGTGGCTCCCCGCAGCTGCGTAAAGCTAATGCGGCGCATGGCGGGCAGGGGGGTAGCGAGCGTGCCCTTCGGCCCGACGGGGCTAGCTGGCGAGATTTCGGCATCTGCGTCGGGCTTGATTTGGGGAAGGCGGCACGGGTCGGCCGGTCGCCGTCTGGACGCGGAGGGACTCTCGGGGACTCGCGGGCAGGAAGGGCCGGGTGAGAAGCTACAGGCAGCTCTGTGCCGTGCTGAATGCTAACAGACGGAGCGAGAGGGGAGTTTCCAGCTTGGCTTCTGTAATCTGATCGCGTATCTGCAGGTTGGGAATCAGACACTAATTTCACAAGGGCAAACATGCCCTGCGTTATAATTAGCCGCAATTAAGTGCATGGGAAGTATATCCACTACCTGCTTCTTCAGTTTTGCTAACCGGGGGTAGGGGGGACAGGCAAGCAGTGAGGAGGCAGCCCCCCCAAAAGTGCTCTGCAGAATTACACTATTAAAAACCACGACATGAGCACTGACCTTCAGTGGGAGGGGCGGGGGGCTGTTGGAGGGGCCCTCCCCAAATCCCATTACCGTTCAACATTTTTATGCAGATCTGGGCTTCTCGCTCGTTTACGTTTGACGAGCGGGGCGGGAATTTCCTTACGATCCCTGCCGCGAGGAAAACGGGGCATGTGCCAATGAAAGCGGCCCCACGGCAAATCCCGGGAACAAACACCTCTCTGAAAAACCGGGCCGGCAAATCCGAGAGAGCTAACTAGCCAGACGGGACTCTCTGTGGCCTCATTATGACTGTTTACCACCTCCGCCCCCCCCCCCCCCCCCGCAGCCATTACCGACAAGAAAAGAGGGGGCATCCCCAGAGCACAGAGGAGTACCGGGGTGCTCCTGAAATGCCTTAATAGCAGAGAATCCCCTCTCAGCCCCGGAGGGGAAAAAAAAAAACACAGATAAGTGAAGGAAGGAGGCAGGCCGAGATAGAGAGAGAAACAGAGCAGAACATGTGCAGGAAATGAGGTCAGAGCAACAGAAATTCAGAATAACATGACGTGCAGTCTTCATAAGAGTCCCCCCCCCCCCCCCATTTACATCTGCCCACCACTTAAGGTTAAGCAGGAAGGCGGCCCCCATCGTCGGGGCTTAATGGGACACGGCCTGATCTACAGCGCAGTTAAAACGCAGCGAAACGCTACCCGGGCAGTGTGCTATTACAGGAGTCTTTCTGAAAGGCTAAATAAAACGTTATGGGGATGCATTCTGCGGCTCTTAACCATATTTATATCCCCGCACTTCCTGAAGCTTACTGCTTCAATCTATAATGGGCATCTATCAGGATTCATAACATAAAAGCGGCTCGGATGCTATAAATCAGCTATTACCGTAATTACGAAACTGCGCGCAAGGAGATCTGGGCGCCGCTTTATTCTCACAGACGACATCTGACTAGTGCGCCGCGCCTGATCTGACATTATCTAACGTTATCGCCGGACAGGTACAAAGTGCGCAGACGCGATCGGGGGCTCGGCTTTCGGCTGGGGGCGCATCACATTCACGGATTAAGGCGGCGTTATTATCCGGACCGTAACCGCAGGACAGGCCGCTCCGGACGCACGGTCCCGTCATCTGTCATCAATCGGAAGCAGGGTCTATGGATGCTTATCTGGGGAGGGGAGATGATACGGACACCGGCGATCTCAGGAGGGTTGTGTGCGTGGCTTTGCATAGATCACATTTGAGGACCAAAATGTCCCCAAAGTGTGGTAAAACCTGAAATCTCCCTACTTTTGGGGACATCTTTCCAGGTCCCCATTTGGATAACCTCAATTTTATAAAAAAATCTGTGAATGCAATCAAAAAACTAAAAATGAAAAAGTCTTGTATTTGGGTTGGTTTCTTATGGTTAAGGTTAGGGCTGGGTTGGGGTTTCTCCTATAGAAATGAATGGAAGGTCCCCATTTAGACAGGTACGCGAGTCTGCGTGTGTGTGTGTGTGTGTGTGTCAGGACCCTAGCGCCTCCACTAGTCCAACACTATTAATCACCTGCTATTTTTCTCACCCCTCCCCCCACCCCCTTAAGGCCCGTGTTCCCCAACTGATATCATCATTTCATAAATGTTATAAATGGGACGTCCATAGGAAATATTACCGTGTAATTAGATCATCGGGCCAGTAACTAGAGCAGCAGATCGCATCAAGGCTTCCATTTCCAGACACAAAGACTCCTTATTTAAGCATGTTTAAACTTCTGTAAGTCTGAACAAACATAAAAAGAGCACAAAAAATGCACTATCAATACACTATCGTGTAAGGGCCACTGGCAACGTGCTATGGATGCGTAAGGATGATCCCTCCAAAGGCATCCAGCTGTATAAACCTAGTTTGGAAAATAAGAAATCCCGCTGCTGATAAGAGCATGTTAGTGGGAGCCGGCGAAGCGAGGCCCGGCCGTCGGGGGGCCGGGGATGAATCATCAGCTCCGATATCTGGCGGGGCTCTTCTCGGTCTCATGCCCAGCCGTGACTGCGGCACCGCCGCGGAGAGCGCGATCGGAGTCCGCCAAGCCCGGCTTCCAGCGCGCAAATCCGGGCCGATAAGCCGCCGGGGCCGCGCACGTCACTCCGGGGATACATGCATAAACACAAACCCACACGGGGGTCCGCCGATCACACGGGGGTTCGACGACGCGCATCTGCCCCCTTCGGGTTCCGATTCGGCTCAGGACAGCCGGCTTCCAGATCTCAGCCCGAATCTGGGGTCTAACTGCAGGGGGGGTCAAGAACAGGACCACGGCCATGGTTAATGGGAGAGGTCAGCATGGACAGGAGCACCGGGATGCTGTGACAGCCATCGGGGGGGGGGGGGACTTCTGCATTTCATACATGCGTTATTCGTATTTTTTATCTTTTTATTTTTTTGCAGCGGATCGGCTTCAGTCGCCACCCCGCTGCACACCCACAAGCATCACGACACAGCCCGGCACAGTTACATCACACGGCTACAAGGCGTTAGTCCCGGGAGTCTCCATAAAACACAGGCACTGCCCGGCACAGTCACATCACATTACCGACAGCCACGATCCTCCGGGATACACCGTTACACGCCGTGTAAATGACATTTTACATCGTTACTGTATCCAGACCGCATGCCGGTGACCCGCACACACCCACCTGTGCAAAGTGCGTCTCAGCCGAAATATATGGCGCAGAAGCGGGGGGGGGGTCGGCCAGTGTCCCGATGCGGGCTACCGGAGGGCAGCGCGCCGCTTATCAGCTTAACGCCGCCGGTCCCACCCATCCCAGCCCCGGTTATGAGCGCAAACAGCCGCCGCCGAGGCGCGCAGCTCAGGCGCATCCAACCTGTTGTGCCGCGCGTAAGATCCCGCAGTCCGGCTCGGAAAGCAAAGGGGGGTCCCGGAGCCCGGAGGCCGGCGCCCACATGCGCCCCGTACCTGCGATCCGCCGCGCAGGAGCCGCCGCGCTCACTTCGCAGGCTGCCGGGCGCGCCTCTCCATCGGGCGCAGAGGAGCGGGCTGACGGCGGCCAGCAGCTTCCGCCGACGCGGATCGGGACGCAGGGAGGGTCGGCGCCCGCTTTTACGGTCCCCGAGCGCCGCTGCGCAGAGCCGCGCCGCGCCTCGCCTCCATCTTAGGGGAATCCCAGAGCCTCGTTTCCTCTCGGGTGGAGTCGTGGCTGGAAGGCGGAGACTCGGCGGCCCGAAAGGCGGCCGAACGGAGCGGGCTGGGCGTTTGGGGGGCTGCCGAAGCCGGAACGCGGGGCGGCGTGGGGCGTGTGCGGCGGCTCCACGCCGCGCCCTCATTTATAGCCACCTCCAGGTCTCGCCATCGCCAGAAAACAAATTATAACTACTTCTGCATGGCAGCTAGGAGCCAAGACTTTGAACATAAGGCACAAAATCACATTTTACGGACCATCTGTGCACCATAATCGCAGTAGTGAATAGAAAAGCTTTATGTTCCGCGCTATATTTCTAAGATGACTTTTTAATGCTACGGTGTGTAATTCATGATTAGCATATCCATAAAAAGGTAATGTGAGGACGCACGGTTCCGGGATCGCCCCCTGACGCACTTAGAATATGTGTTACAATGCGCCAGTAAGACGGGGAATAATGCAATTCTCACAAACCCTCACGCCAAACCCCTTTCAGCAGTAATTTAATTCAAAACACGGACGTCTAGATTGAATATTTGAGATTAAAATGAGTTTTGCTGGCTGACTCTAACCTACTGCAAAAGAAAAAAAAATGAATTATATGTGCTACACAGCCAGTCAGTGCAGGGCAATTTTAAATAATGTGTTTCACGGCACACTGAGCAAGGATCTGACGCAATGGAGAAGGGGCTTGAACTCTGCAGAGCACTGATCTTGTTATGCGAAAGTCCCCGGCCCGGCACAAAGTCCCAGCCATCGGACACAGACCTCAGCACCACCACAGCAGTGAGCCACACGGGCAGAGGTGGACCGGAGCCTCCTCTGTGTCCCGTGTCGTGAGCTTACCCCAGAATCAGCCATGGGCTTTTTATAAGCTGACACCTCTTCAGTGCCAGCTGTCGATTACCGTCTGTAAACGGTTAAGTTCTTATGAGAGGCCAGGATGTCTGATAACATACCCAAGTTTTCTGCTCTAACTGTTATAAAATCACTGTATACCCATCTTCTTTAGGATTGCTTATCTTGCGGTATCTGGCGCTACTGGCGATAAAATGTATGTAAAGCATGGTCGTCAAACTTTGGAAATGTCATTGGGAAGTCACACGTGCCAGTACTGGCTCATATTATTTAAGAATACCAAAATCTCTCCATACTTGACTTTTCAGCTAGAATAATAATAATAATAATAAATACAAATTGAAATATTTATTGAAACTGAAATAAAACATTTGTGCCCAGATTAGGGT
>JAODKL010000278.1:0-13124 GCA_026780765.1 Petrocephalus schoutedeni
ATGGTTATACAGCATGACTGTAAAGTCCTCCTACAGCGTTACATTGACATGGTTATACAGCATGACTGTAAAGTCCTTCACAGTGTTATGCTGATTGGCTGATACCACATACTGTACGATATAAGCCTTTCAAGGATTGGGATGATTTTAATAGCAACACTAGACCTAATGCCACACTACTAACAGTAGCATTGGGCTTAGTTCTTGCAGAGACTTTGTCTGTAATTCCCGTGTCTCAGCCTGAATGACATGCCCTTACCAGTCTCCTCCAGCTCACCTCCCAGTATCACATCCCTTGCATTGATTCCCACTGAGCTCCTGTTGAGCCACTTAACTGATCAGTGTTTTTATATAATTATCTCAACAACTTCAGATTATTTATTACCATCACTGTTTGGAGTTTTGAGGAATAAAGAAGAATTTTAGCACCACAAAACATAAAATTTAGGTTTGATATACAACCACTGTATAAAAAAAACAGTCTATCTATGCAAGTATGGTCAAAATTTGCATGTTCAATTAACAAAGTAGATCCTGGTATAGTTCCAGACATTTTAGGAAACACAATTATGAAGTTTTGCCAGGTGACGCAGGTGTCATTTAAGCAATAAAAAATTAGTACTGTCCCTCAGTATGTAACAGCATCACTCTTCATTGCAGGTTAGTATTAGCATATTATTACCACATTAACTCTATTAACAAAACTGCTAATGTCTCTGTGGACTGAAGAGATTCACCGCAGGTTTGATGCCTTCAGATGTGGAGGAGGAGTGGAGCTGTAGAACGGTGTTTCCCAACATGGTCCTCGGGGACCCACAGACAGTCCACATTTTTCCTCCTTCCCAGCTCCCTGCCAGACAGTCCGCATTTTTGCTTCCTCCCAGCTCCCGGGAGGGAGCAAAAACACAGACTGTCTGTGGTCCCCCGAGGACCAGATTGGGGAACACTGCTGCAGAGGATTCAAAGGAGCTGGGACAGAAGAAAGTGCAGATGTCCTGATGGTGGATTGTTTTTTGGCACATTTTGAAAGGGCTAAGAGAGACTCTCTGTTGTTCTTAAGGGTGAAGTATGTCTGTAGTAAGTGTGGAGTTATTTACAGGGCTGGAGCGTAGGTAGGCATGGCAGTACAGAGCTCTTTTTCTCACAAGCCACAGTGTCGTATGACTCAGTTCACAGAGTGTCCTTTGTCTTGGCTGAGCATTGAGTCTGATTTCCTGGCTTTGTAATCGTTCGCAGATTCAGAATGATGGGTTTTGTAGGTGGTGGCTCTTTACATCTAGATCTGCCAGAGGCCTAGCCTGGGATTACTGCTCATGGTTTTAAGATTACCACATGGTCACCTGTTTGTCGACAATGCCAACATTTTAAGTGAGGGCAGTTAAGTCTGTGTGGTATCCTTTTGAACGATCTGATTGGTTTATTTTATTTCATCTTGTTATGGGAGTTGGAAAAGACATAACAGCATATTAACACAACTCAGGCTTAACTACAACCTGCACTTTATAGACTCTTGTGTGTTTTTCGAATAATTGTCACGCAGGTTTGTAACACTGCTTCTACAAAATGTTGGGTATATAAATAACCATTATCACATAAGGAAGAATAAGAGGTCTGTGCATGTGAGAAAAACAGCCAATTACTAATAAAAAATAAAGTAAAATGCAAAGAGTGGTTTTTGTTCGTATATTCTTTGGAGAAGTAATTAAACAATAATACCACGGAACTTTGTTAGCGACTGATTCTTCCACAAAAGTCTAATAAAACTTTTATATGACTGGGAAATAGGTTGGCACATGTACATAAATGAGAGGTCGCTTTTAAGTTGGTTTTTATATTAATAGAGATCCATATATTTACTTTGTTTTTGTTATATGTGATTTAAATAAACTGGAAGCCTTGTGTCGTTATTACCGGGTTAGGTCTGAGTTTGTGCGTTTATTGCTGGCCCCTACTGGTATGAACGGTATAGCGTTGTGACCTCAACCGACCAGCAATCCCTCCGGGGCTGACAAGGGCTCTTCTGAAGAAGATTAGAACAGGAAGTCGGAGCTTGGGGTCGGGAACTCGAACCGAGGAGGAGTGGGTTAACTGAGATGACTGTGTGTGTGTGTGTGTGTGTGTTTTGTGGTGACCCGCCTGCATGGCGGGCGTTGCCACATACAGACTTGAAGAGCGGCATCCGCCAGAACGCAGCCGAAAACCTCTGGTGCCCGATCTCATTGTCGTGAAAAAGAGACACATTTTTTAATGAAGCAGTACAGTCGCCCTTTCACATTCTCGATTTTGTTTATTTACAAGTTGGCCGTGGATAATAAAACGGGAATATTTTGGGGGCTTGTCAAAAGATTACAGAAATTCACAGACAAAATTATATAATCAGTACTGTATATGGTTCTGGGGCAGCATGGTGGTGCAGTGATTACCACTGTTGCCTCCCACCTCTGGGATCTGGGTTTGAGTCTCTGATGTGACTCCGTGTGTGTCGAGTTTGCATGTTCTCCCTGTGTTGTCGTGGGGTTTCATGCGGTTTAAACCTTGCTGACCTTAACTGGATTTACCAAATTGCCTGAAGGTGTCAGTGAGTGGTGTGTGACTGTGCCCTGTGATGGGCTGGCTCCCCGTCCTGGATTATTCCCTGCCTTGTGCCCACAGGGTTGAGACCTTCTACAACCCTAAATTAGACAAGCAAGTACAGAAAATGATTCGCATCACATATAATATGTAAATATTGGTGTTCTGTAATATTTTATTAGTGTAGGTGCATGCTATAGCTTTAATTTACTTTTAGTTATTTATAAAGTTATTTTTGAAGAAAAAATAAATAAATAAATTTGAGATCCACTCAACTTGGCTTGGGTACACCGTGTATCTTTGTCAGGGCAACTGGACTCACGTGTTAGCCACCTTTCTGATGTGGAGTCTTGCATTTCTTGCAGTGATCTTTAAACTTTTCAGTGCCGTTAATTTTTAATAGTGGACCCAAGTACTATTTGCAAATATTCTTTTCCACAGGGACCTTCGGCTCCTAATCCTTGCAAATGTAAATGGCTGATTGCAGTATACAGCTCACTCTATGTGCCATAGCTGCTATTGTGAATCAGAAGTAGTTTCCGTCCTCAGGAGAGATTTTAACCTTTTTAATTAATTACCTCCCTAGATATTATGAAAGTATTGACTTTTTAAAAAAATATGTATTTTTTATCATTGCATGCACGTTTTACTATAATTTTGCAATCTTGCTGCTCTAAAAACATAAACCATTAAATTTGAATTGATCTGCTGAGATGTCATAAATAAGAGTCCATTGCAAAGGGTATAGCGGTTAAATAGCATCACATTTATCTGAACATCATAAGAGGCCCTTATCTTTGCCTCTGTGGGCAAAGCACATCACTAGCCAACACATTAGCTTAATATACCCCAAACCACAAATTAAACAGTTAAAAATAGCAATCAGAAGAATGCTATGACTATCTATAGTTACACAGTTACACTGCGTGAACAGCTTGCATATTCTGTCTAAAAGCAGCTTAATGGGAATCATAAATGGCATATCAGCAAGCTAATATATGTGCAGTACATTAAGTCTTGGAGCTAATGGGGGAAGGTTAGCCAAAAACGCGCAGGGCATTTCTGATGCCGTTGCAAATTCCGGGTGAACATGGAGGAAGGCGTCCCAAGCTGACCCCGTCCCAGCAAAGCACAGGCTCACCTTTCCCTTGATATAACATCAGCATTAATATGCAATCGATAAAACCGCCCCGAATGCTTCCAATAAACTAAGATCGATTACCTTACAGATAATTTAAATGTAATCTTGGATCTCAGTGTATGGGAATGTGTGACGTCTGTGTTGTGTGTGCATCTGACCTTCATTCAGAGTGCACCCTAACCCTGTGCATTCTGGGAGAGACTCCAGCCCACCGTGACCTTGTCCAGAATAGGTTATTGGTAAATGGATTTAGATGTTCAGGAGAACATCAGTAAGGTATTTTGCTTATTCTAGGTTTGCGGTTAGAACTTGTTTCCAGTGTTGGTAAAATTTTTATGGGAAATATCAGATCTTAAAAAGTAGAGAATTACAGTATAAAGTACAATAATTAGTGTTCAGGTAAAGCAAGACTTATTTTCACCTTCGGTTATGCCTCTCATTCATAATCAATATTCCAAATTCATATTCAAGTTTATTTTTAGCAATTTAGTCAGATAATTGTCAGTATATTTGAAACCATGAAACAGAATAAACATAAAAATATAAAATATAAAAATATTTCAAAATGTGTCATTCATATAAATGGTTTCCATCTCTAAATTCAGTTTTTTTTCATAAATCTTAAAAGCAGGAACACATTTCTAAAACTCGCAACTCAATCACATATATCAACCCATCAAGGATTTTACACTCCACTGGAACATCCTTTACTAATGAGAGACGCACCGTTAACATAATCCACACCCATATCAAAACGCTGCTTAAAAGTCAGTATAACTTTATGGTATCCGTGCAGAATATCTGTCTTAACAGCCCCAATTAAGCTTTAGATATGTCCCACTTTCCCTGTAACATGATGATAACCTGTTTCAGGTTAAGTGGGCCACAACCATTATTCCTTTTGTATAAAAATTAATGACAGTTTTACAAGCATTATAATTCTCGTTTATACTTTATAATAATACAGGCACAAGCCTTGAGCTTCTCCCCAGTGATGTACCAGATCCTGTACCATGTGTTGCACCTTCCTGGGAAGTAGCTAGACATTCTGGGCCCCCTGACAAAATGTCACCTTGTGGCCCCCTACCTCCCTCACATGATATAATTTTATATACTCAAGGGCCCTGCTAAGGGCTGCCCCCCCCCTGAATCTGTCAGGGTATCCATACCCCTCTGACGCCCCCGCCCAGATCTGACCATCCGTAAACGTCTACTAAGGCTAATCAAACAATGTTAGAGAAATTGAATCTTACTTAAAACAGTATGGTCGACTTAGGCCAAATCCCCCCCAAAATAAACAATTTACCATCACCATTCACCAAAAACAATGTATTCTAACAGATCTAATTATTGATACTCAATGTAGAAAATGTGAAGCACGAATACAGCTGGAAAGGGCTATAAAGCACCCCCCCATGTCTCACTCTGCCTCATCTCACTCGGCCTTCTTACATCTTACTCGACCTTCTCAAATCTCACCCCCTCGTGTCTCACTCTACATCCTCACATCTCACCCTGTCTCTTCATGTCTCACTCCACATCCTCACATCTCACCCTGTCTCTTCATGTCTCACTCCACCTCCTCACATCTCACCCCGTCTCCTCATGTCTCACTCTACATCCTCACATCTCACCCTGTCTCTTCATGTCTCACTCTACATCCTCACATCTCACCCCGTCTCCTCATGTCTCACTCCACCCCATCATATCTCACACCACCTCCCCATGTCTCACCCCATCTTTTAAAGCCTCACCCTGCAACCTCACATTTCACCCCCTCGTGTCTCACTCCGCCTCCTCACATCTCACCATGCCACCTCGCCTTTCATCCCACCTCATCACATCTCACACCACCTCTCCTCCAGCCTCACCCTGCCTCCTCGTCACCCCACCTCCTTATATTTCACTCCCCTCATATCTCATTCCACCTCCTCACAACTCACACAGCCTCCTCGACTCACCCCACCTCCTCATGTCTCACCCCACCTCCTCACATCTCACCCCACCTCCTGATGTCTCACCATCTCACCTCTTCTAGCCTCACCCTACACCCTACACCTGCTGTGAATGGAAACTGCAATGTAGTGTGTGTGTGTGGGGGGGAGAGTGTTCAGTCATTTATTCCCATCTATTTTCAGCTCTGCAGTTTACAAAAATAACTTATAAAAAAAGCTTCTAAACATAGCCCTGAGTAACAGCTGGCACAGATGCTCGATAAATACCAAAGCCAAACATCAATATATTTCCAGAGTCCTTCATTATTCATTTTATTTGACAACTTTTTCCCCTTTTTATATTTACAGTAATAAAAATAAATTTTCAGCAAGGAATACATTCACCACAGTGCAATATATACCATGTCCTTTCATTGAATAAAGTGCATTGTACTTATCAGAAGAATCTCACCATACAAAAAAAAACTGTTTACATCACAGTATTATAAACCAACTTCTCTTCACATTGCAGGAAATATCCATATTTATAAATAACATTCAAACATGAAATCAAACCCTACACGTGTGACAACATAAACAAAGCTGCTAGCAGGAAGAAGTGGTGTAGTATCTGTTTATGGGCCCAAATAACGTTCATCGCACAATAGCTAATAACTGAAAGTGGATTGGAAGACGCGCCACTGTAGCTCTATGCTGGACCGGATCCGGCCGCCATTCAGCCGCCTTCCTGCTGATTGGAGGGAACCCGCCCAGAAATTTAGACAACTTGACTGTTTTTGTCTTGCATTTTCAGGTATATTTTTATTAGCACCGCGTTTTTTCTCGATAGAATTCATGCACAAAGGGGGGGCGACCATCTTTAAAGCGACCACCTATTATTTTTTATCTAGAGATGTGTCCTTGGGCTGAAGGACAGGTTTCTCCTAAGACAACTCGGATTACTCTGTCCATTGCCGTCCCACGTCCCGTGATCGGTGCTTCGGTACTGTGGCCACGCACATGGCTGTGACGTCACTACAGCGACCGAGGAGTGACAGAGCTGGGATAGATCACACTCCTGACGGTCCTCTCCCCCTGAAGCAGACAAAGGGAGCCTCCATTGCGCCACTGCCATCTGTCTGCTTTGTGAAACGAGCCAGGACCCGCCTATCTAGTCTCCGGCCAAAAGAGGGAGGTAAGCAAACCTTCAGCTGACTTACTTGGACCTCTGCCCTCTGTGGAGAAAACTGAGGACCCCTGCTGGTCCCCACCTGTACTGCACGCATTATGGACAGATTTCACTACTGCACCCTGGTACACCATTGCACGGTTGTCCTACATCCATAGTGACTCAGGTGCCATTATTGCCCATGACAAATAACACACTTTTAATGTGGCACTTTAAATATCAACAATTTTGAAGAAAAACCAAACACATTCACAGTCATAACAACAAACATAGCTGAGCCAATGCCCTCACAATGTATACAAAAATATAGTTTTATATTTAAATATGATTTCATTTAGGCATTGCATAAGATGACTTCAACTAAATAACATAAGTACTTTTGAACCGGTAATGCCTTAAGGAACTTAAAGTTATAAACATTTTTGAGTATAACATAAAAGTAAACGTGATACATTTCTGGCATATAATGATATAATTTCTGTTGCTTTTAGAGGGATACTGAAGTGCTCTAAAAAGCCTTAAATGAACTGTTATGGGATTTTTGAGATATAGTGACCTAAACCATTAATTTAAAAAGACTTACAAAATACAACTGACACTGCATTTCCTACAGAACTCAGCCAGCTGGGCTAAAGGTGCCAGGACAGAAGAGTTCCTCTCTAAAAACAACATTTATTGCACAGAACAATGAAAAGTTTAAGGCCATAATCCCAGAAACATGAAAACAAAACTGTGTCTTGATGGACGATACTGGACTAGGGAGAAGGGCATTGTGGGTAGAGCGGCCCACCACAGAGGTGGCTGCGGGGACTTTAAAGCTGCAGGCTATTAGTCCATATGCATATTTACACAGCCAAAGGAAACATGGTCACCGCACTGCCGAATATAAGCCCGCCGGCCCACCGGTTAAGCAATGAGCAGAGGAATGTAAGAAAGGTTCATTCATACTGTCAGGCTACTTGCTTCACTTTTCTGGAGCTAGACACAGGGCTACTTATTCACACGATGTCAGGCCACCATCTCCAAACTAAATCTATAATTAGCAGTCACAATCCTATCGGTCTTAACATTTTCTCCACCCCATCCTGCTCTCCCATTGTGATTTGTTCTATTTTTAAGTGGTTAGTCATCTGATACCTTTCTTCAAAAAAAAAAATACGTGTGACCAATCTTTTCTTTATTTTTATGTTAAAATATGTCATAAATCACACAATATTGTCACATCTGTAAAGATGTAAAGCAAAAGCTGCAATAAATGTGTAGGATATAATCACATACTTGTTGAAGGAATATGAGATGCCTCTCTAAAATCCTCACCTACTAGAAAATATTCTTTGAAGGATATTTAAGCATCTCTGTGCTACTATTTAATGTATATTAACCACATTAAATAGCCATGTATGACTGTCAATACCAGACTACGATATTCTTTTATGTTTTACCTTCTTCACAATTATATATTACAAATTATTGCAAGAGACCTAAGAACATCTTACTTACATATCGTACTTATAGGCAATACAATAAGTGTTGGTACTCGAAGATCCAGACAAAAGACAGGACATTCTGGAGGACTGACGTCTATGTATGGGAGCCCAAAGTCTAATAAGAATAATAATAGTGATTATAATAATAATAACGTAATACTAAAGTACTGTATTCGGATGGAACGACAACTAATCACGTGCATAATCGTTACACACTTCCCTTTCAAAATGAAAAACAAGTATTGGAAAAAGCCACCATTACATGTTTTGAATTAACCATGACGTCTATCCATCATACAAAAATATTTTAAAATGCAGAATGCATGACAGACCTTGCCTGCCTGTGACATTTGTCTTTAAGATGTATATGCTATAGCCTACATTCCTTAGCATCTGGGCAACCAGTCCACCGTCGTTCGTTTTGTTTATTTCCCCACGTTTTACAATTGACAGTTCCACCAGGTACCGGTAGAAGTATGACGCTGTCTGCTGCTCTGTCAACGAGTCTATACCAATAGGTACTGCATTGGCAAAGCAGCCAATTAACTCATAATGTCAAGGGACATACTCGTTGTATCGCGAAGTATAATACCGAAAAATTATGTAATTTTACATATGACATTTCTTTTTTACATTTTCGTTACTTTCACCTGCTGCGTTTCGCAGAAATCCTAATTTAAACTATGCGGCTGATAGATTCAGTTGAAAGACGGGCTCTTTGGGTCTCCCAGGCACGTACGCAGAATTTGCTGCATTATAGATATATTGCTTGATACTCCTGAGACGCCGCTCATGTGAAAATAAATGCTTACTAGCGAGTACCAAGATTTTTTTTTTAAAACGACTGGGAATGAGATGCTGGATAGAGGGAATCTGCGTCATTAGAAGCCGGGACTACTGCTCCTGTCTGATTAAACGCATAATTAATAAAACAGGCGTTTTCTTTATTCCCAGGAAAACCGAGCGTCCTGCCCTAATTCCCGATCGGAAAATCTGTAGTTGGGTTTCTTACATGTGAATGATTGTCGATCGCCACACCGGGTAAGGAGAGAGTCCCCCACTGAGCGCTTCGCCGTGACTTCCACGCAAAATGCCGATGAGAATAACGCAAAATGACGCACTTAATCGCGCTACATATTGCAGCAGGCCTAAAGTCATGTATTATTTGCGGCGACTGAAAACCCGAAACTGCACAAGCCTGTGACTGTTACGAGCGCCTGTCTCTGTCCGCGGTGCTGAAGTGACTCGGCGGAAAAGCTGCCTTATACGCCGGCACGGAGCGGCCACATAGGCAGTCTTTGCGTTTATATGTAAACGGGGGTGATAACATTTGCAGTTTGCAAAGGATAATAAAAATGTTTTTTTATATGGTAATCGTTTTCTTTATCGGCTGCTCCGTAGCCCGAAAAGCTACAAAACGAGGAGCCGGGACTTGCTTCTTTGGCATGAAACATGAATGCGCAAATAGGCTATATTACCGGGGTTAACAAAACAGAAGCTCCCCATTGCCGAGATCACGGGGCGCAAGGACAGCTATATTTCTCTACCTCCAATGCCGATTCCTCTCCTCGTTGAACACATACGGATGTTAAATGGTACTAGCTTTTAAAGCATCGCCCTAATCCATGTCGGGCTTCTGGACGGGGCAGGTTTAGGTACACATACAGCAGGCAGACATCCCGCGTAGATCTGGGTGCAATGCAATACTGCACAGTAGCATGGCAAATGCGATATGTCAATGCATAGTTTGTATCATCGGAACTCATGAACGGATCTACGGAGTTATGAAAATAACACTAGAAAAAAAGTAACAATTTTTTTTTACTGAATTACTATACATCACTTGACGCCCGTGGCCGCAAAGAAAAGTTAGAGGGGACGCATCCACAGCAGGCAAGCCACAGGGATTTCTGAATGTCAGGGTTTCTGAAGGCGTAGATAATGGGGTTTATGACCGAACTGCAGGTGGCCGGTAAAACTGTGGCGTATGTGTAGATCATCGGGTATCTCGAGTCGGCCACCAGGGAGTACATGGCGAATGGGACCCAGCAGAGGGCAAACGTGCCCAGAATGATGGAGAGCGTGGAGACACCTTTGGTGGTGGAGGAGGCGTGGGAGGTGGCCATGAACTGGTGCTGCACGGCGATCTGCTGTGCGTGCCGGAAGGCGATCTTACAGATCTGCAGGTAAAGCTGCATCATCAGCGCGAAGATCAGCAGGAAGGATACCGCCAGCAGGGCGGCGTTGTTCTTCGTCACCGGGCGACAGATGCTGCAGGAGGACTCGTCTTTCAGGCAGTTCCACCCTAAGACGGGCAACAAACCCAGCGCGATGCAGATCAGCCAGATGAGGACGAGGACGACGTAGGTGAAAGTCACGGTCCTCTCCGTGTGGTAGGTAAGCGCGTTGTATAAGGAGAGGTACCGGTCCACGGTGATGGCCAGGATGTTCAGCACCGAGGCGGAGAAGGCGGCGATCAGCAGTCCGGCTGACACCAGGCTAACGAATTTCGTGTTCAGCATATACGTGAAAATAAAATTCAGTATAAGTCCGAGTCCCGCCAGCAGATCCGCCAAGGCAAGGCTGCCTATCAGGATGAAGGTGGGTGCCCTGAGGGTGGGCGTGTAAAAAATGATGGCGATCACTATTGCGTTTTCACACGAGATGATGGTGCCCGTCACGCAGAGCGCAATGTCCCACGGGTTCACGGGCACCGGGCGCACGTCGGGGCTCCTCACCGGCGACGAGTTCCTCCCATCCAGAAAATTCCAGGTTAACGAGTTCAGGAAAGAGTTGTTTTGGACTTGGTTGCTCATTGCTGCGGCAAGTGAGTGAATCATAGCTGGGGGGGTGAGAGGGAGTGTGTGAGTGATACTCATTAAAACTTAAACGGAATACCCCCCAAATCAGATCTCTACTACACACTCACAATCCCTTAGACCACATCAGATGGCTCCGTTTCTTTAAAAAAAGGACCTTAACTGGGACATTATTCGCCTACGTATACACTTCCAAGTCTAAGGTCAACTGAACCCGCTTTATTTTTTATTGCAAAAATAAATATATATAGTGGACATCCCGGACATTCGCCTCGCGCATCCGCCCCTCTGCGCGTTCCCATGAACTATTTAGGCGCACCTCCATGGCGACAGCATAGGGTTAAACAGAGGCGAGAATATCCCTCGCACTGGGACTGTTGACATCACGGCGCTCGCAAAGCTATTTTTGGAAGCGGTTAAAAAAAAAAGGAGCGCAGGGCTTTACGGACATATCTCCTATGTGTGGGGATACGGCTTTATTCTCGCAAGCCAAGTATAGCACAGCCGGCAAACATGCACGGGGTAGCGGTACAGACCCTTAACATTAAACATGCGAGTCATTCGCAAAGATGCAATACACCCCCCCCCCTCCCCACACAGGCTCTGATACCAATTTTATCCGCAGCTATAAAGAACTGCAAAGGTCACAAAGTGAAGCAAAATGGTGCAATCGTGCCACGAGCACTCACAATAGCTCTCACAATTATTGCAATAAAAACGAAATAGGACAAATACTAATAAATATAATTTTTTAGGACTAACCGGACTTGCCGTGCGTTTCATCCCAGGCACTCTCTTATTTCCATAATTCCCGGTGAAATTGTGCCTTTCCTTGCGGGGAACCTCGGAGCATTCCGTGACAGGCCGGCGGAGAAGAAGACGCTGGAGGTGCAGACGGGGCGGGGTGTAAGAAACCGACGTGGGGGAAAAAAATGTTTTTACCAGTTCCTTAATTTTTCCCCCGGTGCAGTCCGTAGCGTTCGGCGCCTTATTCCTCCTTTTACACGCAGCCCCGGCGACGATCGCAGCTTCGCCAGCACCAGCTCCGCCAGTCCTATTCTAGCCCAATTGGACGCGGCGCTCATTCTCACTTCTGACGTCAAGAGAGTCCGCCGTATTCATCGGGTTGTGTGAATCACAGAGGGCTGTGGTTTCGGCGCGGCTGGGAAGCGTCGGAGATGGATGGAGATCGGAACACCTTGGGTTTTCATTCACGGCGTGCGGTTCGGCCCAAGGTCGTGGCGCCCCGGCTCCGGACGCGCAGAACCTGCGCCATTCCCCCGTATAGTCGAGTTAAAGCCACGCACAGAAAGGACGATCACGCAAACTTTATAATCGACAGCGACCCTCACTTTACATTGACACGTTTCGTAATCTAAAGTTTCCTTTGGCCGTTTAATTAAATGCAGCAGATGGGTTTATATGCGAAACTTCTAAATTCGGAATAGCTATATGGCAAGACGATACGAATGATCCTATATCTGTGATTGACTTTTTGTCATCATTGTGGGTAGGAGTGTATGTTACATATGTGAACTGGTATGTTTGTGGTCATATGAGTAAGTGAGTGTGTCTGTGATCATACACAGCCCCTAAGTGAATAATCGTCTTTGGTGTCATGTTTTAGGAAACGAATATGTTTGGTATCATGTGTGTGAATGACTGTTATTTACCCTAAGGTGTGAAGTTGACATAGACTCCTGGTGACCATATTGAAAACATTTCCTGTGGAATGTTCCATCATCTGTAAATGACTGCCTGATGTCATATGAGTGCATTCGGTGCCATTTGTGAGTGAATGAGTGTCAATTTCCTATCTAAGACACTCCAGTTAACCTCAGCACAATTTTGGACTGTGGAGGAAACCCCACGAAAACACGGGAAGAACCACTGTGCCCCCATGCCACTTGTGAATGAGTGTGTTTGATGCTATACCTGACTGAATGAGTGTGTCTGGTGCTATACCTGACTGAATGAGTGTGT
>JAODKL010000279.1:0-13090 GCA_026780765.1 Petrocephalus schoutedeni
GTTTTTGAGTGGACCTAAGCGTGCCTGTTTGTTCCTTCGAGAGCCCTATATCCCTCTCTCATCCAATTTTAAGACACACCCTCACACTGAGAACACAGGGGTGTCACTCGCACTGGACCAGACAGGAGGAGCAGCAGGCACTCGAGGGGGGAATGGGGCTCAATGGGAACCAGACGGCAACTCCTCACACTGAAGGGAGAGGCTAGATCAGTTAAGTAGGCTAGGCGATTAGGCAAAACTGAAACCTGAATTAGAAGCAGCTGGTTTGGAACACCAGCGAGGGAGAGAGGTCGGGTGGGAAGGAGAAGAAGAATCCAGTGAGAAGCCTTACAGTCTGCTTATATCAGCCTCATAGCCACACTAGTTCAAGGAGGGGAAGATGCATAAAAATATCTTCACAGCATTTCATGTCCACTTAATGCAACTTTGACCGTATCTGAAAATATATATTTTTAAATGTCAGCAAGTTTTTCGTGAAGCAGTTGGGTTTAAGGGTATAGCTGTGGCTCCCGGAGGGACATGGCTGGCAGTCCCTGGCTCCTGATCCATCCACTCTCTACCCCAGTGGGTCTCTAACTCCTTTTTTTCCCAGGTACTGGATACTCTGGCGGAATTTATTAATACTGTTTCCATCAATAGCAATAGAGATATTTGTTTACGTGGCGTACTGTATGACTCTGCTCTCAGGCAATGCCCACCTATCATCTCACATGTGCAGGAATGGCCGCGAGATTCCAGAAGCATTCAGCAGCACGTAGCGGGGCAGCTCTGCCTGCCACTCATTCTCACACAGGGACTGGGGACACGTGTATCTGAGGCGTCTTCAGCCAAGTAGGTTCCGTTCCTGTTGAGTCATTTTCTGACTTTATTTACGCTCGTCCTTTGGAATGAGGCTCTATGCACACCTTATTTTCTTGTTTCGGTGTCAGACAATCTTTTGAGACCTTGTTAGCAAAACAAAAGCCATTCTGCTCTACTTCGCTGCACACTGCCCTGAAATGAATACACACAACCACTGATTTGTGCCACGGGAAATACCAACACCCTCTGAATAGACCTCTCCATTCGTTTCAGGATTTTTTTTTTCCCAGAAACATCAGCTCAATTAATCATCCTGTCAGTTCCACCTCCACTGGGACCAAATGACATTCTGAGCAACACCCATTACTGCTAGTCCCCAGTGATGGACACATATTTGGACAAAATTGGACAAGCCATTAGTTCCTCCATCTACACTGAATTAACAGATCTTTATGACCAACCCACTTTTATCTCAGCCTTGTATCCTATCTTGCCTTGCAGGCCTCTCCCTACTATGATTGTGAGCAGAATAAGTAGTTAGTGGGTGGATGGATGGATGGATGAATGGATGGATGGATGGATGGATGATACATGATCCAGGGTGAATCACTGACTTGTATTCAGTACTGCCTGGGATAGGCTCCAGACTCACCATGAGCCTTTATTTAGCCATTAGGTCCGCCATCAATGGTGCCTAAACAACATGTTCTATCTATTTACCCTGTAAGCCTAACAGCAACCCTAACCCTAGGCTTAACCCTAATAACAAGCCTATCCTTAAACCAACCCTTAACACTAATATCAACTCTAAGCCTGGCTGCAAGCCTTAGGTCAATACTAACCCTAAATTTTGTCTTAACCCAAACAAGAACCCTAACCCTAGCTCTAACCCAATTAGCATCTATAACACTAACCAAATTAGCAACCGTAACGCTAACCCTAGCTCTAACCATACTGTAAATAGCAATCCCATCCCCAACCCTAGCCTATACCCTTTAGGTAATCCTAAACTAAAATTAGGGTTAGGGTTAGTCCTAATCTAATTCATTTTCCAAGTTAATGAGGCATATAAAAACAAATTCATGTCCCGATTGCTGGTCATAAGACTTATTCCTCGAAGACAGAATGATGGATGTAATTATTTTTGTGTTTCACAGCAGTCCCATGAGGTGTCCAACAACAACAAAGTTTTGAGGGGGGGTTCAAGTTCAAGTAGCAAATATATTTCACGGGAGGGGGGTCAAACCAAATCTGTTATTTTGCTATGTGTGTACCTGCTTCACAGCAACTTTTTATTCAGTCACGGAAATACTAAAATGACCCCTACAATGGCAACAGTAACAACTGAAGCTGAAGTTCTTTTTCTTGCATCCGGCTTTGAATTTAAAGGAGTGCAGAGCGATCGCGCCACATCCTGGCTTTCGTTTTTTCCAACAGGAAAGGAAGCGCACGGACAAATTGGGCTCATTACTTCACACGTTCTGGAGTGAGACTCATTTCGCCCTCATATTTCATCCAAGGGGAAACATAACACGTCCAAAATCATTTTGAGCAAGCTGGAAACTGATTGACCTCAACATGAAGCAAAACGGGGAGAATCTCGTCGTATTATTTCTGCCGGGTGAAGCTCTTTGACTGATAATCAGATGCATGCTTCCTCATTTAAGGGAAATGGGAGATCTCACAAACAGAACTGATCTGTGGAAGGAGGACAAATAGCAAAGCTGGGAGAATTCCTTCGCCTGAAATGTTAATTTAGAGAGTGCCACAAGGACACGTATATGAAATCTTGAAAAGTGTGTATTTAGGATTCAGTTTTAATGTGTTAGCAGCTCCTCAAAATGACAAATGATTCATATGCAAAAGAATCAAACTCACAGGGAAAGCCTTATCAGGCTGTTCGACTAAATTCTGACACAAATGAAATTTTAGAAAACCATAGTGAAATGTGTTGGAGCCTTGGTAACCAAAAATATAGTATTTATCCCTCTTTATAATCTATAAGGCTAGTTAATGACCACAAAGAAATTTCAGTTTACTGATAGTGAACTAGACAAGCATTCATCTTTATGTATTGATGTGAGCCCCAGTAGATATTTAGCACAGGTCACTGACTTTGATGTGATAGAAAACTGCCCCAAGTATCACAAAAACTTGCATTTACTCCTTTTTCATTTACAAACACAGAGGGCCTGACATAAGGCCGAAGAATGTCACCTGGTCATTGTGATGTATATAGGAAACATATCTGATCCTCTGTCTAATGTCCTGTTTTGATTTTTAAATGTAACATTAATAAACAGAACATGGACTGTTGAAAATAACTCTGTGTGAAAGAGTCCACTAGAACTTCTAAAGCATTTTACTTCTGCCCTTAGGGTCAGTGTAGGCTAGGCAATGGCATTTTCTTAACAAAGAAGTTTTATTTCTTAAGGTCTCTGGCATGTATCTATTTCGTTTATGCCAGCTGCCAAGTTTGTTGAAGATATTGTTCTAATGAGTGTTAGGTATAAGGCTAAAACAAAATCTTGGTCTGAGTTTTACTTTCTGTAGCTAATATCTACTGTATTTATATGCTATGTATAACACGCTGTATATAATATGCTCTCTCTCTCTCTCTCTCTCTCTATATATATATATATATATATATGTGTATTACACACAGTATATATATATATTTATATATAGCAAAACAATGGGTCAGAAGAGTTAGTGAAGGTGTTCAGAATAACCCTGCACAAGCAATCTAAAGCCATTTGATCAGGACACTTAGCGCTTTTTGCATTTCTTAATATTAAATGATGTTTGATGTCATGTTTTGTGTGGACATTTTAAAGGAGATAACACAGAATACCACTGGGGTAAAGTTTCATTTTTAAACATTCCCAGAATACTGAGACCTTTTGAGACTATTGAGACTATTTTTCTGGTTTCACTTCCACCACACCTCCTGTCGTTTTACAGACGGACATGACATTGTGCTCAGTAGATCAGTTACCCTCACTATCCTACTGTGCCTGATCTATACCTACAAAAAACACTCAGATAATTGTTTCTAAATTAGGGTTCTTAAACACCTGACCTGCTCTTCTCTGATATGTCAGCCCTTAGGATGGATCTGAAAATAATTACCCATTTTAAACTATCCATAATTAAAGGTATCCCATTTGGATAATTGAAGGTATGTATTTTAAACTGACTGCAGTTAAAGTTAACTGGTTTAACCTGACGGTAATTAAAGGCATCTCAGCACAAGTGTATGCCTGCCCCATTGCCCTACCAAAAAAACACAGGTGCAACGGTTTCTTTTTTCAGAAACAATTAAGGAAAATAAAACTTGAAGTATCACTGCTTAACGTGGCGTTAATGTCATGTCCTATGCGCCTGAGCCTCATGTCTCCTCCCTAACGTGGCCCTGATGAGCCCCGCCTGGTGCTTGTTACCCCTCATTAGTCCTTAGTATTTAAGTTCCCGTTCGGCTCAACAGCCCCTGTCTGGTCTTTGATGTTGAATCCTCCTGGTTACCAGGCCTCCCATTTGTGATCCATTGTGTTTCCAGTCTCTGCTCCTTTAGTTCAATAAATCCCCTTTAGTTTCGCCACGAGTCCTTCGTTCCTCGAGTCGCGGCAGTGAAGCTGGGTTCAACCCTCCTGCACAGGATCTTTAAATAATAAATGGAGGAGTGTTAACCGTGCTGCCAGGGACCAAGGACAGAGCTGGGAGGTGTTCGGAAGCCAGCTGTGTGAGGGGAAGCACACTGGACAGGCAGGAAAAAACTCAAGGACAAGCAGGGCGCTGAACACTGAAGGCTTCTAATAACAGACCCAACTCAAAATATCAAGTATACCTCCATGAGACAAGGGGGCAAACTGGAAAGCAGAACGATAGATGCAATCACACAGAAACTCATGGCCTAAAATCTCAGGCCTTTTGTTGAAATCCTTCTCCTTCTCTGTGTCAGTCCAGCTGGTTACATATTCTGGTAACGTATCCTGCTGATGCCGACCAGTTGGCCTTCAGTTCTAGCGGCCCAGTTTCACAAGGTTGCAAGACACAGTCATCGGCTCAAAAGAGCAAGGTTCAGCACCAGCTGAGGTCCGGTGTCTGAGCATTTTTAATGGATCGCCATATGATTTGTAGATTTGTGGAGCAGAAAAACCAAAAACTCGCTAGTAGGGAGAGAGAAAACCTTTGGGGGTCAAAGGTCAGCTGGCTGCCCAACCTTCATGGGCATGATAGCATTATATAATACAAAAAAATGATCATGCTTTTATAAAGGTAAGGTGTAAACTATGAATAAAATACATCAGTGAGTTCTCCATTCCGATCTCTGTGGCTGATGGCACACACAGAAACCTTTTGAGCAATTTTTGCTAATGATGTTCTGGCACTTTCTCATTGACATTGAGCAATATACTTCTATCTGTAAAACCTCAATCAGCAGTGGACAGCTTTTCGAGATCATCCCAACGAGTTGCCCCCTTGTCTCACCTGGTTGGCAGTTTCCAGGCAACATTGTTCAAAAGTCACCCTGTGTATCATCACCTTGTACTGTACACCCACAGATCACAGGCCACATCCACAATGTCACACTGGCCTCAACACACCAGCTAAGATGTTGCCCGCTCCAAGCACCATCCAGACATTTGCAGAGGGCAAAAAAGGACATGGAAGGTCAGAACAGCCGGACAAAGCAGATCAAAGACTGGCTATTAGATAATATAGTGGTTAAAAATTGCACTTGTGATCTAAAGGTTACAAAACCAGCTCCCTAATGAATATGGCAAGTGAAGCAGTAAATACCCTACATGAAAAATATTGTCTGGTGTGTCAGTAAAGGCTTCGAATCCAACCCTAGATCTACATATGTATGAATGTAACAGAGATCACGATGCACGTGTGAGTCTGTTACATTAGACAATAGGCATGTATCCTCCTAAAATCATTAGTTCCCTTAGCTGTGGACTGGATCTGTATAGCTAATCTTTTTGCCTGATAACTTAAGTAGGTGTAGGTTCACTCCCTGATGAATGACATACCTGTCATGTAGGTTCTATGACTCGAAAACTATAAGGCCTTTTAACCAGCTCTGCCTGTTTTGGGTATTGAAATTGACACCTTGTAATACAATTGTAATGTCACCCCAAGTAACATATCAAGAGATTGATTGGTTGCCTCACTGAGGGACAATTGTATTTACTTTATAACACTCTTGTCCAGTAAGCTGTGCTGATTCTGGGTTCAATGTGGGTTCAATCCATGTTATGTGTGTGAAGTTTGGATGCGGGTTTGTTCTTGGTTTGCTGGTTTCTTGCTACAATTATAAGATGTGTTGTTCAGGGTGAACTGGTGAATCCAATATCGTGGTTAGAGCACATTGTGCCATCTGACACCAATTGGACAAACCATTCTCAAAAATGAATGGACGGTTGATTTAAAACACGTGTGACGCTATCCACATCATGCCAGGTTTGAAACATACCAGTTAGTCCAACTGTTTCCCTCTAATTCTTTCACCGCGAAGCAGTCATGGGGACAAGCTTAATTATGGCGCATGACTTGCAAAAGGCTAACAGTGATTTAATTATTCAACATTTTCCACTTGTCACTCTGACAATAACGCTCACAATTTGAGTGTCGACAAGCGCAGAACAAATTTAATGCAGCCGGCTCGATGTCAGGCACGGGCCGTCGGGATGGCGCTGGGGTGTAACTTCGGATTTTCCACCATGAACAATATCTTTTTTCGCGAACACTTTTACTGGCACTCAGTAAAATGCCAGAGCTGTTTTTCATCGGTAACTCCATGCCATTGGACAGGCCGTTAACGCAAGGGCACATAAGTGTCATTGACAGAGGTCACTAACTTCACAATCCTTTCCATTTCCAGTCCGATCAGCAAAGGTCTTGTCCTGCCATTAAGCATTAATGTGGGATGCAAGATAGGTGGAATAGGGCAGAAGATGCAAGGGGAACAGTGGCTCTAGGGTAGCTTGATCAGAGCTGACACCTCCAATCCTAATCACTGAGGAGCTGTACAGAAATAAGGGAGAGCAATATGGTGGTCCTGTTAAATATAATATCAATATCCTCACATTGTTATCATTACATTTGTGATTTAATTTATTTTTAATGGTAGCTTTTTCCTAAAGTTGCAGTGATGCAATGTTACCTATCGCATCACTGCAACTTTAGCAAAAGGCTACCATTAAAAATTGTATTGAGTTTGAATCTCACTCCAGATCTGTGTGGTCTTTTCATGTTCTTCCTGTGTTCCTCCAGAAGCATCTCTGTCCTTCAATGGCCCAAAGAGATGCTGAACGTCTTTAAAATGCCTGTGGCATGTCAATGCCCTGCAATGGACTGTCATATCCTCTCCTGGCTTCCGGGATCACTGCAACCCAGATTGAGATAAATAGCTCTGGGAAGTGGGTGCAATATGATCAAATTTAATTCTCATTTATTTATTTTTTAGTCTATGTTCGGAATATGTTATATGGAGGGAAAACATACACACATACACATTTGTATTCATATCTTTGTGGGGACTCTCCATTCATTTCTATGGGCCGAACCTTAATCCAAACAATGACACCCTTAACCCCTACCCAGGCCCAACCTTAACCAAAAGTAACCAAACAAAATACAAGACTTTGGGCATTTTCAGTTTTTTGATTCCACGCAATCAAAAAATTCACAGATTTTTATTAAATTGAGTTTCCCTTGGAGGGACCAAAAAAATAGTCCTTGCAACGTCAAAATAACAGGTTTTTATCAAATTGTGGGGACAAATCCTGGGCTAGGTGTGGCAGAGGTAAATATGGGTTCTGGGGACAAAGCTGAAGCAGCAACCAGCTCCAGAGACACAGCTAAAGCAACAACAGGCTCCAGAGACATGGCTGAAATGAAAAAAGGCTCAGGAGACACAGCTGGAGCAGACAGGCACTAGATGCACAGCGGGATCAGGCTCAGGATGAACTGGGTTCCCGGGAAGAGTGGTGGCCTCTTCTGGGCTGGGCACTGGAGACACGGCAGCAGCCTCACCTCGGCCGGGTATTGCAGACACGAGGCAGCAGCCGTGGAAACCTCCAATGTCCTCCGCCTCATCTTCCTGTGACTGGAACTGGTGGGTAGAGCCATGCAGTGCGGCGGGGAGTCAGTGGGAGGGTAGGTGGCCAGGTGCAGGGAGTTAACAGGTAGATCGGCATCTAGCTGCAGGCAGCCAGCAGGCGGATCAGTGGCTAGCTTGCAGGAGACCACCGGGTAGAAGAGTAACTAGTTGCACGGAGGCAGCAGGCAGACCGGCAGCTAGCTACATAGAGCCAGCAGATGTTTCTGCAGCAGGTCGAGCAGTCTCCTCTTCAAGAAACCACTCCATCTCCTCCTGAAAACACCAAATGGCCTCCGCTTCCTGAGGGACGGTGTCTGAGGGAGGCCTTGCAAGCTTCTTCTTCCAGCTTTCGCCCTGGGGATTCGCCGTGCTGCCGGGCTGAATCACAGGCTGCTGCCTAAATGATAGGTGCTGGTCAAGGAAAGTGAAGTAGTCCTTGGCTGGCAAGCGGCGTAGCTCCTTCAGGATCTAGCATTCAGGAGATTTCAAAGGGGTGGCGGGTTCCTTGGGCTTGAGTGGCGGTGGCCTCACCCGAATCGTCCGCCAGAGGTGTTATGGCGACCTCCCCTGGGCTGGATGCAGACGTGCCTGTATAAGTCAAATGAGTATAATTTATTTTGTGACTAGCAAACTTGTATTTACCACTTCAGTTTGAGAAGCAAAGTTACAGTTAGGCAGTGATAGCCTAACTGTTTAAAGAGATCAAAACTGAAAAAAATATCTTTTAGATGGGTTTTAGTGCTATCTATCCATCAAGGTTGTTCTGATTGGAGTTGCCTAGTCTTGGAGATATCGACCACAGAAATGTCGGGCTTCTCTCGAATATAATGGGATTGAATGGCATTCTTTCTGTGCTGTTTAAAGCACTAAAAATAATTAGATTCAACTGCAATGACTCTTACTAGAAATCATGACTCCAGATAATCTATAGACTTTGCAGTGAGCAGTTTAATGTCCAATGGCTGTAGAGCTCAGCAGCTGCAAATTGTTCATTTTAGTTTTGGTATTGCTCTGCACCTGTCATGAAATGGGCTATATTTTATTTAATTTGACTGCTATTGGCTTAATAATATGCTGTTAGGCCTGTTTACTTAATAAATAATAAATAAATAATTTGAAATTTCATGTTCTGTCTTCTATTTATCCATTAATTTTCCTGATGTTTTTTTGCTGTGGTATCATTTCAGTATGGGTATTGAAATATTTCAGGCAGGTATCGTATTGAAGTCGTGATCTTAGTATCATGCCAACACTAGACCCACACACACATGCACATTGTACAGGTTTCTGGGGGTCTCCATTCATTTCTATTTAAAAACCCTAATCCCAACAATGGCAATCTTAACCCTTACCCAGCCCTAACCTTAACCATAAGTAACAGAACAAAATACAGGACTTTTTCCATTTGTTAGTTTTTTGATTGCAGTCACAGATCTAATTCACTTTGTAGTTGTATTTTTGTCCAGAAATTTGTACATTGACTAAAGAGCGGCATCTTATTTTTAGAAATGTCCCACCTTGTGGCTCCAGTAATTAATTTGCTACAGTCACCTTCAAGGGAAGAAAATCCTTTGAAATAAAAGGCGTGCCTATCAGAAAAAAACATGGAAAGGAGGAGTCAAGCTTTACAGCCTGCCTAGATAACTTCATTCCTCAGGCCTTTAACACAAAGAGAATATTCAGTCCTGGTGGAAAAAAAGACCAGATTGAACCTCCAGATAAAGGACACACACAAGCCAGTGCTTAAAATCCTCCAGACTCTAATCTGCTTCGCCACTCTGAAAAATTAGGTTTTGAGGGAGTGTTTTTCTTTTTGGCCCCTTTTGTGAGGTGGGTCACCATCATCAGTAAGTTGTTTTCCCCTGCCGGGACCTGACGGGAGCTGAGACCTCTGAAGGACAATGCCGCCATTAGCAGAGTCACATGGCCCTTGTTTTCTCAGCACCCTGGAGTCGCACTCCTCACTGTGTCAGCCTTACGCACATCAGGGGCTATGACTTTAACCTAAAATGACAAAAAAAGAAAAACTGTCAAAAAACACAGCTGCCCTTCATATCCAGACTCATTCACATTAACAAGGCTTGACGTTTGAGCTTTTTCCCCCCGTTTTAAATATTTTGATTTTTAGTTTTCCACCACGTATGCATTTCGGAATCATAGATCTTGACCCTGACTGTGAAGTTTGACCCAGAAGCTGGCATTTGGAATCGCAAGGTGAGGGACTGCTGCTGTTGTGCCATCAGAGGCCTACTTGGATAGTCTGCTTCAGTAGCATTTTCAGTTTTTATAAGCACGGCTCAAGTTCAGATATTCACGGAAATAGATGTGGATGCCAGCTATGGATTTTAAAATGAGACATTAAAAATTCAATAAGTTAGGATGCCAGGAACCACTAATTTAAACTGAAAAAATCAGAGTATATCTGCCTTTTTCATGAATAAAACTCTTAGTCTCATCACCATGAAGTCATTTGAGGGTAAGTTACAGACCAGGAGAGAAACAGCCCTGCATCCTGATGGAGATTAAAAGTTGTGGAGAAAATAGAAATATCTGGAGACATGCGCTCCTCGGAAAGAAGGAGTGGGAGGGCCCGAAGACGCGGAGCACGAACTGTAAGAGCCTCTTAACGTCCTCTCTGAGCGCCACTCGGCCAGAAAATTCACTTCCTGTTAGCAAGACAAGATGCTGACTGACCCACTGATGCTGAAAGAGCGTCAGCATCGCCTTCACTGCCTCTCGACTCCTCCCCAGATGCTCTCATTCTCAGAAAAAGCCAAGGTGTCTCCCTTTCCACTGTCCCCACCCCCAACACATGCAGGCTGATGTGGCCGGCTCATACCATACAGGAGCCAAGTGTCATGTGATATGCATGGGCTGGGGGCCACAGCTGATCAGTTGCTATGCAGAGGCCAAGAGTCACAGCTGATCAGTTTCTATACAATGGCCAGGAGTGACAGCTGATCAGTTGCTATGCAGAGGCCAAGAGTCACAGCTGATCAGTTGCTATGCAGAGACCAGGAGTCACAGCTGATCCGTTGCTATACAGAGGCCAAGAGTCACAGCTGATCAGTTGCTATACAGAGGCCAAGAGTCACAGCTGATCAGTTGCTATGCAGAGACCAGGAGTCACAGCTGATCCGTTGCTATACAGAGGCCAAGAGTCACAGCTGATCAGTTGCTATGCAGAGGCCAAGAGTCACAGCTGATCAGTTGCTATGCAGAGGCCAGGAGTCACAGCTGATCAGTTGCTGTACAAAAGCTGGGAGTCACAACTGATAAGTGTTATACAGAAGCTGGGAGTCACAGCTGATCAGTTGCTATACAGAGGCCATGAGTCACAGCTGATCAGTTTCTATACAATGGCCAGGAGTCACAACATCTGATCAGTTGCTGTACAGAGGCCAGGAGTCACAGCTGATCAGTTGCTGTACAAAAGCTGGGAGTCACAGCTGATCAGTGTTATACCGAAGCTGGGAGTCACAGTTGATCAATTGCTATAAAGAAGCTAGGAGTCACAGCTGACTGAATACTACACATAGCCCTGGAGTTACAGCTTATGAAATATGAAATAAAGACCCTCCACAGAGCTCTACAAAGAGACGAAGTGTGACCAGCAAGGTGGTTCTGAAAGGAGCTTGTATTTCATACTGAGCATCAGATGACAGAGGAATGCGTTCACAGCTGCACACCCAGGGCGACTCACGGGCACATCTGAATAGGCTGGCGGTCAGAGAGCTGCATCCCATGGTCCTATTGCTTAATTTTATGGGATCATTCATCTACAGATCTCAAGCAACAAGGCTGTTATTAATATCTAGGAGTTCCTCTGTTTTTCTCAACGTTATAAACAATCAACATAAAAGTGCTTGGTAAGCAGTAGGTCCCCCTAGTTCGAGGATTCCCTTTTCTCTAGTCCTCTGATGCATGACTCAGACCTCTGCCAGGTCATTACGCCACCCTCTGGCCTGTATTGACTGAATCAATCAGCACCATGCATGGGAATCTGGGTTTAATTGTCCGGAGAACATACTGTACAACGTATAGTAGAGAAAAAAAAGAGTAACTCGTAACTAACCATAATTACCCTCCACAAAACAACCTTGCTGCTTTTTGAAATTTCACCAAATATGCTAAATTAAAGAATCACAATGAAATCCTTTTCTTTTTACGATACACATTGTCAGGTCCAACAGGATGCCCCCTGTCCCCTATCTTTCTGCGATATTACTTTAGTGTTTTTTGAACTTAAGAGTGTACTGCTATTACAGGCAGGAAGGGCCCTTTGCAAGCCACCAGGATCTGTTCTCCTTCTCTCTATGCCATCAACCCACTTCACCTTCAGCTTTCCTCCTGCAACGTCCCGCCTGCATCAGCTCAGCTTGCATAATGCAGACACCAGCAGAGCTGGAATTGACACCTTCAATCAATCCTTGTCAAAATCCAGCAGCCGTATTCTAATAAAAGGCTCTAGAAGTGATGTCTTCCTGTGAAATTAGGTGTTCTTTTTCACAGTCGTAATGTAGAAAGACGATAGCCTGGTTGCATAATGTCGGGTTGCTTTTTTTAACCTGGTCTCTTTTTATTTTTTTCCCCCTCAGAGGATCACCTTGAAAGGCTGCCACAGGCGCGATGGTCAGCTTTGGCCTGCAGGTGGCGCAGGAGTGAAACAGCCATTCTTCATAATAAAAGTTTAAGTCTTGGAGAGGGAACAAGTAATTATATACTTAGAAAAAATCACAAATCCAAAATTCTATAATAATATAATATCTATTCTATAATATCTAAATGGGTCACATATTAAATAATTAATGTTTAAGCTTAGTAAGCGGCTGTGGGTAATAATTTTTATTTTTTTATTTAGTCATCTGCTAGACAATAATGCAGTATCACTTAATCAAAAGCTGTCAGCTTACTTTCTCAAGCCAATGCCTCACATCACTGCAACCCACGCATTATGGCTTTTGGGAGAGTTAGTGGGGAGCAGTAGGACTCTCTATAGCTATTAGATTTCTCTTGTACCTGAGAATACCCTCCCCTGCCCTCCCAGTCTCAACCAAGAGTGCTGGGCAGTCTCTGGAACTATTAGTCTGATGTATAGATGGCTGATTTCATCTCTGCCCTCGCTTCACACCACTGTCTTGACTTTCTGGCTCCTGGACATCCCCAGAGAACTCAGCT
>JAODKL010000280.1:0-13076 GCA_026780765.1 Petrocephalus schoutedeni
CAGATAAGTTTTCAGGTTAAGTGGAAGATAGAACCACTATTTCAGTAATACAATCCAGTTCTATGTTCTTTTTCTCTCTCTTTTGGGATGCTCTATATTTCATTAAGAATTAATTTAATTTATATTTAAGCATTTTCCAGTATTTGCCAATGACTTGTTTTGGCTGCAGCGAAGTGTTCTTGGATTCGATTTTTAACTTCAACAATGACAGTATTCCAGAATGAATTTTAGAACCTCCTCTAAGTACTAGAAAAGTTCGTAGATCGTCTCATTCCCTTGCTCTTCATTTCGGCACACTTTGCAAGACGTTCAGGAATGGTGCATGCTCCTGTCTTGGGGCGTGATTCCACATTATTGTCATCGTCATCACCACTGCAACTTATATACACCCTCTGACTGTAGCCCTGCCCACGGCAGTAAGATCCTTGTGAAGTTTGCTGACGACACTACGGTGGTGGGGCTGATCTCAGGTGAAGATGAGTCTGCCTACAGGAACAAGATCCAGGAACAACCTTGCTCTGAGCATCACAAAGACAAAGGAGATCATCCAGGACTTCAGGAAAAACAGAGCAGATCCACCTCCACTCTACATCAAGGGTGACTGCGTGGAGAGGGTCCACACCTTTACCTTCCTGGGCACCACCATCCCTGCCGACCTCTCCTGGACTGCAAACACCATAGCTGCCACCAAGAAGGCACAGCAGCGTCTGTATTTCCTGAGAGTGCTCAGGAAGAACAACATCAGTGAGAAGCTGCTGGTGACCTCCACCACTGAGAGCATCTTAACATACTGTATCACAGTATGGTTATCTCACTGCACTGAGGCAGACCGGAAGAGAGTGGTGAAGGCGGTGCAGAAAATAATCGGCTGCCCCCTCCCCTCATTAAAGGGCATCCACACATCCCCCTGCTTCAGCAGAGCAGAGGGAATCATCAGAGACAGTTCCCACCCTGCTTATCACCTGTTTCACCTGTTGCCTTCTGGCCGGTGCTGCAGGGCCACTGGGACCTGGACCAATAGGCTCAGAGACTCTTTTTTTCCCACAAGCCATCACTGCACTGAGCACACACAAACAGCACACACCACCTCCACATAAGGACAATGTTCAATAACCGCAGAGTACTTCACCTGCCACATGGGTAATATGCAATAACTGCAATACTGCCATGGATAATGGATAATGTGCAATTACCGGAATGGAAAATGTGCAGTTACTGAATACTTGAATATTCAATTAATACAATACTTAATACTGTGTGTTATAGCACTACTATTGTATTACTATTTTTTCACTCACTATGTCTGTTTGTCTATATGTCTATTTCAGAATGTTGCTTGTATGCAAATGTAATGTCCGTATATGTCTGCACTTTAGAAGTAGCCACTGCTACAAGTACAGTAGAAACTGTGCTCCAGTACAGTTTCAATTCACTTTCAATTATATCAGCGAAATGTAATGGCATTTAACTTATTTAGTTGATGGCTAGCCTTAAGTCATTTCTTGAAATTTTAAAGATATTTTTGTATCAACAAAAATTAAACATTGACAGATGATATGACAATCGCCTAATGTTTCCAATTGTTACAAGTAAGATTTGACAATACGGGCTACTTTTACGGGGAATTTAAACACAAATGTCACCAGGACAAACAAAAAAGCAGCAGGACTGTGAGAGTGGGACCGCTTTATGCAAAATCCAAGATAAGCTTGTTGTCCAGGATGACATATATTTATAGGTAGCGTTGATTATTTGGTTATACATGAAAATAGCAGGGCTGCCCACTCTGTACCGGGTATTTAGTGCTCCTTGTTACATGGTTCATGTATGTTCAGAGTTTGAATATAATAAAATTGCTCGCAAAATAGCAGTGAGGTACTCTGGTCTAGTTGCTGCTTTACACCAGGAACCATGAGCTGCAGTTTCACCTTATAAATTTGTGCCTTTAGGACATCACACCTCATTTTCAATTTCACCAACTGTATTACAATTCACTGTGCACTGTGCGTTCAGACGTAAGTTATGTATAAAATTCTCAAACAAATCCGAAAATTGTTTCAAATTTCTGTTCCATGTTTATTATCAGTTTGTTAAACACCATCCACCCCCTTACATGATCCTTATTCCAACAAAAAAATCACCATATGGTTGTATGTATGCCTGTATGTATTGTATGATATGTAACAGTGACATTTATATACATGGCATATTAGCTATGTATAGGCCCAGAAGGGTTTATTTTTATGCCTGTAACATGGTGTCATTAACTTCATCTGTATACCGATCTTCAGCCCAAATACCGGATAGACAATGACCATGCTTTTCAGGCTTCTTTAGGACTTGCATCAGAGGCAAACTGACATAATGCAAGACAACATTGCACAAAGTTTAAGGACCCTCTCAGAGATTACCTCAGTCCTAAGGAATGTTTTTTACCATGTCATGAAGCAATTTATCCTTTCTTGATTCAAAACTATTATATAGTCAAACCTTACTCCAGCATTATGGTCAAGGGGGAGTTGCTGCATCTTGGAGGAGGAAGAAGAAGTATTAGGAACGTTTGGTGTAAAGATTAGACAAGGACTTCCAGTTCTGCGGCTCGTAAAGAGAAGGTCATGGTCATCATCTCATACCTACAGTGGTCAAACATGTGTACCCAGGTACTTTGCTAATCAATGATGAGAGGAGAGCTTACAGATATGCTGTAGGAGACTTGGGTTATACTCACTTTACTGTAAATCACACCCAGTGTAGATCCTCATACTGCAGCCCACACTCATCTTGAGAGGGCATGGTTGATATAAAACAAGGATCTGTAGGCTTTGAAGCAAGAGGGCAGAGAAAATGCGAGAGCAACTTGTTCTCATTGAATGGATTCATGGGCAAGGTGATAAATACAGACTCTTGGTACCCTTGGGTGCTCAATGAAAGAAATTAGATACTACTATCCAGTGTAAAGAAGGCAGCTTTAATAAAGCTGTAACTTTTATACTTCCCTATTTTAAAGTTTTTCGGATATCCAGAGTACTGTGCAAAAGTCATAGGCAGTCAAAGGAAATGTCTAAAGCAATTTATCTGGTTGGCAAGTATATTTTTGTCCAGAACAAAAAAACAGTGTAACATATGTTCTGAGAGTTCTAAGAGTTAAGAGTATCCCAATAAAAACTAACAGAATTTTTTTTCTGTTTTCCAAGAAGTTGTTGATATCTTATTGGATGGCTAGATGAACACCACTTCTGCTCCCAAAACTCAAGCAGTTGGGAACAACAGCAACTCAGCCACAAAGTGGTAGGCCACATAAAATCACAGAGCGGGGACACATGCATACTGAGGCACACAATTTACAGCTGTCACCAACTTTCTGCACAGTCATAGCTACAGACCTCCAAACTTTGTGTGGCCTTCAGATTAGCTCAAAAATAAAGTACACCACCACTGCACTCTAGAGCAGTGGAGATGTATTCCCTGGAGTGACAAATCATGCTTCTCTGTCTGGCAATACAATGGACGAGTCTGGGTTTGTCGGTTGCCAGAGGAAGAGTACTTGCCTGACTGCATTGTGCCAAGTGTAAAGTTTGGTGGAGGGGGATTATGGTGTGGGGCTGTTTTTCAGGGGTTGGGCTTGGCCCCTTAGTTCCAGTGAAAGGAACTCTTAATGCTACGGCATACAAAGCCATTTTGGGCAATTTCATGCTCCCAGCTTTGTGGGAACAGTTTGGGGATGGTCCCTTCCTGTTCTAACATGACCGCACACCAGTGCACAAAGCAAGGTCAATAAAGACATTAATTAGACTGATGCAGAGACTGGAGAGAGTACTGGACTGGCAACTTGGGCTGGCGCTGAGACTGGAGATGAGACTGGCAACTGGGTCCAACTGGGCCCAGTGGTGGAATCAGACCAGTGACTTCCTGATCGCCTGCTGAGTCATACATTGCTCTGCAAGTTAAAATGAAATGCATGTGCCTGGCCAGAACACACACAGCCTTGATGAAACACATTTCCTTTGTGGTTAGTATGCCTGATTAAGTGCTTCACTTTATTCAGAATAAAATGGCAGTATTATGTGCTGCTTATGCAGTCAGATAATGACAATTAAATGAGGTCAGATTAGCAAAGCATTCTGATGAACTGGAAACTAAATGCGATGAGAAGTGAGCCAGTTATATAGGAAGATTATCTAATTATTTGGATATGATCGTAGTAAAAAGTGTAATTGTAATTTTAATGGTAATTAAATAGTATAATTTTTCATGGCTACAAATGGGATATTAACTCCACCATTTACATACAAATGAACTGCTAGCCACCCTGTTTGATATTTGCAGTTACCAGTCATAGCCAATGACATTTCTACTGTGTGTAATGACCCTTCATTTCCGGCTCCCCTCAAAGAGCTCCTGTAATATACCCACATCAGGAAGCTACTTAAAACAGCATTGCCAGGTGTCCTTTTGGTGTCATTCGCAGTTTTTCCATTTGTATTCCCTGATATGGGTGGTTTGTGGCTAACCCTCTATTGCTAAATTCAGAAGGTCACTGGTTTAGACCTAGCCATAACCCCCCCCCCAACCCCAAGTTTACAATCACCTGTATAGGTGTACGTGCCTCATGGAGAGCTAGACGACTAGATGAAAAGAGAATTTTCCCCAAGGGGATTAATAAAGTATCTCTATCATACTTTCAGCTCCAGAACTTTCTGAAAAGCTAATAAATTAATAGTAGTTCATATAGTTAATCTACCATAGTATTTCTAGAAATGGAAGCAAAGATGAATCATGAACATCATCTCTAGTATGTTTATGTAAGTCATTGGCTGTGAGCATATCAGAAAGTTCGGCTCGCTCTTCCTCTCCTGCGAGCCAGTTACTGTGTGACTGCAGTAAGCATTACTCTCCAAAGTGACCTGTGCATCGAATGATCACTTCTAACACATCTAACAGAAGGTGAGTGGAGGACACAACTCCCCTCATTGTGGACCTGTGATTCATTACATTCTACATATTTAATGGGAAATACACACATCCAAAAATGTATATATAAATACATAAATGCCAACAGATTTACATTAACACAAGGCTGCCTCTCTACCACACCTGAACACTGACATTTTGGTTCAAAAGCCTGTGCTGAGCATTGAGGAGAGCTTTTCAAGGTCTAGACACAATCTCTCTACCTCCAGCACTAGCTCTGATGTGTGGAGGCCCGACCACTGTGTGCTTGCTGACGAGCCTCCCCCCAGGCCAGTCTCCAGGGATTTCCCCATTCTGGGCAAGGTCTCTGGCTCTATGTTGCTTTCCATCACCATGAAGGCTGTTTGAATCTCACTTAGTCTGACTGCTCACCTAGGAGCAATTTGCCTCGGGAGACCCTACCAGGGGCAATTGCTGCTGACAGCATAGCCCCTAGTATATCTCAAGCACCTCCAACATGGTAAGGTGATGATTCTTGGAGGGGTAATAAAAGATTTTTGTATTTAAATACTTTTTATTTTAAATATTTTAATATTTTTAATAAATAAAGTACTTCTTTTCATCGAGAAACAAAATGACAATGTTTGTAATTTCTGTCACTTTACAGAAACTTCAGTTCCTGCATTTATTCACACACAAAATTATAAAACATGATTTATCCCAATCTGAATGATCAACAGGGTTTAATGGGCTGAGCTTCTCCAGCTGGGTCTCGTTCATGCCCTAATGTGTAATGTATAAGCCCACTTTGATTCTGAGGAATATTGTGCCATTGACAAAGGCATATCATTGTAGGAGACTGTTATGTAAAGCAGTGTGATTATCTGGCAGTGAGAGTGCATATATATGAGCACACAGTTTACCCGAGAGTGAATTACTGAAAGAAGGAAAATGGTGAGAAGGATCATTTTTGTTTCTCAATGGAAGGTTGTTGAGCTTTAGTCAGTCTTCATCAACATTCAGTTAAAGAAACTCATGCCATGCCCCATCTCTTTTCCCTTGTGTCCTGTTGCCTGACCTATCCTGCGTTACACCCCACTAACCCTGTGCTGTCCTGGATAGCCCACAGGTCACAGTGCCCCACGAAAGGATAAGTGCTTATGGAATGATGGATGTGAAAAATGACTAATTCTGCAGATAACGAGATGCCTTTCAGTCTATCCTGCCTGTTTGAATGCTCAGTATCTGAGAGTGCCTGAAAAGCTTTATTCTAATGCCTAAATTAACCTGAGGACTTCTACTGCACTTCTTCCCTGCAACATTTGTGTAAAGGTCTCCTTGTTCACACCCTTTGTGCCTCTAAATGCTTTCTACTTGGATGTAAGGATTGATGAACATAAAAAGGCTACACTTTCTTAAAGTGTAACAGAAAATAAATCATTAAAAAATAATAGATATAAATAAAAAATATATGAAAATCACTTGCAGTGATCTTCACAGCTTTTGCACCCGTAGTGCGAAGGTCAGTACAAGCCTACACACACAAACACACACAATCACACATGCATGGCTTAGCACAGCAGAAAAAAAAAGATTTCCTCTAATCCTCTTCAGAGTGGATTGAAAAAAAATACTCCAATGAATGCAAGCAGACACACTATGTCCACATGTACGATTTTATCCTCCTGTGTCTTGGTATCCTGACAAAGTCAAACCCGCACACACAGATGAGCCAGTGTGAAGGGCTTACTTATCGTAAGTGTGACCTAGTGAGTATTCGGGACCCCTGAGAGCTCACAGTAGGGGTCCAAAGACTGACTGAAAAGGGATTTCCTAGGCAAATAATAGGAATGATCAGTGTTGCTTGAAATATGTGCATATTTGCAGGTATGCATGTATAAACCCATACATTTCCTGTCCTGGACACACTTTCAGGCAGTATTGCCAGCCTTATAGTGAAGCTGCCAGCTACAAATTTGTGGATGTGTGCTGAATGCAGTTGTCACAGTGAAATTATGCTATTATGCTGCATACCCCACTGTGTCACATTGGTTATGTAACATATATTATTTCCACCTTTTATGTCTTCGTTCGCGGTCATAATTGAATTCATCCTTCAACTGAATAGCAGCACTGGTGATTTTTGTATAAGGATCATGTTTTACCTCAGGTGAACCAGACAGGGAAAAAAGGACGGAGTGCTATTATGATGCTGTCTGTATGGAGAAGAGTACCCTATTTATTAAAGCAGAGTATCATCCATAGTAACAGATATACTTCTGTGTTTATGTTCCCATTATCATTAACTATCTACTGCTATTTCCAACTAGCTACTAGGAATGCCTAACAGAGGCTTAACCCACTGAGCCACACCAAGTCCCCCAGATAGTTTATATCGATGATCTGCTCATTTACTTCAAGACATATAGACACCCCATGTTTGCCAAGTACTTCAGACACTCCACAAAAAGCAATCACTTGGCCAGGCTCCCAGTCTGCAACAGCCAAATCCCTATCTCTCTTTTGTTGTGAAAGTGGACACCTTAGACATCGACAGGAAGGCAGTCTTGTTATAAAGAACCAGCACACCTCCCAAGCGACATTCTCGTGCCTTTTATTCACACAAATTATTTGAGACTAAACAGAACTACTATGTAAGAAAACATAAACTTCTGGAAATAAAACTGGAGTCCCATACAGGTACTGATGGACCATAAACATTTAGAATATATTCATAGTACCAAACACCTGAACCCTCAGAAAGCCTGATGGCAATGATTTCTTCAAGGTTTAGGTTCACTGTGACTTCCAGGGGAGAAGAACACGAAAGCCAATGCCAACACAAACTGCTTGAGTCTCTTGTTCAGATACCATTCTGCCACAATCCTGCTTCATGGCCTCTGCGCAGTGGGACTTGGATGAAGATATGAATCAGGCATCCTGCTCCCCCGGCGGCTCAACAGACAAAATGTATGTGCCCATCTCTGTTCGTCTTCATCTGTTACACACCTCCCTCAGCTCAGGACACCCTGGCATCAGGAAGACCAGTAGGTTGGTAGGGCACTAGTATGGGTAGCCATCCGTAGCCATGCGAATTCTGTGACTACATCATGTCAAGCCCAATCTGTGCACAATCAAGAACTCCTCAGACCTTATCCTCTGGCCTGTTACAACCTCTGCTTGTACCACAACACCCCTGGTCCCACATAGCACTCGACTTTATCACTGATTTACCCCCATCCAATGTTTTCATGTCATTCTTGTTGTCTACATTGATTGGTTTTCCATTGCTTTGCCTAAGTTACCCTCCACTATCTAAAGTATCCGACGCTGTCTTCACTCACGTCTTTCAACTTTGCCATGCCTGAGCACGTTATTTGTGACAGAGGACCTCAATTCATATCCCAGTGCAGGAAAGCATTTTGTTGCCACATGGGCATCACACTGAGTTTCTTCTCAGGGTTTCACCCACAAAGTAACTGCTAGCCAGAGCAAGCACCGCATCCAGGATATAGGGAGGTTTCTCCACTTCTATTGTGCTGACACTCAGTTTGACTAGAATCAGTTTCTACACTGGCTTTAGTATACCCAAAATTCCCTGTGCCATTTGTCCCTTAAACTCAGCGTTTTTTAAGTTTTAAACAAATATTATACCCAAGGAAGACAAAACCCAATGATGTGCCCACCATGGATCACGCCATAGTCCCAGAGGAGTAGCCAAGTCTGGGAAGCAGGTCAAGTACACCTGACTCACTTCGTACATTGGCAATAAGTGGATTTCACTCACTCAAGCAGGTGAAAAGTGGGAAGTAAAGTCATTGCTGAGAGTGGGGGAAGGCCTGAGTCAGACAGTTTACTAACTCAGATGTCTGGAATGATTGTGTTGAAGGCTGAGCTTTAGTCAATAAAACACATCCTCACATAATTCTCTCAGCATTTCAGGTGGCTCAGTGCGACATGGAGGGCTGCGGCATTGGCATCCTCAGTGGAATGGTTTGCTCTGTAAGCAAACTGCTGTGTGTTGAAGGTGGGAGAGAGACAGGCTTTGATGTGGTGTGAAACCAGCCTCTCAAAGCACTTCATGTCAAGAGAAGTAAGTGCTATTATGCGGAAGCCGTTGAGACTGTTAGTGGATGATTTCTTTTGGGTACAGGAATGATGACGGCTGACTTCAGACAGGGTGGGATGAAGGCTTCTGGCAGGGAGTGATTGAAGATGCTGGTTAAGATGTGTGCCAGCAGGTCAGGACACACTTTTAGTACCTTCCCAGGTATCCCGTCGGGACCAGCTGCCTTCCTCTGGTTCACTGACCTGAGCAGCTGCCTCACTTGATGCTGCTGTAAAGTGAGTGTCTGGGCACTAGTCAGAGTCAGAGGAGGTCTGAGAGGATGAGACTGGATGCTGTTGTCATGTCTCAAAGCGTGCAAAGAAGCAGTTCAGCTCCTCTGCCAGTGAAGCCCGAGTCCACAGATGTATTGCAGCCCATGTAGTTCTGTGTTCTGTATTCCCTGTCACACACGGCAAGGATGTTTTTTTGAGAGGTGGTCTTATATCAAGCAACCTTTCGATTATACAGTCACATCCCTAACCATTACGCCACCACTGCCCACTTTTTTCTTTCAGTGAGTGATAGGTGGGAATGAGCAGCAGAGAGAGGTGGTCTGACTGGTGTAGGTGGGGGAGGGGCATAGCTCTCTATTCATGTTCAGTATTGGAGTAAACATGATCAAGTGTGTTCTCTCCCCTCGTCAGGCACTTCCGACATTCTAAGAATTTAGGAAGTACCAGCGTCACGCTACCCTGTTTAAAATCCTTCAGTAGGATGTAAAAAGCCATCGGGAGATCCAGCTGGTGCTTGTTTGCGGCATTTAGCATGGGATTGAGAACTGTTAACGTTAATGTTAGTATCGGGTGGAATATAGACAGCGGTGATAATCAGTGTGGTTGTTCCCTGGGCCTGACTAGTAGGTCAGACCAGCATCTCCGCTTCTGCATCTTCTCCCTCCACCATCTGCGGCGCCGACAGCAATCCATGGCAATCCTGGGGGTCTGGCTAGTTCAGCGGGAATGCTGCGAGTGCGATGAAAGTTGTCTGTAATTGGGTCATTTTAGCCGAAAACCGATTTCCAGGACATCTGTATTATACTCAAGGTGGCTGTAGCAGACATTTCCATGGCTGTAAAAACATGAAAAGGGCAGCAAAAGGCAGAGCCGCGAGCTACTACATCAGTGCATGGCACCGTGTTTATATGACCTATAGTCCACCCTCTAACCACCCCCTGTGGCCAGACTGTGAGGTTGTCGTTATCAGGTCTCATAAGTCACCCATGATACTGGGAGCTGCACTTCATTCCTTTGATTCCCTAGCCTATATAACCTGGTTTGACCAGGCTGCTCAGTGTGAGGAATTGACTTGTGCGATTACGGAGCATTCTACAATCTCCCTGGTTTAAAAAACCCCTAAAGAAACTGTCTGACAACCATCCTTCTTCAAAATAACATAAGATCCGATGAGATAAGATGGAACTATTGATCCCTGAGGGGAAATGTGAGGGGAGCACAAAAAGAAATCTAACAAAAGATAATTTGGACAGAAATAAATACAACAAAGCATAACAGAAAAAAGCCAATGAAAATGGAAAGGATCAATCAGTAATAAACATAAAAGGAATAATTTAAAGAATAAATACTGAACTGTGCAAAACAATGCACCAGTATGCTAAATCTACCAGGTAGGCTGAATCAGACTGTAAAAGTCAGTGTGTCACAGCAGCACACAGCAAAAGGGCACATGCAGCGGAAGGGAAGATATTGCTTCTGACCCCTGAACACTCTCTCAGCTCCCAATATCATACTCTGCCACCTGGGAGCACACCGTACCATCCCCGGACAGAGAAGAAAAGCTCTCTCTCCAGCTCTGAATTAACCTATGAAATTATATCTCTAAAAATGTCTCCAGCTCCAAGTTTTTTTTTTATTGTTATAATACATTTTCACAGCTACAGTCCTTTTATAAGGAACCAATCTGATGTAGCTCCTAACAAAATGAACGAAATTGAAATCCTAAAAAATAAAAAACACTTAGTCATCTTATTTCCTTGAATTTAACCACCTTCTATTATAACACATTACAAACACACATTACAAATTCAGCTTGTCATCAGTAACCATGTAGATTTCTACATAGACATAGCATTCCTAACATTTATTCTCTGCTCTGGAGTCTACAGTGGAAAACAGTTGCTTAAATAAACCTCTGTAGGACAGACACCACAGGAATAAGTTAAGGTGCCTTTTATTGAAAAGGTCTGCAGTTGAGTACATGGGGTAGAGGAGCAATGCTGTTTTATTATATATTATATATTAAATAGTTGCCTTCACACTGTAATGGCCCATAAACAATTAACAGCAGGTTACGTATGAGTCACAGCAGCAAATGATGTCCCCAACTTGGTCATGGAATCTAACCCCAGAGAAAGGTGGCACCCCATAATGGGTTTGTCTAGCATGGTTATTAAATAAATTTAGAAGTAATTACTTCTGGGGATTCACCAGAAGTCCAGCATACTGTAAACTGCACTTATGCATAGTATGCAATATGTTTCCTGTTCTCTGGTATTATTATATTTGGTTATGTTTATCCTAGTGTATTCCTATGGTGTCGGTTAGTGTTTTCTAGCTTCAGTGTCTGTAGTGTCCCTTAGTTCTGTGCTGGTTAATTTGTTCCACGTGTTGCTCTTTGTCCTGTTCCTCTTGTGATTTGATTAGTTGGATTATCCTCACCTACTCCTTGTTACCTGTAGTCCTATTAGCCACACCTGCCTCTTTTTAGGTGTTGTGTTCAGTGTATTTTAGTGCCTGCCTGTGTCCTGTTCTTTAGTCAGTCACTGTATTGTGTAAGAGAATTGTATTCTATATTGCAGTTTTGTTTGTTAGCTGTATTCCCCGTGTAGTTTCTCTAGTCCTGCTCTCTGTTTTTTTATTTGTGGTCCGTTTAGTTATTTAGTCAGTATTTTCTTTATGGTTTTTGTTGTGGCCCCATGTGGTCTTTCTTTTGTAGTTTTCCCAGGTCCCTTCTATTTCCAATAAACCCCCTTTTTTGTACCAGAGCCGCAAATGGGTCGTCACCTTTTTTCCCCTGCTGCCACCATGCCACGCCACCGGATCCTTGACACCACAGTAGCTGGTAAATAATACATGTAATCACGCAGACATGTGCTCTTGCTGAAGAATTCTACATTAAAAATACTATAATGACAATCCTAACCCTCTCCTTTGAAATATCAGTTTGCATTCTTACATCCAGGTACTTTAAAATAAATAAATAAAATAATTTAAATATGTAATTATGTATCCCGAGCTGCTACAATGCAGATCTGCTTTCTGAAAGTGTATGCCAAAGAAGCAGATTTACAGTTAAACAAACTAGATCTACTTTTGTGAATATACTCAGATATTGCAGAATGTCCAACAATAATTTGTGAATATCATGTACTGTATGCCATGATTGCCTCAGTCCTGTCAATCACTGTGACATTTGTTGCTGGTCCTCCAAAAAGTGCCACTTATTGGAAATCTATGCAACAACAGCGAGAACATGTAAAGACTCTATGCGGTACATACAGAGCCAAGGCTGTGAGCTGAGCCCCCAGCTGTGGAGATGTGTGGTTATAGCACTACACACCTAGCCACTGTGCCACCTCAGCCATATATAAACTGTCATAACATGACAGCCCAAATAAAATGTGATTAAGTAACATCTGTGATTGACATGCATCCTGTCTACGGTGCATCCTTCCGATGTACATAGGCGTGGGGGTCATGCCAACCCTGGAATGGATACGCATAAATGGGCAAATGAATAAATACTCATTTTAGATATATCCTACCACTCATGTAGTCATAGCAATTTGGTATAAATTAATGAAAAGTGCCTTGTAATACAGGACCACATAACATCAAACAAAAAAGTCCAAGTCTTTTCTGCAGGAGACCACCGCATTACCTTTAAAGACCAAGGATCCCTACCCCCCCAGGCCCAAGACTAATCGTGCGTTCCATTATACCTTGGAGGTCGGTATCCGAGTAAAAAACCGAGTTTTCGAGGCCGGAAGTGACGACATGCGCGCTCCCGTTTCTCGTAAAATCTGAGATTATCTCGGCGC
>JAODKL010000281.1:0-13072 GCA_026780765.1 Petrocephalus schoutedeni
CCCCCCCCAAACACTACCTCTTCTGCAGGTGCAGAGCAGTCAAATTCAGCAGGGGCACAGCCCCCCCCCCCCCCAAACACTACCTCTTCACCAGCCTGAGGTCTGCAATGCGCTTCTGCTGTCTCTCTGAGAGGCTCAGAAGGAGCTTTCACCCTCAGCCCATTAGACTGCTTAATGCTTAATTAACACTTATAACTTATTATTATAACTTATAACTTATTATTCCTTATTTCTGCAGCTCAGACTTTATTTAATCTGTGTAGCACGTCACTGGTCCATTTACTTTTCACAGTATAACATTCCTCATTTATGACTGTTTAATGCAGGGTGCCCAATACGTCGCTCACGATCGACCAATAGATCGCGAAGGTAGTGCGGGTAGATCGCACGACATTCAAAAACATTTTTAGATGCCACTCGATAGACATAAAGGGCGGCCTGTTTGCTGTTGCTTAATTAAAAAAATGTTATATTGGATTACCATAACATCTACTTAGATCCCTTCTCTTCTAACGTATCCTGGATCACATGGGTCACCAGGCAGAAAATGTGAATGCATTGCGAGCTAATGCGAAACTCCAGTGAGTAAAGTGACCCTGCTAGCCTTCCAATTTATATCTCTTAAAAAAGACATAAAAAATTAGTGGGGGAGCCGGACCAGGTAAGAAACCAAAAACTTACCAGCTCCATGTGGGATGGGAGGAGGACTTTTTTTCATCATGTGATATTGGACCACCATGAATTGAATTATATTGTGCTGTAAGGGTTCATGCAGCAATGCAAGGTTCGCCAACATATACTGTATATTTAAAGTGTACTGAGCACATGCATACATATATGCACATTTAGCAATTTTAAAGTGGGTAGATCGCTTTGACCTGGTCACTTTAAAAGTAGCTCGCAAGCCGAGAAAGTGTGGGCACCCCTGGTTTAATGTATTGTTACTTTTAGTGTCTTTTTTGCCTTCACTGTTTGTTATGATGGGGTTGACCACCTTGCGTTTCACTGCCATTATGGTCTGACTGTAAACCTTGCATGTGACGAATAAAGCCCATTAATCCTGATAGAGTGTACTCTTCCAAACTAAAACATATTAACATATGGTTATGTTGCAGGCCCAGGCTGGGTGGCTTCAACATGATTTTGGCCACCTATCCGTCTTCAAGACGTCGAATTGGAATCACTTGCTTCACAAGTTTGTTGTTGGACACCTAAAGGTTTGAAAGTGGAGAGGGGGCTTGCTTTTTTCAAATGCAAACATAGTTTGCATACTGAGGCTGTCATATTATTCAGTATATCCTGCCACATTGTGCGGGTGTCTATACTGTAATAGGGCTATAGCGGTGGGCAAAAGGGGCCGTTGTGTATGCAGGTTTTCGCTGCTTCGCTTCTTAGGTTACTAATTATAAGGCCGAAGAGTCCTCACACTTGGGTTTGAACAGCTGACCTAAAGGTAATCCTAAAAACCTGCATGCACACTGACCCTTTGCGGTTAAAATTGGCCACGCCTGCGGTAGAGTGTATAAATGATGGCTGTGGCTGAAGTTGTGAGAGCTTGTCTCATCTCTTCGCCTGTGCTAATGGACACCGTTATTGTCTGCATTGTGTTGGTATGTGAATTGAGCCTCCCTAGAGTAAGAAATACCCCTCTTTACGCCCAGATGCAGTAACAGGACTTTAGTGCAGTGTTTCTCAGCCCAGTCCTCAGAGACCCCAGACAGTCCACAGTTTTCCTCCCTCCCAGCTCCCAACACACCTGAACCAAACAGTCAAGCAATGAAGAACAGCAGATTCCTGGCAGAGGAGTGCTCAGAGCTGGGTGTGGACTGTCTAGGGTCCCCAAGGACTTGTATGGGCAGAGTTGCCAGATCCACAGTTTTCCCGCCCAATTGGGCTATTTTAAAAATACAGCTGCGGGTAAATATTAGGAGGTCGCGGGTTGCTGGTTTTTGGGCTGTTTTCATAATTTTCCGCAGCAGTGGACTGTAAGGGGGAAAAAAATGAATTGTTATGGATGCAAGTGGCTTTTAATACTGAATACTGAATCACTAGTAACCAAAAGTCAGAGATAGACGCACACAGAAAGGAGAGTGCTTTCGTTTGCGTGATATCAATCGCAGTGCACTCATTGACCCGGTACTGGTAGCTACGATTATGAAATCGACGAGCAAAACTGCCACTTTTTTGACTAACATCAAGTGTTACTAATTGGCTCTGGCATTATATAAAAACACACAATTATAAAAACACACACAGTGTTGATAACTTTTGCTGACTGCATGAACGTTTTGGCTGTGTAGAAGTCATCAGAATCTCATGACCAGGCTTTGCGATGAAAAGAGCATTCCACTGAAAATAGTCTTTGAGGGACATCTAGACGAACAGAAAAAAAAGAAGTGTTTGTAGTCCAAGGGAACTTGGACTAAAAAATAAATAAATTAATAGAAAAAAATTAATTATATATATATATATATATATATATATAGAGAGAGAGAGAGAGAGAGAGAGAGAGGGAGAGAAATAGGGACAAACCAAGAATCAGGTGATAAAGGTGCCGTGAGGAATGGATACGCACAGGGAGCAAATTCCCCTGTCTGTCTGTCTGTCTGTCTGCCCCCAGGGTGCTTCTGCTTGCTGGTGGAATCATCTGCACTTCCAGCATCATGCCAAGCCCAACATCTTCGGCAAGGACCCTGACGTCAATACACAGCATGCCTTTGTAGTGGGAAACACCCAGCCTGTGGAGGTACTGGCCCTGACAGACTTGTCCTGCTGATTGTCTTTGTGATGTGGCTGGGGGTGTGAGCGTTGCAAGAAAAGGCATTTCTTCAGTGTGGCTAAATCTCCTTAACCAGTAGTAAGACGTGGCCACAATATACATCATTTGTATTGTTATGTCAGGGCTGTGTAGTTATCCTAAATTTAGGAGAGTTTATTTGAGATTTTGGGAAGCTGGGAATCTTGTGTGACATACATTTCCTGCCTTAAGGTAGGGTATGAATAACTCTGTTCTAACACTAGTTCTGCTGTTACCAAACTGTTACGAATTGGCTCTGAAAATTATGAAGTTTGTGTAATGTGCCCCTGGATGCAACAGACAAAATGCATTTATGATCCATTCAGTCGATTAGGTCAGATTGGTCTGTTGTGACTGTTTCCAATATAATCAGTCTGATATTTGGAATTACTGATGTATAGCTGTAGATAGCAGTAAAGGTAGTATTGCACCAAAATGTGTGTTCACAGGCTGTTGGATTTACAGCTTCTGGGTTTGCTGATTTAATGCCTTTCTGGCTTGTTTTTCAGTATGGACTAAAGAAGCTGAAATACTTACCTTATAATCACCAGCATCAGTATTTCTTCCTCAGTGAGTTCCTCTTACTCTCTTTAAACTGACCTTCTGGTTATTGCCACAGGGTTGCAGTGTGTCGTCTAGTCCTGTATGAATAATAATAATAATAATAATAATAACAAAAATGACTTCCTCGTTGAAATCGGACCGTTTTCTTGAGCATAGAAAGAATGTGTCATTAAGATCTAATAAGTGCTTGCATCTCTTTCTCAGTTGGACCTCCACTTATCATTCCTGTCATTTTCAATCTGCAAATCGTGCGCACAATGCTGTCTCAGCGTCTCTGGGTGGTAGGTAGCTGACAGCACAGTGTACTACTGAACAGAGGAATAGGTTGCATAAACGATGAAGCAGACATATCTTGGTCTTCTTCAGTCTTCTCCGTCCCCACTCTAGGATTTGGCTTGGTGGACAAGCTTCTACATGAGATTCTTCTCCTGCTATGTGCCTTTTTATGGAGTCTGGGGCTCGGTGCTGCTGCTCACCTGTGTAAGGTGAGGCCCAAGGGATAAGCTCCAGTCAGACCCCGTCCAAAAACGGCGTCCACAATAAGGAACAGCCGTTATTACCCTCATTCCTCACTCAGGAAAGCATGACTTGACTATCACAGTATATGTTTACTTTTATTGATAGTTTACTGTTTTGTATATTATTTATGCTTTTTATAGATCCTCCTGAGATCCAGGGAAAAAGTTTTTTTTATTGTTATTGAGTAAAATTCGGATTTGACAGGAAGAGGAAGTCGGCGAGGTCACACCCATACATGTGATGTCATCTTAAAGCCCTACCTGTCCTCATTAAGGATCAACGGGACTTTACTATGCGAATGTTCTCTACAGGGCACAAAAAATTGCTGGATCTCTGGATATTTACTTAATGTTTGTATTGCACTGGCTTTGGAAGTTGATTTTTGAATGTTAGATACGGCACAAGGGAATCATAATATATGTGATCTGCTCAGATGAAGGTCTACATGTCACTCAGGAAGTGCGCTGCAAGTGACATGCTCTTGTGGCCCAGGTTTCTTGAGAGCCACTGGTTTGTGTGGGTCACACAGATGAACCACATCCCCATGAACATCGACCATGAGACACACCAAGATTGGCTGACCATGCAGGTATGCTTTGTTTCCGGCAGCCTAACCCTTCAGTCCACCCTCAGCTTTCTCTGTCTTTGACTTACCAACAAATTCACCATATTTTTATCACAAATCTACTATTTGAATAATGACACTGATAGCACCAACCACGCTAATAAAAACGTAATCCTCAGAATAATATGACCCTTATATAATGAAGAATACGGGAAGATTGTAGGTTTGGAGGAAGTGAATGTATATGTACATTTCCTCTGCTTTTTTCTTCCTTTTAAGCTGAGTGCCACATGTAATGTTGAGCAGTCTCCCTTCAATGACTGGTTCAGTGGACACCTCAACTTCCAGATTGAGCATCAGTAAGTACACAGCACTTTGCATTTCAGCACACGACTGCTATGAGCCCCTCGATACTTCAGGCCAGCCACAGTTTACTAGGCCTTATGTGGTCCATGTACCTGTTTTTCTGCAGCTTGTTTCCCACAATGCCCCGGCACAACTACGAACGTGCAGCTCCCATGGTGAGGGCGCTGTGCGAGAAACACGGAATTCCCTACCAGGTCAAATCGCTTTGGCATGCTTTCGCAGACATTGTTGGGTAAGAGACCTCTACTCGCCTAAACCAATCTGTATTCCCTGACTATTAGTGTTGCACTTTGTCTTTTGATTTGAATAGTTCTTGCAATGTTGAAACATTACTGGACAGTTGCTGGAAGCACTGCCTTGCTGAATTTATGCCTAGATGATGTACTATTTGCCTCACTTGTATGTCACTTTGGACAAAAGTGTCTGCTAATTAAATGAATAAACGTAATGGACATGTACATAACATACACAATCCCTACTCACCATCAGGGAATAAATAAACAAAATCACACTCACTGGCAGTGAGCCACATGGGACATTGACATTTATCTCTGTAAATACCCACTTTTGTCTTCTCTTTTGTTTTTTAGCTCCCTTAGGAAGTCTGGAGACTTATGGCTAGATGCATATCTCCACAAATAACGCTACTTAAACCAACACATTCCCTGGGGTTTTTTTTTCATGGGAAGAAAGAGACTATTCGTCTTTGTGAGTTTATTAAATGTTGCCATACTGTGCTCTGATTAGTATTTTATACTTGTGTATAATTATGTGATTTTTCTCAGAACTATTCATTGTTGTACTTGCTTTTATATTGCTGGAAAGAACATGCAGACTTTTCCTGACATTGTAAATATGAGAAGGATGCCTGTCATGCTCTGATTTTTCTGATCGCATCTTGTGGCAAATACAAAGGTGAATCATTAATATTTGTACAAAGTGTGTTTGTTGAAATTATACCTTTCTACTTTAGCATGTTTAAAGCACCAATCACATAAAAAATATAGAGTGGTCTTTAAAAAACACTGACCAAATGGACTGCAGAGATCCACACAAGTCTTAATTTTTCTCTTTAGACAAGGATATAGTCTATTGAGTATGTGAGGCTCATAACTTCCAGGGCCCAAGGTGTGACCCTCCAAAGACTACAGTTTTATTCTTTGCCCTGCGATTACATGTGTGATACCATCCACCTTTCAGACTGATTTGCTAATTCATGTTATGTCATGAGTGGAATAATCTGGAAATATCAGGAGACATTTGCGAAGAGATTGTAAAGCAAAAGCTTCTGGGCGGTCTAGAGCTGCCAGGATTACTTGATTAAACTCCATTACTCAATTACCGAAGAAGTAACGACTGAAATTTTCCAATTACTCGCCAACATGGCGCATAAGGAAGACCGCGTGTTGAAGCTTCACATTAAAAGTGAAAGAAGATAACTTGCATAACTTGGTAGCACTTTACTTGATGGGGCACAAATACTTTGTAATAACTCAGTTACTACTGAAGTACAAATCATGAACATATATAGTCATGTCACAATTCATTAATGATGAACAAACATGAGATCAGTATTTCATTTGTGTTATTCATTACTTGTTCCTTCAGTAGATCACAAAGGTGTACTGAATTAATAGATATAGCAACAAATATAGCTACTGCTTGAGATAAAACATACATCACGATTTATTAATGAATTAACATCAGTATGTAACTAAAACTTATTCTGGGGTTAATGAATACATACATAACAATATAATACCATATTATTTGTTCCCCATCAATTAAAATACACATAAAGAATACTTTCAGGTTTGACGGACTCGCCAAATAATGCAAGGTTAGCCATTGGTATGTCCCATTTAGCCTCTCAGTCTTTGTCGTCACTTTGAATTAAATTATTGTCCTGTCTCTTAGCCACACCATCCATCAATTTTCTGAAACCGCTTATCCTTCGGGTTGCAGGGGGTTCAGAGCCTATCCTGGAAGCTATGGGCACAAGGTGGTGAACAACCCAGGATGTGGGGGCCAGCCCATCACTGGGCACACTCACACACCAGACACGCACACATGCACACCTAAGGGCAATTTGGTAATTCCAATTAACCTCAGCATGTTTTTGTGGGGGGAAACTGGAGTACCCAGAGGAAATCCCATGATAACACAGGGAGAACATGTAAAGTCCACACACATGGAACCCTGGGCCCAGTGGTGTGAAGCAACAGTGCAAACCACTGCACCACCATGCCACCCCCTTAGCTGAATCATTTTACATAATATGGTGCATAATAACCATAAAGAATTTTTTGTACGTTAGGGTTGAATAATACTGGAGAAAAATTGTATTGCTATATTTGAAGTTGTTTTTTTCAATATTTAAGAGTTGAAAATTAACTATGTAGTCAAATAGAACTTATTAGATTGTCAGATTGTCTTGACACGAAGGATGAATGACTTGGGGCAGGCGTTGTGTCGAAACGAAAGGGGCTTTATTGAGTGTAAACAAGAACTGGATGGGAACGACAACGGGCACAGGCACACAAGGGAATGCCGTCAATGACTGGACTGGGGAACACAGGACAGGGAAGCACTTAATATGCTAGGCCGACAAAGGAGCTTACAAGAGGCAGCTGGGGTGATTAACATGAAGGCAGGAACGAGAGGCAAGACAAATTAGTAACAGGTGTGGCTTGTAAGGTCCACACTGGGGTGGCGATAGGAGGGTCAGGTGGACATGGCGGGCAGGTCTGCGTTGAGCTGCTGGGAGCCAGTGGGCGATTCCACAGTGAGCTGCTGGGACCCAGCGGGCGATTCCACAGTGAGCTCCTGGGAGGCAGTGGGTGATTCTGCAACGAGCTGCTTGAGCCAGCGGGCGATTCCGCGGTGAGCTGCATGAGGAGTCACTCCATCTCCCCCATACAATGCCAGACCTCCTTTGCCTCCTGAGGATCAGTGTCTGGGGTGAGCCTTGCTAATATCTCCCCTGCCTGCAGTAAGAGCCTGCAACCCTCAGGGGTGACTCTGGCAGGTCCTGTAGCTCTGGAAACCTTGCTTGTTTTCAGAACTGGGGAACATGGGGAATCCGGTCCACAGGGTGTAGGGAAGCCTGGAAGCCGGGGCTGATGGAGCAGCCGCAAGGTTTCTTTTGGAGTCCAGCCATTCTGTCATGACACAAAGGATGAAGAACTCGGGCAGGCTTTGTGGCAAGACAAAAAGGGTTTTTTAATAAATAGGTACTGGAAATTAACAAGATAGTGTGGGATGAAACCGTGAGGAGGGACAGGCAACAAGAGGGAATGATGTCAATGACAGGACTCAGGAACACAGGACTGGGAAGCACTTATATATGAGACTAATGAGAGAGCTTATGAGAGACAGCGGGAGTGATTAACACAAGGGCAGGAACGGGAGCTAAGACAAATGAGTAACAGGTGTGGCTTGTTAGGGCCACACCAGGGAGGAGAAAGGAGGGTCAGAATTTAGCACATGAACTTGGAGTGGCTAAAATGACCATATGCTTTGCAATGTACCTTATATTATATTAATTATATTATTTTATATTATAAACAATTATTCAATGAATAGTCAGATTAACTGGTAGAATACATGATTGTGGCTCAGTGGGTTAAACCTCTGTACCTGTATTCAGAAGGTTGTTGGTTCAAGCCCAGTCTTGGCACATCTGTAGGCCCATGAATAAGGCCCTTAACTTCCAGCTGCCCTTCATGGTCAAGCTTGTTCTCAGGGAGAGCACATATAACATCATGGACAGCAAAGTTGGGGAAGTGAAAAGAGAATTTCCCCATGGGGATTATAATTGATAGTGACAGCTCTAGTGCTGTCCTGTCAGCGAAAACTATCCAGCTACAGTTTTTTGAGACAGTCCAGTGCTCAACACACCTGAACCAAGCAACTGGGACCACTAAATACCTGGAACAGATGTGTTGGAAGCTGGGAAGCAGATAAAACATGGACTGTCTGGAGGTCTCCACAGACTGGCTTGAGAAACACTGGTTTAGTGGAACCATCCTGCCTCATCAACAATCTACTCTGCGCACCTAGTAAAAACCATGCAGTCACAAACATTGTAAGTTTTGCAACAGATCTGTGTGATCTCTACAGCCAGCATTCCACGGTTGGCAGAAAGCAGCCCAAGCTTATGTGGCCCAAAAACGAACGTACTGTATATTTGCAATTATGTATGAAATTTGCTTCCCAGAGTTTGAGATCTTGTAAGATAACCAAAGTTGAACTGTCAGCAGAGCTGGTTAAGGTGGATGTCAGAGGCTGACAATGGTCCTGTTGTGAAGGTGATGGAGAGATTGGAAAAAAATATGAAAAAAAATAAAACTTGGTGTGTAAGTAAAGCTTGTTTAGCTTGCCTTTGTGTAACCTAACATTTTAAGTGTGGTCAGAACTGCTGTATCATTGAAGCTGTACCCCAAATCATGCATTGCTGGTGCACTACAACATCTGGAAGAGGAGTCAGCTCTGGGTAGTTTCACTGAATGAAAGTTCTGGGTTCTAAAGAATACTTCTGTATTATACATTTTATTGGATGAGTCTCATTTCTGCTGATTCAGTCTTAATGGTATCAACTTTATTCTTAATTTTATTCATGTGTAAATGTAAATGTCAAACTTTTTAAACATGGTCATACAGAGTAGAGCAATGTTTCATAATTCTGCAACCAGTAAACATTTTATTAACATGACCACAAGAACTCCAGTAAATTCATGACTGGTGTGTAGAGTTTCAATGCTCAGAGAGTGACAGTTTATATTTTTCAATGATTCAGTTTAAATTTTTTTACTTAAGTGATGTAATACATTTTTTAGCAAAAGAATACAAAAACATACTAAAATAACTATGCTGAGGTCATACCGGAGTTCAGACTGTGTGTGCTTCTAACAGTATTTTCCTCCAAAGGAATAACATAATAGGGTGACATCAGATTGTGTGATATCTGAAAACAGCAACCATAATAAGTAACCTATAAGGGAAAAAAATCCATAAAAAAAATTCATCAACATTTTCAGACTGAAAGCAGTGAGATAAACTTCGTGTCCAGACATATACAGAGGTAAAACGATTAAAAACACAGAGAAATAGGCTTGTCGCACATCTCCTGCCTCAGCACCACTCCGATGCTCCAGCTCTGCTCCACACCTTCATCCAGCAAACACATGGGTCTCACTACGTTCCACCAACATTTTGGTCATTCCGGTAATTTAGCAACATTACGGTATGACGTCGACAGCTCAGCGCCGCTCAGCCAGTCGTGTCTGCCGGGCAGCCCTCTCCCACTCAGCACCGCGGCACTTCCTGCTGTCTTACGTCCTCCACAGGGATTACGTTGTGCTAATTCGACTAAGTTCTTGTCTAATGGCTACAAGAGAAGACAGAAAAACAGGAACAGAAAATTTGGTAATGTGATTCAGTAGTGTATGAACATACAGGGAAACTTACTACCTTGTTAAAGGCAATTACTCAGAACAGACGAGCATAAACAATTTACAAACGAGAGGAGGCCATTCGGCCCATCAAGCTCGTTTGGGGAGAATTCTGCTAGTAGCTCAGAGATGCTAAAATCCTATCTAGCTCTGCTTTAAAGGAACCCAAGGATTTAGCCTGCGCTACACTAACAGGAAGGCTATTCCATTCTCTACACGCTTTGTAAAGAAGTTTTTTCTCAACTCCAGTTTGAAATGTTCTCCCGCTAATTTACAATTATGGCCACGAGTTCTCTCATTTGATCCAGTCCTGTTAGAATCTCATATACCTGGATCCTTAGTCTCCTTTGTTCGAGGCTGAACAGATTGAGCTCAGCTAACCTCTCCTTTAGATTTTTTTTATCCCATAAAGGTCAGTTACTTAAGATTGACATTCTGTTGCTCTCCAGATTCATTATCCATAGCTGCAATTCAGTTTTGAAAAATAAAACTTTAAGTTATCATCTCTTGCAACATTATTATACTGGGGTTTTGAGCACTTCTGTGGGTTTATTGTTTGTTTTTTTACTGTATCCCTGTAACTTTTGTATAAATTCTTGGATTTGTAAAGCATTGTGTACACTGGCTTTTACTGTGTTACTACAGTGTCTTGAGGCAGTTTGTACGTATTGTGTATGGTAATCTCCCCTCGCCTGTTATGTGCAAAAAGTTAACAGAAAGGTTGTAAACAGGAGCTACAACACCGGCCATAGCTCGACACAGCACATAATACATAACATGCACAGACACGCTGAATTTGGTTATAGTAACTACCACACAGGAAAGTGATCACCCAGAGCATCTATATTAAAATAATATGATCCAGCATAACCAGCGCACAGATGATCTAATACATACTGTGGAAGAGGGGGAATGTATACATGGTAACTATCATGTGAGGGAGGCACACATAGCACACAGCAAACAGGAGGGATTCACAAAGTAAATGACTATGCAAACAGGCTGTTTGTGTGACCCACACGTGTGTTACTAGTATGCGTATTAGTATGTGGTACTAAGTTGGTAGAACAGATTGAAATGATCAACAGAGGGAAGTGACCTACAGTAATTAGGGGTGTACCGTGGCCCGATATTTCGGCATTCATAAATGATACGCATTGTAGGGGTGTAACAGTGCACTGTGGCATGAAATCATGTATTAATGTTAACACCAGCAGTTTTGCTTTGAAAAGTAATTTTTGCATTTTCACTGGAGTCTGCAGAATGATAAAAAACACTGCAGGGAAAAAAAGAAATTGTTAGAAAACTGCTTTTTTAAAAATGCACATACCTAGAAAGGATTAAATAAGAACTGCGGGATCTTTGTATTTAGTCTGATTTTATTGAATATATTGTAAGTATCAAACTGTGAGCTCTGAATTGTCCATTGAACTGAATCATGAGTAGACTGTATTGTCACACCCCGATCCGTATCTAGTGTAGGTCGCAGCCATACCCCAGCTGAGTACTGTTCAGGGAGTATGTAAGGAGTTGCTGCACACAGAGCACAGCTTGCAAGTAATACTCAAGAAGCAGAACACAAGGAGGTCATCCACAAAGCAACATAGAGGGACGTGCCCCAAAATAACCAACCCACTAACTGTCATGCCGGAATCATGCAGACAAATGAGGGACTGTGACTCATACAAGGAAATGTCATAGCACAGCAAAACACATAGGACGATGATACACAGTCACATTTATAATATACCGTTTAGAATTATACTTTTCCCATCTGACCAATCACAATGGACCAATGCTATAAACTCACCATTGATTATTTCATCCTTCACCTTGTGCAATTCACGTACAACCTCCTCCAGGATTTCCTGGAACAGGTAAAGGGAGACAGTTTCCATGCATCTGCTCTGCCTAAATTTCTGCTTGACTAAATAATCGCAATGCACAAAAGATTTGTAATAGAAGGACAAGCATGTCCAGCATTATATATAATATCTTCTCTAATTTAAATTATACTTTAGATATATAATATAGGATCACACACACACATGCAGCCAACGCATCCAGATGACAAACTAAATTGAAGACTAACATTCCAAATTTTATGGCCTGGAGGTTTGGAAATCTTGACAAAAACAATCCAAGCTTGGTGCAACATGGTATGCACTTTGGTGGCCTTGTCCAAGAGGGGATGCACCTTTAAGTGTGGATAAGAATGAAACAAAGGAGACCAGTGTTTCCACACACACACACACACATACACACATGCATCTTCTTTACACAATACCTTGAGAAGAGAAGGATCTGTTTAAAATTTGCCTGTTGTATGTCTCATATAAGTGTTTACAATTTATCATATACATATCTAGATGTTATGTCTGTATATTTCTTTATATAACCTTAATGATTCTGCTACCCTGATAAATGTATTTCACATATTGTTGCCTCACTTAAACAATTATATATATATATATATATACACATAAAATATGTAGATCCACTCATATTCCTAAGTCTATCTTAGGAGAATTACGAATCTTTCAAAATAATGTAACCATGCACCTTAGTTATCCCCCTGCCTATTGTAATAAGAGTCCTGCCTTTGTCCAACTATTTGGAGACCCCTGTCTCTCTCTGCATTCCTAAGCTCACCTCTAAGCTTATCTGAACTTGCCGTTGGCGCCTTTTCCTTTATTCATCCACTTTTTACATTGAATGAATTAATATGTGTGTTGTTAAATATGAATATAAAATTACTGCAGTAAGCCAAGATAACCACAAGTTGTAATTTGCACACCTGAAATGGTT
>JAODKL010000282.1:0-13055 GCA_026780765.1 Petrocephalus schoutedeni
CGTAGTGCAAGCTGAATCCTTGGGTTCCTTTAAATCAGAGCTAGATAAGATTTTAACAACTCTGAGCTATTAAGTTCCCCCCAAGTGAGCTTGATGGGCCGAATGGCCTCCTCTCGTTTGTATATTTCTTATGTTCTTATGTTATATCTGGGCCTTAGAACAATAAAAGATATTGTTTTTGGATACAAGTTGGTTACTCAGTGGGTGGCACCATGTCCGCCCCCCTCCTAGGACCATGGGTTTGATTCCTGCCCCCAGCCATGTGGTTGGGTGTTGGGGTGTTCTCTTGGTGCGCTGCCTTTAGGGCATATGGTGTCTGTAACTTGTGTGCGTTTGTGTCTTTTGAATATTTCGTCCATAGTTTTTCCTGGCTTTTTCCTGTGCTTTCTGGCTCTGACTAATGTCACACAGAATGTTTCTAGGTGATTTACACCTAATAAAGTAAAAATACAATCTCTTAATGCATTTTTTAGTTTTTTTCTTCTTGTATAGGTCTCATGCACAAGCATCACAGCATGTGTATGTACCGTACCACATAGGTTCAGTGGCACCGATGCATATGTACCACACGGGTTACATAAACCACATCTCGTAAAGTTTCTTAAAGTAGGCCATATTGGAGTATGCCACTGCCTTGTAGCACCACCTATTGGAAAAAAGTGAGAATTGCATGACAAATTGTGCTCTTACATCCGGCCCATAGCCAGAAATGAAATTTCGCAGGGGGTCGGGCAACTTTACCGATAAGTCCCACTTGGCAGATGCTGCTTGACAGGGGATACCAGAGCAAATTTCGAAGAGGGGCTCAAACTCGAAAGTTTACTACCGGGCTATGTACCATATTGATAATAAAAAAATTTGGGGGGGTGGGATCAATCTCTTTATGATACTTCTTGGCTACATGCTAGCCTTATATGATGGTGTCACTCACACAAAGGAGATGCTCTCGCAGTCTGACAGATTTGGAGCACTTTTGCAAGGAAGGGCAAATATTGCCAAGCCAAGATAGACCCCTACCCAAAAAGACTGAATGCTGTAATTAGATCAAATGGTGGTTCAACAGTATTAGTTTAACGGTGTGCACAGTTATGCAACCAACTTATTGTATGCTTGTACACTTTTTATATCCACTGTATAATGCACTCTTAGAACATTCATATGTAGCATATCAGCATACCTTAGCATGTCTTAAAGCATTGCATTCATAATACTTTTCATGAACATTGCAGGACAGTTGTAATATACACCAATAACAAACATTATAACTGCATAACCATATGATGGTTGTTATTAATGTATATTAAAGCTGTCATATTTTGTTCATTGACAGTGCTACGAATGCAATGTTTTACGACATGCTTAAGACGAGGTATACTTACATGCTGTTTATGAATGTTCTATGAATGCATTAGAAATGTATTATGAAGGTGCACTGAATGTTTTGCAAAGGCATCATAAAGGCATTATGCTGGTGTAATGTAAAGTGTTACCAAATGTTTTCTCTGCCCAGTACCTTCTTCTGGGCTGAGGGCAGGAAACAACACATGACGAGACAGACGATGCTCAGCTGAACTTTTTTTTCCAGAGTGCAGTGACTGGTTTGTAATTAGTCACTTTTTTCACTGGCAATGATCAAACATGCAGAGTGTTTCTGTACTTTCTAAAGAGAAATGGTCTAGGTTTTTATGCGTCTGTAACGGTCATTCATCTTGACTGACAATTGCCTTCCAGCTCTGGTGTTTCCGATTTATTATATGTGCAAATCAACTGAACACTTAGCTCATCTTTATCAAATTAAGTTCGATGACAAGCGTAAAATGAGTGGTGAGTGACGCACGGATTATGAGACCCTGGAGCAGAGTGAATCTGGAGCCGAGTCATCACATGAGCTCTCTGCCGTTATTGGCTCCTGTTTGATGTACTTAGTGTGAGCTTGATTTAATTGTAGGCTTTGGCAGCATTGTTGCTCAGCAAGAGACAGGCAATATTATACAGTTATCGCTGCAATACCATTTATCATAATATATTCTTCAAAACCTGTTTAGGAGAAAAATATCGTAGGCTATGGCTAGCTGCCTGTAATTTTTATGTTGACTTTTTCTGAGGGATGAAGTAAAACGCAAGTAAGAAGCAGCTAAGTAGATTTCAGGCCCAGTTATCACAGATGCGTCGAGTTTCATTCACGTGATTATAATAAATGTGGAGCACAAACAAAGGATTAAGAGCATCTCTGGCGAAGAGCATCACTGAACTTCAACACTAAGGCATATGTTTGAAGGTATGTCTCACTGCTGTCACACTTTTCAGTGAGTTTAAGATTGGCTTTGAAAGTGAGCCTCACTGTATTTCAACTGTAGATTTCAATAATAAGATATATATTGATGGCTTATACTAGGATGCTTTCATAATTGTATTTTTACATACAAAGCCAAACACAATGAGAGGGAGGGTAAAGGACAGAGATAATGATTCTGCTGACAGTTCTTGCTAATTTACTTTTCTCCTGCAAGCATGAATCGGTAATAGACGATGGTAGAAGGTGCTGGAATCTGAGGGCAGAAAAGCAGACTTCTGTACTTCCATTTTTATTATTAATCCTAAACTTATTCCTAGTCCAACTTGACTGTCTAAACCAGACTTCCAGAATAACTTCACTTATTTGAGGGAGGGACTTCGCTGTTACTAATTTAATAGATGTAAACACAGTACCATTTGACAGACAAATACGTATCAATCCAGGACTCCAATCTAGCTGAACTTTCTATTTTAATTGTTCTATTTAAGTCTTGGATGATGAATACACTGAAGGGGAACTTTTGTAACACTTGAATCTTTGGAGGGTCAACTACTCATGTGCTACTGCACTATGTCATATCTTTCTCTGTACATCTGCACCAAATTCCCTCTTCCTGTGCCTGTGTATTACATCACATCCTCCTGTGTGACCGTGTTCTATATCAGAGCCATTCTCCTGTGTGCCTGTGTACTAGATCACATCCTCCTGTGTGCCCATGTACTGTATCAGATTCTCCTGCATGCCTGTGTACTACATCACATCCTCCTGCGTGCCTGTGTACTACATTACATCCTCCTGTGTGCCTGTGTACTATATCACATCCTTTTATGTGCCCCTGTATTGTCACATTTACATATATACAGTGGTGGTCAAAATTATTAGAACACTTGGTATATTTAAACGGTTTCAGTTGTTTTTGTTGAATTGGCCATTAAAATACCCATAAAACAAATGAAATATCTACAAAGTGATCATTATGCTCTATAGACGATAGAATAGAACCTTCATAAGGAGAATCACTGTGCTAAGTTCAGACCTCAACCCCATCAAGCAGATTTGTGACGAGTTGGAAAATAAGCTGGACAGATCTATTGTACATTTAAAGGAAGTTCTTTGGCTTGAGTTGCAGAAGGCATGGGATAACATTAATATTGAAGTTCTCGGGAAATATATTGACACTATGCCAACACACACACATATATATATATACACACACACACACACTGTACATAATAATTTTCAATGTGTTTCTGAGTCCCCATTTGTGCTGTCAGGCTGCTTACTATTTCGATGTCATATTTATTTGTATATGTCAACATTCAGCAATGTCACATTGTGAAATCTGCATCATCTACATTGGTTTGTGTCATATATTAGTCATCCGTGGCTCCATAAGGTCTTTTCAGTGTTTCTCACCTTGCAAAGAGCCCAGCCTGCCCCTCATGCAGCTGGTCTCATTAGCAGCCTGGAGCTGAACCTGGGGACAGAGAAAACCATGCCCTTTAAGGTCCTTCTTATCAATGATCACCCTGCTGTTTACACATATGGTAATTTGCAAATCCAATACAGTTCTATGCCCCAGCGTATGGCAGCAGCACCTCCCGCATAATGCATACCAGCCAACACCCCTGATTTCCCCAGGTAGCTCCCAAATTTCCACCCCTTCTCCAGCTGTACTCCCAATTTACCATTTCTCCCAATGAATTCCAGATGTTCCATATCCACACTTTTATGCACGACAAATTTCATGGTACTCCAGTACTAGTACTGACACTAATAATAAGTAAGTTGCGAGTGATACAACTATAGGTCACCCCATGGTTAAAGTTGACCCTCATTAGTTGTCCTGGAGGTCTGAACTGAAGATCAAAAGGAACAGATGAGATAAATCCTTCTTTAGATGAATGAGCACTTCCCTGACCTTCCAGATTCTCCCTGCTGTTGTTCAGGATGAACATGCTGTAGCATCATGGGCTGAACTAGTGTCTGACAGCCAAGGAGTGTGGAACATAACATAAACAAACAAACAATAAGATATAGGATAAGATATAACAAATCATGCCTTTTGTTAATTCAATAAATCATTGTGAGCCGGTACCCCCCACCTGTTCCCTGTAGAGGTATATTAGGTTACACTACAGCCTTCTGCAGAAAGAGCTCTGTATGTCCTCATGCAGGGATTTTGTAGGGCTTAAGTGTATTAGGCATGAGTTTTTTACTACTCTAACAGGACACCAAGAAGGTTCTTCCTGCACTGCCCTCACCACTCAGTACTGACCGGGGCAGAAGAGCATGCACATTGTAGCTCTGGAGACAGCACAGTAGTATATATTAGGCAGCAAGCTAATTTTACACACAGGTATTGTACCCAATATAAAACAAAACAGGCTGTGGAAATAGGTTACTCCATAAGGCCACGGTTAAGTTTAACCAGGCATGGAATCTTTGTGACACTGACTCGCATGCAGCTTTCGAAGGCCGTGTGACACTGACTCCTGAACTTTTCCTGAAAGCTGTGTTACACTGACTCCCATGCTGTTTCTGAAGGCTGGGTCACGCTGACTCTCGTGCTGTTTCTGAATGGCATGTCACACTGACTCCCATGCCGTTTCTGAAGGCTGGGTCACGTTGACTCTCGTGCTGTTTCTGAAGGCTGTGTCACGCTGACTCTCGTGCTGTTTCTGAAGGCTGTGTCACGCTGACTCTCGTGCTGTTTCTAAATGGCATGTCACACTGACTCCCATGACGTTTCAGAAGGCTGTGTCACACTGACTCCCGTGCTGTTTCTGAAGACTGTGTCACGCTGACTCCCGTGCTGTTTCTGAATGGCATGTCACACTGACTCCCATGCCGTCTCTGAAGGCTGTGTCACACTGACTCCTGTGCTGTTTCTGAATGGCATGTCACACTGACTCCCGTGCCGTTTCTGAAGGCTGTGTCACACTGACTCCCGTGCTGTTTCTGAAGGCTGTGTCACGCTGACTCTCATGCTGTTTCTGAAGGCTGTCACACTGACTCCCGTGCTATTTCTGAAGACTGTGTCACGCTGACTCCCGTGCTGTTTCTGAAGGCTGTGTCACGCTGACTCCCATGCCGTCTCTGAAGGCTGTGTCACACTGACTCCCATGCCGTCTCTGAAGGCTGTGTCACGCTGACTCTCATGCCGTTTCTGAATGGCATGTCACACTGACTCCCATGCCGTCTCTGAAGGCTGTGTCACACTGACTCCCGTGCCGGTTCTGAAGGCTGTGTCACACTGACTCCCGTGCTGTTTCTGAAGGCTGTGTCACGCTGACTCTCATGCTGTTTCTGAATGGTATATCACACTGACTCCCATGCCGTTTCTGAAGGCTGTGTCACAGTGACTCCCGTGTTGTTTCTGAATGGCATGTCACACTGACTCCCATCCCGTTTCTGAAGGCTGTGTCACACTGACTCCAATGCCGTTTCTGAAGGCTCTCACACTGACTCCCGTGCCGTTTCTGAAGGCCTTGTCACGCTGAATCTCATGCTGTTTCTGAACGTCATGTCACACTGACTCCCGTGCTGTTTCTGAAGGCTGTCACACTGACTCCCGTGCTGTTTCTAAAGGCTGTGTTACGCTGACTCCCATGCCGTTTCTGAAGGCTGTCACACTGACTCCTGTGCTGTTTCTGAATGGCATGTCACACTGACTCCCATGCCGTTTCTGAAGGCTGTTTCACCCTGACTCCCATGCCGTTCCTGAAGGCTGTGTCACGCTGACTCCCATGCTTTTTCTGAATGGCATGTCACACTGACTCCCATGCCGTTTCTGAAGGCTGTGTCACACTGACTCCGGTGCTGTTTCTGAATGGCATGTCACACTGACTCCCATGCCGTTTCTGAAGGTGTGTGCTGCAGGTCTGTACCCATGTAATTTTTCGACCCTATTAACATGCAATGCTGATACTGAGGGGTGAGTCATTGGTTTTTGAATCTATTCTTTCTCATTTGCTCTACATGTTTAATTTTATCCAGTGAATACGCATATTCACTGTGGTAGCTTTAATAAACGGTGCCGAGCTGCTTTAGCTCATTTAATTAATAAAGAAATTAAATAACAGGTCTCACCTGTCAGGTGCTTGTGTGAAATTGCTCTAGGCATGAGTGACTAGTGCTGGAAATTAATGACAGCATGATTATACTTTGATTTAGTTTCCACTGGCATTCTTAGAGGATCAGAAGCCACAGCTTCTCTTAATTGACAGGGTGGAGAATGATTACATGCCAGGTTTTCACAGCTGCTTTCATTAGAACATAAGAACCTAAGGAATATACAAAAGAGAGGAGGCCATTCGGCCCATCAACCTTGTTTGGGGAGAAGTTAACTAATAGCTCAGAGCTGTTAAAATCTTATCTAGCTCTAATTTAAATGAACCCAAGCATTTAGCTTGCACTACGCTATCAGGAAGACTGTTCCATACTCTAACTACACGCTGTGTAAACCTATTGCCAAGAGTTCTTGTATTTGAACTAATGCTAAAGTAATAATTTGGTTGAACAGCATCCAAACCTGTTAGAATCTTATAGACCTGGATCATGAAAGCCATAGTTTTCTAACCCTAATCTGGGAACTTAGGCTGACACTAGGGGCAGTAGGAAAGTGTGAAATATGCTACTTAATTGACCTAAACTGTGGTTTCCCCTCCACTGGGGGGCCGGAACTGTCAGAAAAATTACTTTTGATGCCGGAGAAAGTCAAAAGTTTTCTAACCCTAAGCCTAGCTAACCCTAATATGGGGACTTAGGCTGACACTATGGGCTGTAGGAAATTTGGAAATATGTAACTCAATGATGCTGTTCTGTGGTTTCCTTTTCACTGGGGGTTAAAAACTGTCAGAAAAATTGCTTTTGATGCCAGAGAAAGTCAAAATTTTTCTAGCCCTAACTAACTCTAATATGTGGACTTTAGTGAGTTCTTGGCTAATTGGATAGTCATGGGCTAACAAAAGCAGTAAACTTTATGAATTGAATCTTTTGAATCTTTCCATCAACGTAATTTTTTTTTTGGAAACTTTCAGTCCTCCTGAGAACAACAGTGTTAAAGGTGATGCACAGTTCAAATAGGATTGCACACCGAGGATTGCACAACAATAAGGGAAACTACACCTACAGAAGTACAAAGAGAATGCACAATCTGTGGACACACAGGACTAGAGATATATTCAAACACACACCTTTGACTCAAAACTGACTGTTAAAAAACTATTTCCAGATTTACCACCATGCTGATGTAATATTTGAACAATCTGAAAAGCGAAGCTGTAATATGTTAAAAACACCACAGCTGCAATCCAAATCTGCTGCTCATTTTTGGATAATTCAGCATAGTTTTCTGACTTCAAAGGAAGAAGTCCAAAGGCATGTTGCACTGAGCATATATAATGCATTCAGAAATAAAAAAACAGCCTTGAAATTCCTTGATCCACCGAGTGCTTCAGAAATCCTTTACATAATGCAGAAAGAGACTTTCTGTATTTGGATACAGATTCTTTATATCTGCTCCTTTGAGCTTAGCAGCTATGTTGCATCATCATAGCCAGCATCTTCAGCCTAAAATCTGTGTAGAAATGACACAGGAAAAAAACACCCATACAAGTACAGGCAATATGCAGGTTTATACATCTGGCCAAGAACGGTTCTTATTTTGTGCAGCGATTTTTTGTGCCAGATTGATAGCAGACACAATCTCCACTGTCCCTTTCAAAGCAAAATTTCCATCACATTCAAATTCTAATTTACTAGAACATAAGCTAGAATGGCGGGCGGCATGGTGCCTCAGTGGGTGGTGCCAGTGCCTCACACTACCGGGATTGAGAAATGAAATACCCCCAGTCTCTGTGGGTCTGTAGTGTTTCTCCCCGTCTGCACATGCTTTCTCAAACAGTCAAACAGCAGGCAGTTAGACAGACCGGTGTCTTTAAATCACCCTCCAAACCCAGATCATATGAATAAATAAATCTTTGAGCTATATACCAAAGAATTACACATTACGTTCAGATTGGGAATAATAACTCGTTAAAAAGGGCCTACAAAACCTAATGGAGGAGTGAAGCATATTGACAGCATTCCCCACTGGTATATAAGCTTACCTAGGCAAGTGTGTTAAATGAAATCAGAATTGTTCTTACATCGATAAATGTGCTACTACAGAAATAAAACCTGCTTAATATACTGCATCAAATGTGTCATTTTTCATCATCCATCCATCTTGAACCATTTATTCTGGTCAGGGTTATGGGGCGACCTGGAGCCCATTCCAGGCCGTACTGCGCACAAGGCTTGCGAACACTGGGTGGGATGCTAGGCCTTCACTGCAAATAATATACCATGTCAATTTTTAAATGAAGTGAAATGACTCAAAACAGAAAAAATAAACATAAAACAAGAAAGCAAACTCTACTACTGTTTCTGTACTCCAGTTGAAACTGTTGAACTAGCCAACCACTGCAGAAATTCACATTATACACTCCCTGTCTACCCACTCTATTTAATAATTTAGAAGGTCAAGAATCCAGCTTTACCAGTGACATTTCCTATTTGAGTTGGCACATAAATGCAGTATTTTATTCCAGTTCTCTATTTTTAGTTTAGTGGAAAACAATATTTAAGTATATTTATAACAGTGATTTTCTGTGTAAGTTGAGTCAGGCTTTAGATTGGTACTTTTACCCTTGAACTCACCTCAGCGAGACATATCTACAATTACAGAATTAGGAACAGTTGGATTCTCACAGAAATAAGCAGTCTCTCTCATTCAGCAACAAACCTGCTAAGAAGTCTAAGTCTATGTGTCATACCCCTACCCATCTTCTCGCTGCCATGGCCCTAACAAGCCTCACCTGTCACTCATTTATCCTAGTCATCTTGCCTCTAATTCCTAATTCTTGTGTGGAAATCAGTCCCAGCTGCCTCTTGTTAGCTCCCAGGTTTTATACGTATACGTATACATGCTTCCCAGTCCGGTGTTTCCCAATTGAGTGACATCAAACCTTCTTGTTGCCCTTCCTTGTTCCATTCCTCCTGGTTTTGATCCCTTGATCACAGAGTTCAGAAAACCCCTTTCTGTTATGCCACAATGCCTGCACTTCAGTCGTGACACTATGCTTTCAAGTGATGAATCTTAAAACTTACATTTAACTTAAACTTGCATTCTGAATATTACACATGGAGTAGATACTTTGTGAGGAAAGCTGAGAATATTTTCTTAAAAGACTAGGCACATCTATACTGAAAAAAAGATTAGAATATTTTCAATATTGCAATACTGCAATATCACTTAGCATTAATGGATTCTTAGTTACGAAACTAAGGAAACTCAGAATTCATGGATTTATATGCTCTGATTTCAGCATGATGAGAGTTCTTTACCTGAGTCCTCTCTACCAATTGTGTGGGTGGTGTTTTCTGTAATTCACAAGTTTAAACTCCAAAAATTTCATCTAATTTTAGTTCCTTTAAAGGGCTTATTTTTTCTTTGTCTAGTTATTTGTACTCTCATATTTCCAGACCTATTACTCAAGTTATTTTCAGTTTTCTTTGTAACAAAGTTGGTTGTAAAAGTGTATTTACTAAATAAAGTTCTATTCACTGATTGATTTACTTCACACATTTTAAACTCAACCACCATATTTACTTAGTTAATAACTACACAAGCTACAAAACCAAACTGACTGATACCTAACGCATGACACACACGCAAACACAGATTCAACATAGCGGCATGTTACATTGAACATACTACACAGCTAAGCAGAGGATACATGGAAGGGAAAATATATAGTCTCTCTTTATCTGTACCATTAAATGGTGCTGATATTCACCAATGAAAGATTAGCCCCAAATGAAAGACTGTTCAGCAATTACTTGCATTTGGATATAGGAATCCATTTATTGCTCTTAGGACTTATGCCATAATACACCAGGAACATGGGGAGTGCAGTAAACAAGGGATTAGTAGAACACTATATTCCACAGCTAGTTCCTTCATTAAAATGCTGCCTTGAGGTCTCCACCTTAATCTTCACAGCAGTATTAGCTAGCCTGTACTCATATTATCAATCCAAATGTCCTTTGGAAATTCATCAGGAGGAAAATGATCTCACAACAGATATCCAGACTTACAAACAGACTAGTCAGTGAGCAGCATGCACAGGAGCAGAAAAAAAGCTTTTATGTGCACTGGAATTAAATAGGCTTATTCCATGATGGACAACAATGTGGATGAACCAGGGACATGCTTGTGTACATGACAGCATAAAGCATATAAACAAAGGTTACCTGTTAGCTGTGGAACTTAATACCTATTAGTTGTGTGGCCCATCGCCTCTCCCAACTATTATGACTATAAATCAAGTAAACATGGTCACTAACAAGTAAACAACAAGTGTGCTCCATAGCTCAAAAAGAATAAAGCAATATCACAAACCGATGTAGTGTTAAAAACAGGCTGGATGGATCTGCAAATGTGTTTATAGATTTTTCAGATTTAGGTTTACGTGCGCGAAATCTGACCTTGATCTTTAAACGTATCAAGATCAAATTGTCAGTCCTCAGTCTTCATTGTTGTGCTCTTTCATCACCAAAGCAAGGAGTGTTATATTCTAAATTTCAGGATAGCCAACAAAATAACGGACAACTGAAACAGGTTAAAAATAAAAACAAACCTTTTACTAATTAACTGAAAACGCCATGCGGTACAACCATCCATTCATTTTTTCAAGGGTTTTTTTTATTGCACCCTGGTACATTTTGCATGGTACTATGGGTAATGGAGTTCAACCAGCATTGTATTAACTTATGTTCCATTTATCATCAAATATACAATTCGGTTTAGTGATATAATGAAATAATTAAACATATTAAATCATCTGGCAGAAATAATATACTATAACTAAACAAATAACCAACTTTAAATAAAAAGTTGCAACAAGGAGAGGTCACCAATTCAAAAAAGGCTCACAGAAGCTTGGCATATCAATAATGACGCCATCTGCTTGGAATCTCAAGTAAATGTCTCTTTGCAACATGATACACATTGCATGTGTTTCAAAAATGACAGTACAATAACAATAACAGTAAATGGCAGTCCTTCCTTAAAACTACATCACAATAAACAATGATTTTTTACAATTAATTCCTAATTTGTCCTCTAATTCTCCTATGATTTGCATCTAAATCCTTGGACTAGCCTCCATAGTTGGGTAAGCAGCATCTAATACTGATGGATTATTTTGGTCTCCTCTCCCTGTCAGGGGACCTAGTGGCATCCTCAAACTAGAATCTCAGAGAGTCAGCTGAGATGGTCCAGGCATCTCACAAGGATGTCATCTGATCAGCTCTCAAGGAAGCTGGACACCAAAAATTCTCCCCCATAGGGATCAATAAAGTTGAATTTCACTTTAGTTTAAATTCTATGTAATTTTAGCATCAGAAAATATATTCCCCTCAGTCTTCATTAAATGTAGATCTCTTTGTATGATTTCCCTCAATCTCTCATATAAATAATTTATTCTGTACAATCTCCATTAAGGGGTTTTCTGCAGTATGCATTCTCTGTTAATCTTCTTCAATTTAAGTATTAAGTTGTTCAAATACTATCTAAAAGTGTGTGACATATTTTTATTGTACTTTTAAATCACTCTGATAAATTAACCCTAATACAGAAAGAGCCCATATTATATTTAGGATACAATAATTTTACCAGTTTTGGGTTTTTCTTCACTTCACGGTAGGGAGTCCGCAGATTTAAATGTGCTTCAGTGATTCTAGGACAAGCATGTCTTGCTCAGCCATTTTGCCGGTGGTGAATCTGGAAATAAAGCACAGACAGGTGACTCAGCCCGGCCATCCAACAGAGTGGCGCAGCAGGGTCATTCGAGGGGCTGGAGCGGAGAGCAGTCGCTGTTCCGAAAGGCACTGTGCTCACTTTAGCACAAAACGTGGCCTCTTACTCCTAACACAGACAAACCAAAAGGCAAACCGCATCTGGAAAAGTATAATATGTGAGGCGTGAGGTTCATTCCAAGCAATTTTAGCACACAATCAGCTACTGAGCTGTGGGTTATCTTCACTGGTATTTGAGCCATGTGTTGCATGCACCGTTTCCACAACTAGGGCAGCTCACTGGCCATGCAATATGTTTCCACGTCTATGCTCACACCTGCTAACTGTACAGAAGAGTATTACTCAGCCCAGAATATACCTGCATATTGCATTTTGACACTGAGGAAAAAGTTACAGTTACTACAACTTTATTTATTAATTATTATTATTTTAATTAATTTACCTTTGTAAGCATAATCTAGTTCCTCCACTTGATTTCCAACTGGCTGAGACTGAAGTCATGTATAACAATGCCTGGGAAAGCATTTCTGAAAGCCATTGCCATATATGTCTCTATATGACAAAATAAAAAAAAAAATATATATATATGTATATTATATATGTATATATATATATATGTATATATATAATTTGTATAGTTTAAGCTTTTACTGATATTTTAAAAGAGGCTAAAAATATTAGCTAGATTTACTTATTATACAATTCTAAAAAAGAATAATTAACAATGCATGTTAGTTCATTCATTTTCAAAGAGTTATCCTCTTATCTCTACATACACTCACCTAAAGGATCATTAGGAACACCATACTAATACAGTGTTTGACCCCCTTTCGCCTTCAGAACTGCCTTAATTCTACATGGCATTGATTCAACAAGGTGCTGAAAGCATTCT
>JAODKL010000283.1:0-13042 GCA_026780765.1 Petrocephalus schoutedeni
ATCTGCCAGGTATCAGCCCAGTCACTAATTAAATCAAGATCCCGCTGTAGCTGCTGAGCCGCTAGTTCAGTATCTGCAACACCACCCACCTTGGAGTGATCTGCAAATTTCCCCAGTTTACCGTATATATTGATGTCTATATCATTTATGTAAATTTGGAACAATAGTGGTTCTAAAATTGAACCCTGCGGTACCCCACTATGAATGCAGGCCCACTGTGACATTGTGCCTCTCATAACTACTCGCTGCTACCTATCCGTTAACCAGTTAGCAATCCAGGTCGCTACAGTTCCTAAAATACCTGTCACTTTGAGTTTAAGTAGGAGCCTCTTGTGGGGGACAACATCAAAAGCCTTTTGGAAATCTAAGTATATGACATCAGCAGATTTGTTAAACAGGATCTACCTCTTCTAAATCCATGCTATCTCTCAAAATGTTATTTGAGTCCAGGTAATCTACCATTTTCTCTTTGATTATAGCCTCCATAACTTTACCAGTTATACAAGTTAGACTGACTGGCCTGTGTCTGGATGGCAGTTGCACAATACAACCACCTGGCCTCATGCAAACCCACAATGCAACCCCTATCAAACTCCGCCAAGTGCTGGTAATGCTGTCTAATGCACCTACGAGGCATGTCTGGTGACATGCACGTGTACCAAATTACATGCAAATCAGATCATTAATTCTGGGTGCTTAACTTTGTTTGTCACTGAGTATATAAAAAACAAAGTTCATATTAATTTAATAATAATAATTGATACTTGATAATTGATCCCTGTGGGGAAATTCTCTCCTCCCCTCCCCCAGCCTTGCTCTCCATGAGAGCAAGCTTGGCCGTAAAGGGCAGCCACTTCATGCAGGGAGCTAAGGATTAAGGGCTTTGCTCAAGGACCCACAGACGTGCCGACGTGCCACAGGCACAGAGGCCTAACCCACTGAACCACACCCTGCCCCCTATTTATTCATTTAAAAAGTTTTCTCTCATTTCTAAGAGAACATTGGGACATTCAGAGGTATGCTGTCCGTTCAAACAACCATATGAACAGTCATGTACAAAATTCTTCAACATTCTGACTGCCAATGAATTAATAGGTCATAAAGATGCTCAAGAAATTCTGACATCATCAAACCATGGACACTACTGGTAGGTATAATAACTGAAGAAATGTACAGTGGGAAGATGACCTGAGGGGAACCATCAGCTGGGAATAGTCCCCTTCTGGGTGTTAGAAATATTGATCAGAATACAATAGGTACTCAACGTGAAAGTCAGGTGCAAGGAAAAAAAAGCTTGAAACCCAACTCATAATCAATGAGAGTTTGAGGAATGATGGTTCAAGCAGGAAGGGAAGTGAGCACAGCTATCATTGATATAAAGATATAGGTGGGCAGGGCCACTGGAAGCACTGGGGCCAAAGGATCACATGACAGCATAGGATAATATTGTCCTATAATATACAATACATACTTTAATAATATATAACATAACATATGACATAGTATAACACTGTACACTACCACTTTACAAAGTCCAGTACCATGCTGTGTTTGTTTAGGGGGGGTGCTATACCTTTGTATCATTTTATAGATTACTTTCTGTTCATCATTAAACAAGTCACTGACATAATATTTCTGTGACCAAAACCTTGCTCACGCTTAATTGTGAGAGAGCAAAAAGTGCGTGAGGTACAGAGGGATGTGGCTGGAATACACTAGCACACGATCGTGCGGTGTAAGCACTTCATGTCATTAAAAAGTAAGAAAGGGCCAGAGTTGTAATATAGTAACACATGAGTGTGTGGTGTCAGTACTGCATGTCAATAAAAATGTGTGAGGAAGGAGCACCACTGTGTCTGCCAGCGTAATTCTGAAGGAGTAAAGAGCATGAATGATCCTATTTAACAGCCCACTGCTTTGCATCCTCTCCTGCCCTCATTGCAGACGCTGATCAGAGCCTCCCCTCTGTGGGAGTTTGTTGTTCATATTACTTTATGATTAAATGGGGGGGGGGGGTCTCTCTATCACTATTCCATTCAGGTCAATGATGTCTAATGTGCCAAGAAATTACAGTACAAAACCCTATCTTTGTTTTTCTTGTAGTAGTAGTAGTAGTAATTTTCATCAGTTGTCTGTTTTCCCCCTTTGTTTTAATTGCAAATTAACAGTTTTTAACAAGGCCTTTTTAACAACTTAGCACCAGGCACTTTTCAGGTCTGCCAGGTTTTCCAAGGGTTAACTCTAGATTAGATCATTTTATGATACAGTACCAGAATGCGGTTTTACAGATGGGAAGAGGCCTCACACAGCTTGATTCTGTTTCTTCCCACAATATACAGTGGCCTGGCACATGTGGAAAATGTAGCGATGAATTGAAACCTTAAGTAGTCTTAAACTGTCCTCTGCTCATAGTGGTGCAGGCTGCAGAGCTAAATGCTGTCACTGTGCCATAGGAGTGGTTGTGAGGTTGGCGTCTATGCTGATGATGACAAGGGGGCTTGTTTGGTAAATGTACACCTATTAAGACTCTGCTTTTTAACTGCCCAGATCCCTTGGCAAATGGTTCATGTTTAAGCTGCTGGTCTAAAATCTATATATATAAATTCTTTCCGCGTTTCAAATGGAAATTCCGTATGCCCACAGATGTATAGTGTATTATACATAATACACTACGTGTGTATGACCGCAAACAGCGTGACTAGTGCTTACATTTTATATGAAGGCGATGTGTCGGGAACAACTCACTTCTTCTTCTGGACGTCATCTTTATATCGTCTTTACAAATTATTTGTGTGAGATGTTGAATGATATTACTGATGTTGAAAAGAAGTAAATGCCTACTTGGTAAGTAATTATTTAAAAAAACTTTGGTTCCACCTAATGGGCAAACAAAAAAATGTTGCTTACCCGAAAGCACTGCAGTAGTACTCAATGTATCTTTACTTCTTAAATGTTACATATATGTTTGTTTTTCAAATTCTTTTATCAAGATGTTTTACTGTTTAATAATTTATATTTATATCTAATGTGCTTCTTATATATTACTTCATACTCTCATATGATAATGGTGTTAATAATGTTGTTTATGCTGATTTCTGTGTTATTGTAACTGCTCTGTATTTGTTGTAATATAAAACTTATTTTATACATACTGCATTTTTCCCCTTGCACTCAGTGAGCGAGGCCACTGAGTAATCAGCTAGTTTAAAATACTAATTACACATGCTGTTAATACTGGTGTGAAGAAAATGCAGTGTACGGTTATTAAAAAACTGTAAATCCAGTTATTGTTTGCTCATAGCTCATCTGCAGCTAATTCACTGGCTCGTTCACTGCCAAAAAACAGTATTCTACAAATTTACAGCATTTAACAACAACAATAACAAGTTTATAGTTTACTCAGTGCTGTACTAAAGTGTATGGCTTCTTCACTGTGAATCAGGCTAAAGGTGAAGACTTAATTTTAAATCTCAACCAGAATATTCATGAACTCGTTTTTAGGAAACCAACAGCTGCCCTGGTAAATTGGAACTAACTGTAACCCCTGACCCTGAAAGCAGGATGTAGATCACTTTCATTTTTAATCTGACCAGCAGCATTCAGGTGATTGACAGGAAAAGCTGCTTGCTGATAAATATCATGTGCCAGTACAAGTGGTATAATGAATAAGCAGGTGCTCTCTCTCAGTGCTCTTTGCATACCTGGCTAACATTTCACATGTCGAGCTAAACCAATTATACCATTAAACTGGCATTTACCTGGACATAATGATCCAGTGCACAGCTGCAGCACAATCATAATTCACGATGACAAAGTGTGTAGACAAAAATAAAGCAGTAACTTCAATGAAGTTTGTGTCTAATAATTAAGACGTCCAGTGACCTTCTTATCGTGGGACCTCCCTTATTAAACACAGGGGATGATGACAAGCCCTTGTTATATCGCTTTAACAATGACCACCTTCTCTAATGAAATGACATTCATTTTAACTGCCAGCCGAGAGACAGTCTTTCCACCGTGTCCTGGGTCTTCCCCAGGGCCTCCTCCCAGTGGGACATGCCCGGAACACCTCACCAGGGAGGCGTCCAGGAGGCATCCTGAGCAGATGCCTGCGCCACCTCATCTGGCTCCTCTTGATACAGAGGAGCAGCGGCTCCCAAATGACCGAGCTTCTCACCCTATCTCTATCTCTATCTGTGACCCAGCCACCCTGCGGAGAAACCTCATTTCAGCCGCTTGTATTCGCAATCTCGTTCTTCCGTTCACTACCCACAGCTTATGACTATAGGTGAGGGTAAGAACGTAGATTGACTGGTAAATCGAGAGCTTTGCCTTTTGGCTCAGCTCCTTCTTCACCGTGACAGACCGATGCAGCATATATGCATATACATTTTAACATGCGAAATAATATCCTGCAGCAGGATCATACATAGAGAGCTGTTCCCATGTATTTTATGTTAATTTTGATTGTAATTAACTTCTCAGGTGGTGCCATGATACAAGCTGCAGCTATAGCTATGTTTTCAGATATTAACTGAAAATTGGTCAAGTACTGTATTCATGGATAATGCATGCAAATAATCTCCAGAAAAAGTCTGAAATGAATGAGAGAAGGAAAGGGCCTCGGGAGAGGAAAAGATTGTTCTTAACCTTGATGCTAAGATCTTGCCCTCTTACGTGTGATATACATTTCATTTCCTCCACTCTCCATATGAGTGACAAACAGGTTTCTAATAAATGCTTACCCACATGCCTAAGATCCTCATAGGAGCTATAGCTGGGGAGACTGTTTGCAGAGCACTTCAGTAAACCGTTTTGAGATGGTGAGCTCGTTGTACTTGCCTAATGTGTCAATCCCCTCGTTAGCCCATGCACACCTGCCTTGTGTTTCCTCCTTGATGTCCTGCCCTATTTAGTCAGTCTATGTCCTGTTCCCCTTGTCGAGTATTGTTCATGTTTCCCGTGGTTCACGTTGGTTCTGCAATAAACACCCCTGTAAGGGGCTTCACACTCGCAGTATGGGTCGTTCATCCTGCCGCCATCGTGACAGTATGCTTAAGGTACAGTCAAGCTTACAGTGGTTATAAGGATGGCACCGATCCCTAACCAGCTCTGCCCCTCATACTGTAGACTCATACTGGGAGTGAGCGACTAGCTTGATTCCATATACGATAAACTAAACAAATGAATTTTTAATCTAGACTTGAATATTGAGAGTGTGCCTGAATCTCACACATCTGCTGGAAGACTATTCCACAGCTGCAGAGCTCTGTAAGAGAATGCTCTGCAGCCTGCCATAATTCTTTCTCTAGGGACTAATAGATACCTTTCTCCAGGTACTAATAGATATCCTGCTCCTTGTGATTGAAGCAGGCAAGAAGGGTTGTATGAGACTAGTAGATCTCTAAGATATTCTGGTGCATGGCCATTCAGTGCTTTGTAAGTTAATAGCAGTATTTTGTAGTCAACCCAAGACTTGACTGGTAGCCAGTGAAGGGAGCATAGGACAGGGCTACTGTGATCAAGTCTTTTAGTTTTTGTAAGAACTCTGGCTGCTGAATTTTGTACTAGCTGAAGTTTATGTAAGGATTCAGTTGGACAACCCAAAAGGAGGGCATTACAGTAGTCCAGCCAGGACCCCCAGAGGATTTCTTTCTCCCTACTTGGGAGTTTTTGGTTCTTCTTCTCCATTGTCAATTGGCTTTCTTTCTTTCATTTCTTTGCAATTAATTTTCTCTGTTCTACTGTGTTTTGTATATGGTAATGTATCGCAACACACCCTGGAACAATTCTTTTGTGAAAGGTGCTATACATAAATATAAATTGAATTGAAGTGGGAAGGCCCATATCGCTGTTAACGACAAACACAGCAGTCTAGTAACCTCTAGTTACTAGTTACCGCTAATAACCTCTCCTTTAGTATCCTACACTGCTGGGTGATAAAGTCACAGACTTTAACCAGCCAGAAAATCACCAATGAGACTACTGATTGTCAAAAGACAAGCACACACACATATATATTGTTTGTGTTTTACGTTTTTTTTTGCACTGTGTTTACATTTGCACAGGAAATATTTTTGTTTACCTTGCAGGTTGCAGGTATGGTCCGTTATGATGACTGTTACAATGTACCTGGCACTAACATCGTTTTAGTTGCAGCACATGGCTTTGTCAAGGCCCTCAACAGGTCCAATTGCTCGATCTGTGGAATAATACCATGTAGCACTGGAGGGTATTAACTGTTATGTCAAGCCAATAGTTAAACCAGATTACCCTTTGACATTAGTTTTTGCACCAAAAGGGAATTCGTGTTGGCAAGGGTCCTTATTAAATCAGGGTTGCCAACTCTCACATATTTTGCATGACAATCATGGTTTCAGCCTTGATCTCACACTCTCACATTCGCAGAAGAAATGTCATGCCAAATTTATTGGATTCATAAATTAATTCATAAATTAGTATTGGATTATAAACCTAAAATGAGCTAAATCAAAAGTGTTGGGATAGTTTCCAAACCCTACAGAATATTTACAAGTAGGGATGTAACAATACACTCAAGTCACAATTCGATGTGATTCACGATACAATTTCCGCACATTTTTACTCAAAAATATTATTTATCTTACCAAACTACAAAGCATGTCTACTTCTTAAAAGTGCAACTGAAATGAAAATTCAACTGAAATGAAATATTGTTTTTTAAAACAAATCCCACATCAAATTAATTCTTCAAATACATAAACAAATACATGAACATCATCGGGGTGACCTTCAAAGGCCGACATGGAGGACTGATGGATTCATTGTTGGATTTTGGCGTGCTCCCAAGTCCTCATTCTGAGCAAGCATGCTCACTCTTATTTTTTTGTAATGTTAGCATGCCCAGTGAGGTTTGGGAGCCAGTTGACCTTGGACCCCCAGAGGTTTTTTTTCTCCCTGTTGGGAGTTTTTGGTTCCTCTCCTCTGTTGTCAATTGGCTTTTTTCTTTTTTTCTTTCTGTTCTATTCTGTCTTTCTTTTGTCCTATGTATTTCATTTTATATGTATATGTATGGTATGTGTGAGTGAATGGTATGTGAGTGTGCCCTGCGATGGGCTGGCCCCCCATCCTGGGTTGTTCCCTGCCTCATGCCCGTTGCTTCCGGGATAGGCTCCGGACCCCCGCGACCCTGAACAGGATAAGCGGGTTGGAAAATGGATGGATGGATGGATGTACATGAATGTATTCTAACACACCCCTGTAAATCGCCCTGGGACAACTCTGTTGTGAAGGGCGCTATATAAAAATAAACTGTATTGAAAACAATTGAATAAACTAATGCTTGCATGTGCAGCTTCAAATTTTTTTGTCTCTAGTCTTTTTCTTGTGTTTACATATGAATAGACAAACATACAACTTTGTGTTTGGTGGCCATCACCCCGGCTTCCTCCACTAAGGTGTTGGAGCCAATACAAGCAATGCTGAGGGAGCTTCTCAGCCTGCGGGGTGACTGCCCTCTGGTGCTGCCTGCCGCTCCCACGTCCAGTCCAGGTGATGGCGCCGCCGCACCCCCGTCCGGTCCAGGAGATGGCGCTGCTGCACCCCCATTTGGTCCAGTCCCTGCTCTGACCCCTGAAGTCCCTGCTCTGACCCCTGAAGTCCCAGCTCCAGTCCTCGCTCCAGAGGTTCCTCTCCCCGCTCCAGAGGTTCCTGTCCTGGAGGCTCCTTTCTCAGATCCCAACCCCGCTTCTTTCCTCCTGAGGGAGGAGGAGCTGGAATGGGACCCCTTGGGGATTGCCCTGATGGCCCCCATAGACCCCTTCGGGGATGTGACTCCTCCACCATGCCCACAGCGGGGTAAATCCCCACAGAGGCCCCTCCTCTCCGTTTCCCGGAAGGCACAGGGACACAGGGACACTTGCACCGCCCACCCTGCCCCTTGGCTCACTCGCGACCCCTGTGGCTCGTGAGGTGCCTGCAGGTCCCCCTCTGATGCCTCATCTCTCGCCTGCGGTTTCCCCTGCTTCGGCTCGTCGGGAGCCTGTGGGTCCCCCAACTCCGACTCGTCGGTGGACATCGCCTTCGCTGGCTGTGTCTGCGCTGTCTCCTGCCGCGGCTTTGCCTCCCTCCTTGCCTTCGCCGGGGTCCCCTTCATCTTCCTCCTCCGGTGCCCCCTTTGCCTTCCTACTCGCTTCCTCCATCCGTCGCCTGCCTCCTCAGCCCCTGCGGGATCCCCTCTTGCTCCTGCCATGTGGTCGCCTGCTGCCCTTGCAACAGCCACCTCTCTCCGGTGGGGTTCCCTCAGGCTCCCCATTTCCCCCTGCCCTGTGCTTCTTCGCCCCCTAGTTTTGTCCCTCCTGCCTTTGTACCCCCTGTATCTGCCTTTCGTCCTTCTGTCTCTCCTGTGTTCCCTCCTGGTCCCTTTGCTTCCCTGGTTGGTGTGTCCCCTGTGTCTCCTTTCCTGCTGCCCTTGTGCCTGTTTGCCCTGCCCGTGGTGTGTCGTTTGCGGTCTGATTTGCTTCCCTTGTGCCTGTTCTGTGTGTCTGTTAGGGTTGGGTACTGAAAACTGGTGCCAATACGGCACCGGTACCTATATAACCGGTATGTACCGGACTGAAACAGAACGCGAATTTTGGTGCCACTTAAATTCCTGAACTGTCGATTGAAATATTTGTTCTCTGGGGCTATGATAGCACAGTTGTAATAAGCTGTCATGTTGGGGTGTAGAGGGAGGACGGACTGCAGGGAACTTCTCGTATAACTTCTTTAATGAAATCAAGCAAAAGGGAAAAGCTTGGAGAGCTCAAAGCAGAACATGGAATGTAAACAAAAGGCTAACACATAGCATTTAGCTTAGCAGTTAGCATAGCTTAGCACTTTACATAACAGATAGCTTAGCACATAGCATAGCCCATAGCATATCCTAACATAACATAACCCTAACAAAGGATCTCAAACCTAATAGTCATACAACAAAGCTCAGCAACTAAGGGTAGGGAGTCCTCAGCCTCACACTGGTAGCCAACACTGTGACAATCCAGCCCAAGCACGTGAAGTAGAGCTGGGCGATTCATGACTCACCTGGGTGAATAACCCGGATCCGTTAAATAACTCATGAGTCACGAATCTGAGGTGTCCATTAACCCGAATCCATCGAGTCCTAACTACCCCATGACTAAACTATAATAACCCAATCACGTACATACCGTCATCATTTCAAACTCATTACAAGATCAATACAGCCATGGTAGCAAGTATAGCTGCTAAAAATTTCATACACACCCGGATCGCACACAGCCATGAGTGAATTAGCTCCCTCTACAGACGGAATCATACAGCCGGTTCGGAACCGCGCACCCGGATCGCACACAGCCATGAGTGAATTAGATCCCTCTACAGACGGAATCATACAGCCGGTTCGGAATGGAGGACCTGGATCGCACACAGCCATGAGTGACTCCGCCGGTTAGCTCCCTCTACAGCCGGAATCATAGAGCCGGTTCTGAACCGCACACCCGGATCGCACACAGCCATGAGTGAATCCGCCGGTTCGGAACCGCTCACCCGAGCAGGTTAGTGCACCCGGATCACACGCATTCGTTTATCCCGATGAATTCCAAGGTGCAAGACCCGACAAATTTCCCGACACACATCTCGGAACAAACATGGCTGCCTCCACTAACACGCTGTTTTGTTGATGTCTGAGCACAAAAGTTACAATAAATTATTGTATTTAGTACAGTATTATTTAGTACAGTAAATAATACATTTAATAAAATAAACATTTTGAAGTATTTATGAAATAGAGAAGCTATTTCATATTGTTGACTGTGTAAGCTGCCATGTTGAAATGACGAATGATGAATTTAATTTTTAGCCTATATGGTGGGGAAGGCCTCAGCCCACCCCGTGAACATGTCCACACACATGAGCACATACCTCTGTCCTCTCGCTGGCATTACCATATCCGTGTAGTCTATGACTATCTCCTGTCCTGGCCTTGAGGGGAGCGGGAAAGCTCCCATCCCAGGCCGCACCACTGGCCTTTGGTTGTAGTAAGCACAGATAGTGCACCCCCTCACATGCCCACGCACCATATCACTCAGATAAGGATGCCACCAGTGACACAAACTCCTGTCCATCTGTGCAGGTCCTACATGCTTCTTCCAGCAGGCCAGCTCTCAGCCCTGGGGGCATATCCGGTCGCCCGTCCGGGCCTCGCCACAGTCCTTCTACCGTCTCGCTCTCAGTCCGTCTCGCTCCTCTCTGCACCCACACACCAGCTCCTGTGGGGATGCCTTCTGCTGTTCTTCAACTACCTCCTTTCGGGTGTAACCCCCTTTTTCCCTCAGCTCCTCCTCCACTGCCACCAGCTGGAGGGGTGCTTGGTGCCCTGCGGCTCGCTTAGCTGCTTCAACCACTTCCTGGTTTCCCCTGCATTTCACTATGGCCACCTTTCTGGGTCATTTCAGCGCTTCGGCTAGTTGTCCCATCTCCTCTTCATGCCTAATGGGCTTCTCGCCCGCCGTCAGAAATCCTGCTCTCAACCACTGCCCCAGCTCCACATGAGCTGCCCCTACCGCATAGGCCGAATCAGAGAAGATGGTGATATCCTTGCCTGCCCCCCACCTCAGGGCAGCTACCACCGCCAGTACCTCGGCCCTCTGTGCTGACTGGGCCCAGCCGCTGGGCTTCTACTGTGACAAACCGATCACCCTCATGACGCACCACTGCATATCCCGCCTTTAGTCCCTCTGTCTCTTGTCTGAAACAACATCCATTGGTAAACACTTCCACGGACCCTTCTATTTTTTCTGTCCCTAGATCCGCTCTAGGCTTTTGTCCCACGTGAGCTTGGGTATCGCCCCTGCGTTAGTGGGCGGGAACCTTTCCCTCATCGCATCGCATACAGCTAGTGCGACTCTAACAAACTCTTCCTCCCCTGGCTCCATCAACACATCTGCCTCCATTTCTATTTCCCTCAGGATTTGCGCTGGCATACACCTTGCTGCCACTGCTCGGAAATCACCCAAAGCCAAATGCTGTCCAGATGTCAACGCATCTAGATTGTCCATCCACATACCTCCGCCTTCTGCGGGGGATGCCATTTTATCTGCAATGGCCTGCACATCTCCCACTGAGAACGGTTTGTACTTAACCTGACCTTGAGGCCCTGTCGCCACCAGCAGGCACTGCGATGGCCCCCCCGGCCCCGCTGTGTCCACTCTCCTCATTCTTCCTGTGCTGACATCCCTTCTCCACTGACTACCCTGCACCGGGGTACCCCTTATGTGCTCCTCTGTGATTTCAATCATTTGATCTAACCTTGCCAACATGGCTCTTCTCACCTCCCGCTCTCCCTCTGATTTGCCCTGTTACTTCGCTGCTCTGCCCCCTCTGGCTGCAACTTGCCCGTCAGTTTCTCTCTGACCTCTACCTCTACGGGTGCGTCTGAGTCCCTGGCCTGCAGGGCTCGATCACAGGCCCGCTTTTTCGCTGCCCGCAGGGCTCTGCAGACGTATCCTTCTGCCAGATCGTCGGGGCTTTTTCTCCCTGTCGCTGCCCCCTTACCCTGGCCATGGGTGTTGGGTCCAGTCCCCGCTATGGACTCACTCTCCCTTTCTGTGTCACTGACCCAACCGCTGCCTACCTCCATGGATTCCACATCCTGCTCTGTTTTGCTCGCCTCCTCCCTTTTTTGCTTAGTTTCTGCTCTTGGGCAGTTTTCCTGTATGTCTATCTCTCCCCCCGTGACCTTCAAGACCAGGCACATCTGTGCTGCTAGGCACGCCAGTGCCGGCGGGGCTGTGGGGGTGGGTCGGTCCCCCTCATAAGGAGGGGGGCAATCCGCCGCCTGCTTCCCAGCACCTGGGGGGCCCTTTATCGACTCCGAACACAGGTGGTCCACACCCTGCCAATATACTGCCAGCTGATACCAATACTGCCTCTCCTTCTCCTGCTCATTTGCTTCCTCACTTCATTTTTTATGAGTACTCGCCTTTTTTGCACACGCCTCATCTCGCCTATGACCATACTCCTTCTCGCGTGCCGATATTAACCTCCCCAGACTGAGCTGATCTTCTGGCTTATGGCCTTCACCTGTGATCAGTTTTTCCAGTCTGCCTTCTACCTCATTTAATTCCCCAGCATTTTTGCCATCTCCAATTCCCCGCACAACTCCTACTACCGCTTTTACTTGGTTCCCTAGCAGCCTGCACCGCGTTCCCCGTGGGGGGCCCCAGCCCCCATCGTCTATCTCACGGTCAAACTCCCTGTCCATTACTTCTGCCTTGCCGTTGTCTCTTTTTCCCTGACATCTTCCCATAACAATGGTCTACAGTCTCCCCGTTTATTCCTCCAACCACACCTTTTACAGAACTTTAATTTACTAGAATGACCAAATAATAGGCACAGAATTTTCTCCATACGCTATTATTTGGAGGACTTTGGGCTCTCTATGTCCTGGGCCTCCAACCCAGAATTCGGTGACTTTATACCCCGGGCCTCCAACCCGTTTTAACGCCGGACCTATTGTCCCCGTCTCGTTATCCAATTTAGAATTCGGGGGTCCTGAATTGCCCGGGCCTCTAACCCAGCAAAACTATCCTCCCATCGGAGAATAGGGGGATTGCCAAACCAAGGACGAAGCCACGTAGCCCCACTTCAGTGACTCCCTCAGCGGACTCCTAAACCGCCGTAACCAGACCAAACAACACCACACTTTGACAGACAGTTCCCCGTAGACACTTTGGACCGTTTATTTAGCGTATTCAATCGGCAGATTTGACTAAACAGGTTCTGCCTACCTCATGTGACGGTCACAACCTTGGTCCTCCGTATCCACGTGAGTCCCGTCAACCTGTCCGAATCCCGATCAACTTCTCATCCCGGACGATTCCCCAAATTGTTGGAGAAGGCCGCGCCTTGCCCCTAGATTCCACCGGGTCCGTTGATGAGAAGAGATCACACACTGGCAAAGTCTGGTTAGTATGCCTTTATTTCTCGTTTACAGATCGATCCGGGAGCCCCTCCGACCGAAGTACCCTTACAGCAGTTCGTCAGG
>JAODKL010000284.1:0-13042 GCA_026780765.1 Petrocephalus schoutedeni
GTACACAGATTTCTGGTTTTGTCCGTACGGCAAGTTTTAGTGTGGATTCCACGCAAGTCTTTGTACATGAGGCCCCTAAACTTTTCAAAATGCCGCAAGCGCACCGCGAGTCATGTGACAAGATTCAACCAATTAGCTTCCTCGCCTTTTCCATTACACTGACGCCTCAGCAGAGACATTGGAGGAGCAGCTCATTATTGTGGTCCAGGGATTTCCTGAACTTTATGATTTGTCAAGCCCCCATTATTTTGACGCCAATAGGAGAAACAATGCATGGAGATGCATAGGCTTTTCCTAAAATATAAAATAAAATAAATAAAATATAAAATAAAATATAATCCAATATGGATTGTACAAAATATATAATCCAACTGGTCCTTGTCAAGTCTGAAATAGGCTTTGAACCTCCCGTTATCCAGGCGGAGCTCCTGGATCAGCTGGTGAAATTCCCCGTGTTTTTTACGTTTTTGAAGAATGGGGTGCACCCAAGCACTACGGCGTGTTTTTTCTTTTCGGCGTAAATAAATCTTGTAGCATTGTCACAGCAAGGGTTTTTACGTTGGTGGAAATCCATTTTTTTAATTAATGGAGAGCACGGCTGATGGTTGCTTAGCAACGACAGACACTTCCGGAGCGCAAGCGCCCGAGCGCTTTTGGAAAGAAGGAGAAAGCGACGCGCCTAGCGTTTTCCTCGCGTTTTTCAGCGCGATATGTGAACGGCCCCCTTCACATATCACAATCACTTTCTGATTTACTTGAACATTATGAAGCATCCAGACCCCTGAGATCATCTGGGAAAGGCTTGCACATCGTTCACGGAATCAAGACCAAGCAGGGTATAGTAGTGTTCACTTTCAATGCTCCCCATCTCTGGAACCAGCTTCCTGAAGACCTGAGGTCTGCTGAAACTGTCATCTCATTTAAATCAAACCATTACCGTTTGCTACAGCTTTTCATTAAATTAAATCAGTTTAGCCATACACATCTTTGAATGTGATTTTAATGGCTTTGAATATATTCTTCTGCCTTAGTGAGCAGGGTCATGTCAGCATGGGTACGGCTCAGGTAAGGCTTGCATATCTTGTAATGGAAAACTACCAGTTTGCGGCGTATATCGGTTCTTCGTGGCCGTGGAAAAGCACCATAAGAATCTCCAAACTAAATAGAAGGTCCATAATATAAACAGACAAAAAAAGAAGATGGAAGATGTACCTGGTCCAGCATGGCGACGGACGATTTCAGAATTTGCTGCCACTTATTCAGCTGGGCCTGGTGAAACTGCCTGTGCATCTGAATAACCTGTGTCCACTCCTCTACAGTCTGGGGCAGGGGGCTGCAGCAGGGGGACACCTCACTTCACTACTGAGAACAGCTAAAGCCGGTGCACAGCACTACACTCCACCTGAGAGATCAAGGTCCAATAAAGCTTATCAGCTGAAACACAGCAACTCTTAATGCCATAAATCATGTTTTAGGTTCCCATTACATAATTTATACATGATCTTTTTTTGATTATGTGAACAAATCATACCTTCAGCCCCCTAAAGCCAATGTATAATAAAAGACACCAATCCTGTCACTATAAATATGATACAAATTACAGCAATAAAAGACAGTACAGTATATAACATACTCAAGCGTTGTTCATCTTTCAGGACACAGTGTTGTTAATACTGTGGTAGCGGGCCACTACCTGTCTGTATGGGAGTAGGAGTGCCAGGTTTCCAAAGTGTACGCCGCATGCTCCAGAGACCACAGCTTGTAGAACAGCAGCATATTCAAAACCACAAGCACGAGCAGACTGAGATCAAAGACAAGGAACACAGGACACGTAAAACAAATGGCGGAAGGTGGAGGGGTTGCAAGATGAGTATGGCAGCCATCTGAAAACTGTCAATGGAGTATTGTACAATAGCTTCTCACTTCTATTTAATTCTGACTGAGCCTGGATACAACAACACTTGACAGTTTCCTCTGTTGGGGTATGACATTTATAATTATAGATAATAAATACAGTACCTGACACAGACTCTATTGAAAGGTAGGTCAGTGGAGACCAGAGGAGAAAACACAGAGATAAGTTAGAGTCAGTATGCAACAGGGCAAGCAAGCTGCAGAAATATATAGCCCAGTGTCTCCAAACAGACGACAGCCCCATTCAAAGAAAATGGCTTGAAGGAATCTAGTGAATACGATTAATGATAATCATCTGATTTTGCATTATAAATTTAAATCATATAAATATGATTTTATTTATATGGCCCACGTTTACAATTCATTATTACATCGGACTAGCAAATCTAGCATAAAAAAATTATGCAATGTTATTCCACTAATGAGTGCTCACCACCAGCACCAGCAGAAAGACAGAGACAGAAGTATTTTGGTTATTGATAAGCAGCCAATCAGCAAAGTTCATCGTTATATGCCCCACTCAGTACTTTTCTTTGAGGGAAAAGTACCCACTCATAGTGAACACAATAAACCAGGGAAAAAAAGGTCTACATTTATCAGATAAGGATGCAGTGTTGATGAAATTCAGCTTTTAGTTATATTTAAATTAGTCAGACTAATATTTTTTTATTCCAACATTGTCATTAACGCATATTTTTGTCAGATTTTGGTTTCATTATCATCACGCAAAAAGCCTTCATCAGGCCATATTTTCATCAAATGAAATTAACACTGGAGGCAATAACAGGTATCATGAACAGGCATGAGTGCAAGCAAACAAACATTCTCTATAGAAGCTATTCAATTTTACTTTTAACTAAGTAAACACATTAACGGATTCTGGTGATTGTGGTGGATGCGCTATATAATCGCAATGTGCACCAATGTGATATAGTGAACCCGTATATATCACAGTATTTTTGGTTAGAATCACAATCGACATTTTTTCAATTCTTACATACCACTTGGTATGCACAAGGTAATGTTGATTCATTATTTAACCACTTATCCTACAATTCTACCCTTACAAGTAACACTGCTTGAAGCATTATAATATCAAACTTAAAGATTAAGTACAAACTAATATTTTTTTTCCAATCAATACCTGACATAAACAAACAATAATAGATAAAATGATTGCGTTGCCACCTCCAGTGAATGCATAATCACAAAGTTTAAATTCACTGAGACAGATAACTGAGAAAGCAGTGAGGTGTTTGGTTCCCATCAGTCTGTTTTTGTTGTAGTACCATTGCACACAGGTATCACATAATAGGTACTTGTTGGTTTGTGGTTATTATAATAATAGTACTAAGCAGTATTGTGTCTGGGTATTCACTGGAAGCTCACCTTAGCTGCTAAATAAATGTAAATGTTAATGAAGTGCTGTATAGTGACTCTTGTGATAAACACTTATTGTGGATCCAAATGCAACCGGTCATGATAAATTATCATAATTACCCACCAATAGTTACCAGTCACATAATTAAACCACAGAAAATAATATAACCACACAATCAGACTACCTGGCTGTGATGCATGCACTGGTTAATCTACCAGCTACAGGCTCCATCCTGCTTGCTCCCATCATCAGCAGGGATCCATCCATTCATACAGAGCACAAAATCAAACAGTGGCTGAAGGCTTAGGCAGAGCTGGCCCAAGAGGAAACTCACATGAAGCTGACGATGAGCAGTGTGACAGTATTGCCACTTCCTCCTCTCAAATGCTCTCCCAGCTTCAAAAAATTAGCACCTTAAAGATAGAGGTAAAATGAAAAAGAAGTGAAGATTGCAAAGGGCTTATCTGCCAAGTAGGAAGGATCACAATTCACTGGCTTTGTATGAAAGTGCACAGACACGCTCCAGCCCACGTGCCCCATGCTGCCCTCTCTGGTGCCAACATTACCTTTCTCCCTCTTATCCTTCTCCTCTGCAGAGCCCCTCTCACGCCGCTCCCCCAGACCGCAGTCTGCTGCTTCTCTCTCCCCTGTCCGTCGGGAGCAGTTGCGCTTGCGTCTACGCAGGGCTTGGGGGCCCTTGGCTGCTTCGGTGACACCGGCCTCCCCCGACGCTATCACAGACACTTTGGACTGAAGCAGAGTCCCTAGCTTGCTGACCTCCATCTCTGGCCGAGTGTTGGATTTGGAGAGAGAGGGGGAAAAGACACAGGCACACAAACACAGGCATGGAGTAAATGGCCAGCACTGGGAAGCAGATGTCAAATCAGTCTCTGGTATGCCTACAATAAAATAATAAACAATAATAAAATAAAAAAAAACAAAATAGCTGAGAGGAGAAGAGCCAGTGAAGCTCAGTCTGTGACAGGGCCGTGCTTACAGTGAGCTGCACTCTCACCCATGTGCCTGTAGTACTCCTCAATACCACTCCAGGTGTTTTTCTCTATCAGGGCTTTAACCAGACTCCAGGGTTGCTTCCTGTAGCAGATATCTGAGGACACCCTGTACAGAGAGCAAGGAAAGCAAAGCAAGGGCGTCTACTGGGCTTTTCTCAGTACCTCCCCCCATACACCGAGGAGGAAAGTCCATCTGTACCTGAGGCGACTCTTATGCCGGTTGATGGAGGTTAAGCAGTATCTGTGCACAGTGAAGAAGTAGTCCTGGTATGGGATACCTGAGGTTATGACCTCTGAGTCCACCACATAGCACTCTCCTTGGGTACTGCTCTTGTACTGGGTCTGAGGAAAGCAAGCCAACAATATGCATGAAACTGAGAAGAACTACGATTACCTTTTTGTCAACATCATTTTACCACACTTTAAATTTGAATTTAAAATCACTGACTACATTTAAAAACATTATGTTTCATAAAACAACTGCTGCAATAGTATCAACATTATTACTATTACTGTGCACGAGAGCCACAGAGGCATGAGCACTGACCTGTGTCTCCATAACCCGAGCAGTCTTTGGTCCAAGGGGGTTATTGATGGCGATAGTGTAGTCCAGCACACGGCTGGCATTACCACTGCCACTGTCCTGCTGCCATTGCTGTACCCTGAGGTCTGAGAGATGCACACAGACCAAAGGTGGCAGCATTACGAACCTTGTATGTCAACTAGGTGGCTCACATGATGCATCTATTTCTGGCAAAGGTTACAGAAACAACAGAAACATTCTGAACTGAATTAAACAAATTACTCTTAATATGTGGTAAGAAATATGCACAACTGGCTTAATGCTTGGTGCTCAATGTCAGGCTGTTCTGGTGAAAAGAGGATTTTTCCATTTAAATGACAGAGCAAGCGACTTGCTCTGGGGTGGAGGAGGAGGAGGAAAGGAAAGCATAGCAGATGGAGTGGACCTGTGAACTGGCGCTGGTAGAAAAGATGCTGAATGAAGTGTGTGTCGGCAGAGAACAGCAGGTCGTGCAGCTTGTCAACGCCCATGCAGACCACTGTGTTGATGTGCAGCCGGCCACTTAAATCGGCACAGAAGGATTCTACCTCACCTGAAGAAGGGAAAAGGCCACAGACACAGGAGCATCATCAAAAGCAGAATGGATGGTAAAACCTGGAAACACTCAAGCTGAAGACAACTACGCAGCAATATCAACTGTGAAAAGGCAGTTATCATACTGTGGAGGGTTAGGAGCCTTACCCAAGGTCTTCCAAGTACACTTGCGAATCTCAGTGTGTTCACATGGGCTTTCTCAGGGTGCTTCATTCTCCAAAAACATGCCAACATGTGAACTGCTGGCTCTAAATACCCCTTAGAGTGTATTTGTGAATGCAAGCGTGTCCTGTGATAGAATGGCATCCCGTCCACTATGTAACCTCTTCTTGCTTTACAATGCCCTGCACTGGATTCAATCCATAGCATGTCCTAGTACAATCTCATCCCTAGGTAAATGATGCACACACACCCAGTCGTCCACTTCATGTAACAGAAACTGTGAGTCGTCAGACCAAGTCACCTTCCTCTATTGCTCCATGGTCCAGGTTGGCCTTTCTTGGACCGCTTTTAGTACGTACTGATTACTGCATACTGGGAATGCCTCTCAAAGCCTGTAATTCCGGCGACCGATGACCTAATCATCATGTTTTGGTCATGGTTAAAGTCACTGAGATCCTGATGCTTGGCCATTTTTCCTGCTTCCAACATAATCTCAAGAAGTGACTGACCACGTGCTTAATATACAGTATAATGGCACCATTCACAGATGCCATTGAAATGAGGTAATCAATGGTATTCATTTCAGCCATTAGTGGTTTTAAAGTTATGGGTGATCAGTGTATTTAAATCAGAGGGCCACACCATGTGTTATCAGTGAATGGGTTCGTCATTTCAAGCCAGACACATATATCATAATATATACTCACTTTCTTCTTGTGTGTCTGAGGAGTTGCTGGGGTCAGTGGGGAGATCGTCTTCATTGGTGATGTCCAGGCGGGAGATGTTTTCTAAACTTGGTGGTGCTGGGGACAGCAAGTGATTGATGGAATCAGATGGAGGGTCACAAGCCTCTCCCTGAAGGGAAAGTTTCAAAGACAGTGGGGAAAATATGTTAATGTTGCCTTATGAAACATATTCCTCTGATCTTTTGGTACTGATCTTAATTCAGATATAAAAAATATGCATTCTGCATAAATTTTTCGAGTGTACATAATACACATCTAGTTCAAAGGCCACACATCTTATTTCACATAAATGGTTCAAAACCAAAGAACACAGACATTTATGTGAAAAATAATCATCTAATCATTATCAGCACAACACCGCAGGGTTGGGCATTTCTGAAAGAGTCACTAGTCAAAATTTTGCCAGTTTTTCCAAGCCGACGGTGCAGATGCATGCAGCAGCCAGAAAGCTCACCAAACTGTGTTATGTTTTGTTTGTTTTTGTCATTTTAATTGCTGTAACTAAGAACTGTGAAGTGACCAATACGTATGGATGACATATTCAACATCACAGCAAGCCAAAAAGACGTACACAGTAATATTAAATGCCTATATCAGCAAATTTGGGGATAACGTAGCTGCAGCAAAAACAATCAAAGCATTGTCCATGGAAGAATGGAGAGCTACAGGCCTTCTCAACAGCCAAAATTGCTGCATTCCGATCATGTGACACGGAGTCATATTGTACTGCCAGGAATAAACTGAAGAAAGCATCAAGAGAGCCACATAAAAATACCACCAAAAGCTTCAGAACATCCTTAGCACCAGTAGCAACCCAAGGGCAGAATATTAAAACAATCACCAACTATAAAACAAGCAAGAACCACACCTTATGAATGCTCCCTGCCAGATGAGGTAAACCTGGGCTGCCCACTATTTTTTGGCTTGCGAGATACTTTTAATGCCCAGGTCAAAATGATCTACCTGCATTAAAATGCTAAATATGTTTATATATATATATATATATATATATATATACACTGAGTATACACATACTGAGTATACTTTACATACACAGTATATGTTGGCAAACCTTGCATCACAACATGAGCCATTACACAATACAATTCCATACATTTAAGGTGATCGAATATGACACTGGGGAAAAAAAAAAGTCCTCCTCCCCCCATAGTTTTTATAGTTGTGAGCTTAGCTCACAATACATTTGCATATCTCACATTAGCTCACAATACATTCAGATTTTCTGCATGATGACTCACGTCATCTTCACGATCCATTAGAAAAAAGGTGATCTGAGTAGTTGTTACGTGACCTATTGTAACAAAGTTTTAATTAAGCAACAGCAGACTGGCCGCCCTTCACGCCAATCAAGTGGCAAATGCCAAAAGGAGCGATCTACCTACACTACCTTTGCGATCTACTGGTCGATCGCGATCGACGTATTTATCACCCTGAGCCAAACAGTCTGTCCTCATTTTGACCACCTCAGCAGCCTCAGCATCTAGCTCCACAGTTCCTCCAGAGGAAGTCTCTCCCTGGAATACGTTATGAATGGTCAACACAGAAAACCCCCCAGACCAGACAACATCCCTTGCTTAGTTACGAAATCCTGTCCAGATGAACTAACAGAGGTCTTCAGAGGTCAATTCCCAAGGAATCCAGAGAAATGTGCCTAAACGACTGCAGAACAATAGCTCTAACCTCTGTCATAATAAAGTTTTTTGAGCGACTGGTTCTTCAGTAATCTGGTTCTCCACTGTATTCCTGCCATCCTACAGCCATATGAGTTTGCATATCACTCCAACAGATTCACAGAGGACACAATCATCACTCCAACTTCTACTCACCCACCTGGACAAAAAAGATAAGCATGCATGAGTAAAGTTTAAGGACTTCAGCTCTGTATTTTGTATCATTACCCCTTGAAACTCCACACCCTAGGTCTCAAAATTTCTCTGCGCAATTGAATTTTGGATTTCTTGACAGGCTTCAGTGAGTGAAATGGGTGATTTAAGATCTTTCTCGGGTCTGACATCACAAAGGATCTAACGTGGACCACTCACACCTCTCTCACAAAAAAAGCCCAGCAGTTTAGTAAAACTAAAGGAAGCCAAGTTACAATATGATACAAAATGCCCTTTTTTAGTAAGTGTTGTAGGATCACACACACATAAAGCACGGGCACCCAGATAATGGCTACAAGGAAGACCAACATTCCAAATTTTATGGCCTCTGAAGGCACAAGTCAGCAATATTACAAAGGGGAACCAGGGGTTAGAATCCGTGCCAGGAGCCCAGGGCAGACCAGCATTCCAAGTTTTATGACTCTCGGATGCAGAGGTCCAGGAAGAAGTTCTGGGGGAAGACAGATAAGGTGTGGGAGGGGGGGGGGGGGGGCGGCAGTTTCCTGAACGAACCCCCTCTCCTCACACTCACGCACAATCTGTGAATTAGAACAAAGAGCCGTTTCAAAATGCATGCCATATACGTGTATTTGCATGTGTTTGTTTTCAGTATTATTCAGCATCAGTATTTAAACATATTTGATGTGTATGTGTCTTTTGACAATCACAATGGTTATGTATTACTCTTATGAATGTCCCATTATATCATCCCCACTTGGACAGTTATATATATATACAGATAGGCATACACTATGGTTACCCAGCCATATCCTCATGTCTTTCTCAGAGAAATTCGGAATGAGTTTAAGTAGTGTAACCAAGTGTTTAGAGATATTTTAGAGCATTAGTTAGCTAGGAAAAGCCCCCTCCTCTCTCAGCCTCCACAGAGTCGTGCCTTATCTGGTCCCATAAAATCAGCCATTGGCGCCCTTTTTCCTCAGTTTCTTTGTCTCGAGAGAAACCAAGCAATGTATGTTAAACTTGTGTACCAAACCCCTGTAACAGCCACATTTACCGCATTTTATAATTTGTTTAATCAATGTTTAATAAATACTGTTCTTTTACTGCAGTAATAACAACTGTCAAACCAACCCCCAACTAAGACATACTGTATGAAATGGAATAACTTCCATTGCAACATAATCAACATAATCACATAATGCAACATTAATCATTCATTCTATGGACTGATGGTAATAATCAGTATGCCCAGGATAAGTTAAAGTATACATTAACTACTATAAATTGTACAAGGTTTGAACCTAAAAGGGGATGCCATGCTTGGTATCAAACTGATGGTAAAATTCGTCTGAATGTGAATGTGGTGACGGTTTATTATACAATTGGATCTACCCGAAGTTAAACTCACTTAGAGTCAACTCTAAAGTTGGTCTAAGACAGACCGTAAATTCATGGGGCCACTCGTACATCCTGCAACTGGCCCCTTTGACTGAGCTGCCAAACTATTGGCCCAAATGTCGAACTCTGGGTCATCCATATTCATGGGATTTGGGCCATAAAAACTAGCACCCAGAAAGTCCGATGGAGGAGCCAAGCCAAAAGAAACCTAAGAAGCTGCTACGCGTGAGGAAGAAAAACCTGCCATTTAGAACTCCAAAGCCTGCTCACTGCAATCTTCCAAGCAAGACTAGAGAAGTCTCAACACAAAAGAGCTGCTCCCATATCAGCGCTTCCTCCCTCATCACCTCTGCAACCACGTAAACCCCCCGTCAATTCTTCATTCATTTAACTGGTTCCAAATAATCTGTTTTGGAGTTGCCCTTTTAAATCCCAGGCTTGCTTTTGCAGATCAGTATTTACAGTTAAATCCGATCACTGCTTTTATTTCCCATTCATTTTGCTTGATTTCATTTTGTGTTATGTGTAATGTCTGTCCTGTTTTAGTTGTAGTATTAGGAACGAACACATGCTTTTCACCTTTTAAATCTCCCTCTCTTTGAAGTGCTCACAATAGGTCACTATTGGTGCAAGACCACTACTAAGCTTTTTAAGTCCTAATCTCGTCCTCAAGTATAGCAAGACTCTCTCTACGGCCAAGAGCAGAGTCGCTAGGTTACAGAGTGAAACTATTCGCTGGACAAACAGTCTACCTCAGACTAACTAGCGATACTGTATGAGTGAATTGCATTCGTATTCTGGACCTAAATCGTCCAGCAATTGACTAATTGGGACTCCTATAATAGACTTTGACATTGGAACAACTACTCAAACATAATATTTCATAATTAATTACTGATTAATTTATTCATAATTAAATCAATAATTAATTCCCCTAAATATCGGTGGAAACCCACCACCATTTGAGCTGTTATTTCCTACAGTGTATTAAAAGAAAACAGAAAATACAGGGAAATTATCAATATCAAAATGACCGTAAAATATACATACTTTTACAAGCACACTGGGTGAAACGGTCAAGCATAAGAGCAACATTAACAAGACAATACCAATGTGACACCAAACAAAAGATCAGAAATTGTGAAGTGTTTTAAATATACCCCAGCTACCTCACATGAACACTGAAATAAATGGGCTAAGTCAATTGAATAAAAAAGTGAATGAATGAATGAAAGATGTTTTTTGTGATTTGATTGACAAAACTGCTTCCTCTTTTTCACCACAGATGCAAATAACTCAAAACAACAAAATTTAAAATGAAAAATGACAAATAATTTAAGCGCTTCACTAAGTAGCACCTTAAAATCTTAAATACAAATAGGCCAGATTCAACCTTGTAAGTCTTTTGGTTCAACACACATGATCAACTGATGGCTCTAATGACTATTCGTTAAAATGTCTGGAAAAAAACTAAATTTCCTCCTCATGTATGCGGTTTCCTTTGTTTGCTGCCACTCAGTACAACTGCTTCATTTTTGGGGACATTTGTCTGAAAATTAAACAAGGTATACAGCTCCATTTATATAATGTAATATCAATAATCAAATACTTTTTGATTTATCACATTCACAAAGTTAAATGTTGTCTGCATTTACCTTTTCCTTTACTGCCTCTAAGCAGTGTTGCTTTAATTTTGGGGTGATCTGTCTCAAAATCTAATTATTTCCAGTTTGTTACTCATACAATGCCTCTGAAAAGTTTGAAAACAATCAACAAAACATTTTCTGACTTATTTAAAAAGTAAAGCATCTGCAGTGGTGGAGCGGTCCCAAGAACATATGTACATGCTGTCTGGGGAATACTATGTGCTACTAGTGTATAGTGAATACTACCAGTTCAGTAGACTTACTGCTAATGTTTTCCCAGGCTGAACCGGATTGGCTGAAAAGGACACTGAGCTCTGGTCACTTGGAGGAGTGAGCTCCATATTGGACTTGGACAGAGGCACCTCTATGGGTAGACCCGATGGAGGGGAGGAAACAGGAGCAGCAACAGATGAGGGAGAACAACCCATCATAGCCACAGGCACAGAATCCAGATCTAGTAGATCTGACATGGACACTGGCTCATCCCCTGCCCTGAAGGAAGCATCCAGTGGGAAAAACAGAGAAGAATGCCATTGAAAGCACAATTTATATTCTTTTCTGCTTTTATTCAACAACACAGAATCTGGAAATACATAAAGCTCTTGACAACAAAAAAATCATTAACAAAAAAAACAAAACTCAAATAGCATCAACATAGTCATAATCATGTGGGTAAGGAGAACTCACAGCAGGCCATTAATGTGATCATTGGTGGGGGAAACGTAGTCATCGTCCTCACTAGTCAAGCCCAGCTCAGTGCCGTAGCACTGGTGCACAATGTGCCACAGCTCCTTTGGAGAGAGCGGCTGCAGTGGGGAGGTGGGAGAGGGAAGCATTAAACCACAACCCTGGTCAAGTGAGCACGAACACCATAGCACATTGGCAGTCCTGCAGCAGTCAGGTGTGATCTTCTTTTTCACTGTATAACAGAGATGTACACAACTAGAAAGAGTAAAGGGACCAGCACCTTGTTCATCAGGGCATTCTGCCATAGCCTGAAGATCATCATGTAGCTGCGATCTCGTGCCCCAAATGAGGTGAAGAAGTGCTGCCACATAAAGGGTGCAGAGAAGAAAGAAAAGAGACAAAAGGAAGGATCAGATCTCTTTGCACTGCATCTATATTGACATGTTCATCTATTACTAATCTATTACATATGCCCAATTTGTAGTCTGGGAAATGACCAAGATGAACATTAATATTAATTGTGGAAGTAGTGCAGGACAGTGGTTGAGTAATTAGCACTTCAGGCCAACAATTCCAGAAATGAGAGTTTGAATCCCAAATCTAGTTTTCAGTAAAGTTCATATGTTACCCTGTCTTTTCACAGATTTAAACTGGTGACTCTAAATTGCTCATAGTGTGTGACTGTGTGTTTGAATATGTGCCTTAAGATGAACATAAATCACGCTGAGGGTGTATGATACTAGATGTATTTGTGGGTATAAGCAGTAGAATCAGCCTTTCTGGCCCTCATTCACCTTGTCATGGTCTGTGCTGATCTGGATGGCATTGGGGATTAGCTTTGCCGTCTTCTCCTTGGTGAGGTTTACAACATCTTTCAGCAAGATGGTAATCTTTGAAGAGCAAAGAAAAATGTCCATTTGAATCACCACTCAGAAGCTGATGAATCACTAAAGAAAAATCTTAACTGTGATGCATCACACTATTACTGCAACTACTTAGATCAGGGGTCTCAAACTCAATTTACCTGGGGGCCGCCGGAGGCAAAGTCAGGATGAGGCTGGGCCGCATAAGGGATTTCACAAAAAAAGTCCTCAAATGTCATTATTAACAGTT
>JAODKL010000285.1:0-13038 GCA_026780765.1 Petrocephalus schoutedeni
TACTCTGGTTTCCCCCCACAGTCCAAAGACATGCTGAGGTTAATTGGAGTTCCTAAATTGCCCGTAGGTGTGTATGTATGTGTGAGTGAATGGTGTGTGAGTGTGCCCTGCGATGGGCTGGCCCCCCATCCGTAGCTTCCGGGATAGGCTCCGGACCCCCCGTGACCCTGAACAGGATAAGCGGGTTGGAAAATGGATGGATGGATTTACATTCTCACAAAGAATCCTGCGCACATTTACGGTGTCTTTTTAAGGTTTCCCACAGCATGCAAATAGATTTCAGCGCATGCGCAAACAGTCATATGACCAAACGTTTAATCGATTGGCTGGGTGACGTTTGCGCGAAATGTTTAATGCGCGTGCGCAAAACAGCTTGGGAGCACATATCGGTAGGTAGCAGTATTCGGCAGAAAACCGGCCTTCACGGCACTCGAAGGACGCCCGAATTTGGACACAGCCATCGATGCCAACGATGGTCAAGCGAAAGCCGATTCGTACTCCTGTCCGCCAGGTGGCGCTACATTCGTTTTATAGCACCTCAATACTATAAATCCGACTGGTGAAAAATAACCGAAGTAGAAACTCTGTTGCTCATTGGTTGGCGGAATATTTAAATTGAGAAACTGAACAAAGTTGCTGAATTAACCGCCATAAAACCCTACAAAGAAGAAGAAGTTGCTGAGTTATTGCAGGCGGTAATGTAACGAGCGTTTTAGTTCTTTTTGTATATTTTAGTGTATTAACTTTTGTAGCATATAGAGAATACTCGGTTAGCTTGTTTAGCTGTTGCAGAAGGTGCGCATTAATAGATGCTCCTTAACGCGCCGCGTACTAATGGCTCCGCTTTGTTTTGATCTTTTTCATGATTAATTTCCCAGGTAGTCGGTTAATGCGCGTGCGTGTGTATCTGCTTCAGTATATTTAAGGTAAATATAACAAGCAGGAATATTGAGCAAGAATTTGTGCTTGTTTTGATTATCATAAAATTATACTCGTTAATGAAACAAGAAAGGGGTGCGTACTTTTCTGTACCGACGGCAAGCCTGAGGAGAGTTTTCGTTGCTGCTTAAAAGATGGAGAGAGACGCCGCAAAAGAAATCGATGATGAAATGGTAGGAACGGAAAGCAGGACTTTGGATAGTGGGGAAATTGATAAATCTACTGAATTCTTAAGAAAGGGATGCAAAATTAAGGGGGGGTTCGTGTCAAGAAATAGACGGATAAGATGGTCAGCCGAGGCACCGCACCGAAAACCAGGCAGAATTGCAAAGGAGTACGTAATGAAGAGTACTCCCGGGCCAACGAAAATGTGTGTGTCTCAAGCAACGGACATCCTTTCTACATTCAAAGCATTCCTACCGAAATCAATGGAGATGGCGATCGTGACCAAGACCAACGTAGAGGGGCGAAAACGATTCTCTAGCGACTGGACTGAATTCACCCCAGAAGAATTCGATGCTTATATCGGCCTTTTGATTCTTGCTGGGGTTTTGGAGGGCAAAGGCGAGACCGCTGACAGTCTCTGGAGTGCAGAGACCGGTAGACCAATATTCCAGGCAACCATGAGCAGACAACGGTTCGGTAACCTAACATCTGTAATTCGTTTTGGCGATGAAGCACCAAAAGGAGCCAGAGGCAAGCTGTCTGCAATGGAAGTCTGGGGCACGTGGTCGAGCACATTGCCCAAATTGTACAAACCCGGCCACGAGGTCACTGTAGGTGCGCTACTGGTGCCGTACGGAGGTAACTAATATACGTTATTACTGCTCTACATTGATACATTCTTACAAGTGCATAGTTTTTTTATTGAGTGAATAATCTTTGTTACCACTACATCTCTAGTACTTTACTCTAGTTACTTTATATGTTGCCTCACACCTCTGGGACCAGGGTTCAAGTTTCCGCCCAAGTTCCATGTGTGTGGAGTTGGCATGTTCTTCCTGTGTCGTCGTGGGGTTTCCTCTGGGTTCCCCCCACAGTCCAAAAACATGCTGAGACTTGGAGTTACCAAATTGCCCATAGGCATGCATGTGTTAGCGTTTGGTGCACCCCCTGCCGCCCATAAGGGTAAGCAGTTTCAGAAAATGGATGGATTTGTACCTGAGTAGTTACTAACAAATGGTATTGCAAAGTGTTACCAAAAACTTGTAGAATTTGCATCTCATTGCTTTATTTACAAATTGGTATTCTATCCATGTATTCTTGCAGGAATCTGCTCATTCAAGCAATACATGCGTCAGAAGTTGCAGACTGGACTAAAATTATGGGCAATATGCGATGCCAATACCCACTACTGCTGGAAAATCGACATTTGTTTGGGGGAGCATAAAGAGGAGTCAACTAGAAACCGTTTGGCCAAAGAAGTGGTGCTGGGTCTGTCTGAGGGGCTCAGAGGGCAAAACATCACTGCTGCCAACTCCATCTCCTTTGATCTGGGGCAGGAGCTCCTCAAACGTCACCTTACGATATTTGGAACTTTAAGCAGGAAATGTCCAGAGCTGCCGAGTGCCCTGCTGATAAACAAGAACAGGGAGGTGTACTCTTCAAAATTCGCATTTGCACATAATGCAACAATTGTGTCCTACATCCCCAAAAAACATGACAATGCACTGTTAATGAGCACATTCCACAGCAAAGCAAACGTCACTGATCAGGTAGATAGAAAGCCACAAATTATACTGGATTACGATAGAACTAAAGGGGGGGTTGATGTGATGGACCAGCTCATTTCAAACTATAGCTGCAGAAGAAAAACAGCATTCTGGCCACTTACCCTATTTTATTCCATTCTGGACATTTCGGCGCACAATGCATACATTGTGTGGAAAGAGATCAATCCTGGATGGAAGGTAGGTAAGAGGCATGGACGCAGGTTATTCCTGCTGGAGCTGGGCAAAGCCCTAATTGCCCCCACCATTCAACAGCGACCACGTCTTCCCCGGTCCGTCAATACTGCTGCAATGGTGAGGGGGGCTAGGGAAGCCCTGCTCAGTGAAGTCCCACATCCTCCGAAACGAGCAAGATGTCATTTTTGTCCCCGTCAGTCTGACCGAAAAAGCAACTTATTCTGTTGTTTCTGTGGGGTGGCCATATGTAAGGGCCATCGTGATTTAATGTGTAAAGGATGTAAAGAAGAGTTTTAATGTTAATATTTTATAGATAGTGTCGCTGTAGAGTGTTCTGCGTTCTGTTTTTTTTTCCCGTAATGTTCTGATCAGTTGTTTTCATGTAATTCTTTAATTGAAAAAATGTATTTGAAAATGTTCAATGACCTGCTCCCAAAAGTCAAAAAAGCAGGGCAAATATGGTGGATCCACCATGCAAATTTAGACATCAGGTGTTTTTTTTCTTTTTTCTTTTTTAAAACAGTCTAGTGACTAGGTGGGTGGGGGGTGGCAGTCCAGACTTTTTGAGGGTGGGGGGAAAGTGCTCAGCATCCTGACAGCTTGGTGGATGACGCTGTTCATCAGTCTGCTGGAGCAGGCTCGGACACTCCGGTAACTTCTCCCAGATGGCAGGAGACTGAAGAGGCTGTAAGGGGGGTGGGTGGGGTCTCCCACAATGCTGACCGCTTTGTGGGCTAGGCGGATGTTGTAGATGTCCTGGCGGGAGGAGAGTGGGGCACCGATGAACTTTCCTGTCTTCTACCTTGACAAAAAGCTCACTGCAGGCTGCATTTACCCATGGTGTACCTTGTAAAGAGAGCAAAATGCAAAGTGGCATGAAATAAATGGAGTAGCTGTTTCGTATTTATCTTTTTTTAAAGGAGGTAATTGATTTTGTGCAGTTATTAAATTTGATCATTTTCTTTCTAATTAAATAAATGTGGTGTTATTATTTCATTAATATTCCATAACATTGGACTTATGTTAAGCAAGTATTTTTAAAGGCAATTTATTTTCTTTTATTTACATAAGTGACATTTACTTTAGTAATTGAAATAAGTCCGTTATAAACAGTCTGTTATAATAAACATTCTTATAATATATATATATGCGTTTGACTTTGAATTAAACTGAACATTGTGAAAAAGAAAATATTGGGATCTAAAAAGTATATCGTGATTGAGCTGAAATATACCGGGATATGAATTTTGGTCCATATTGCCCAGCCCTAGCTACTAGCAGTGCAGCTTCCAAACCACGCAATGATGCAGTGGTTCAGGATACGTTCGATGGTGCCTCGAGAGGCCATTAGTCAAGTCAAGTAGAGCTTTGTCGTCATAGTTCCGCTAGTGACTAACATCGGTAAGGGTACATTTTCTCAACTAAATATCACTTACCGGTAACTAAAAAAGAACTGATCCAGATGATAAAATGACTAATACGTAAGTACAGTAAAACTTTGTTAGTACGGACTTTATGGGGGCATTAAAAAAAAATCTGTTAACCAAGGTCTGTGTTACCCAAGAAGTGAGAAAAAAAACATTAAAGCGACTTTTAATAACCAAAAGCACAATGGCTACAGGGCAGGGGTGTTATGACACCCCCACTTTTGCTGAGACACGATTCTACACCCCCCCACACACACACACTTTTGTCAGATTATAACGCTACTAAAATATGTGCTGTTACGGGTACAAGCGCGAAGTGAGTGAACCTTAGCTAGAGCTGGGCGACTCATAACTCACCCGAATCTGAGGTCTCCATTAACCCGAATCCATCGAGTCCTAACTACCCCATGACTAAACTATAAACCCCAACACGTACATACCTCTTATAATCATTTCAAACTCATTACAAGATCAATACAGTCATAGTAGCAGGTATCGCTGCTACTAATTGCATAACTTACAGCTCGTTTGCACCAACACACTCAAATGAGGGATCCTAAGCGGCGCGAAGCACACACAGTCATGAGTTAATCAGCCGGTTAGCTGCCTCTACAGCTGGAATCATACAGTAGGTGTTACAGGAAATTCAGTTTTTGGCCAATCAGAAATGACCAGAATGCCTCGCTTTAAGCCAGCGCTGTAAGCGGCTGCATGAAGTCGAACGCACCCAGTGAAACAACAGAAACACTACCCCATGACTAAACTATAAACCCCAGCACGTACATATCTCTTATAATCATTTCAAACTCATTACAAGATCAATACAGCCATAGTAGCAGGTATCGCTACTATGACGATGACGGTGAAGTCGAACGCACCCATAGACATATATAGGTAGACGCCGCATTGACTGGTGCTGCCTATGGGAGCCGACGTGCTGCGTAGCCGCCATCTTGGGTGGGTACCCGCTTCTCTTCCAGTGCCTCAATTCCTATTGAGGAAGGCGGTGTAGGCATAATTAAAATATCCATAACTTATTGAATTTTCAACCGATTTTCATGCGGTTTGGCTTGTTACAAACGGCAGACATGTAGGTATGATGCAGGATGTATATATACACACACATATACAATATACACGATACATAATATAGCCTAATATAGCATATTAAAAATGCATTAATAAAAAGTTTAAGGAAGAAACAGCTTAAGTTTATTTCTCGCACACAGTCACTAACAGTATGTACAAGGGGACTTTACAACAACTGCATGACTTTCCTCACCTTCAAAATCATGACAGTAAGATTAATTATATACAAAAAGGACCATATTTATCCAGGCCTGGAGAAGTACATTTTCAAACCTACCTACCCTAGTCTAATCTAGCCGCTGGCTACGTTAGCATTCCGCTGGTGGCCAAATAACGTTAGTTACAGCAACACCGCGTTATAAATGGCCAAACAACCAAAATTACTGTTCAGTCTTACTTGTGAAAGGTATCTCTGCGTGATGTTTTAAATATTGCATCGGTTATTCCAACCGTAGGCTGCACAGAACACGGGCATCCTTCTTCTGCATGATGTAGTATCTGGAGTAGTAATAGTGCTGGGTTCTTTGTTTTTTGAGCATTGGAATGCTCTATGTTCCACCTACACAATGGATATAAGGCATATTAGCTAATTTCACAAATTGTCTACAGGTCTCACAAGTGCCAAAGGCTATGATATGTGCAGCTTTACTCATGTACTTTAACCACAGGCTGAAATTTTGTATAGTCAATGTTCCTGTAATATTCCAATAATGGACATGTTATCTTATACCACTATTTACAGATTCGCGAGTGGAAGTGCTTGTCATTTCTTGTAAGTACGTGCCACATTGGAATAGCGTTTGAAAGTGTTTTATGTGTTTTGTAATAATCGTTTGTTGAGATACTCCTTTTTTACATTTTTTAAAAAGTAGTTTTTTTTATTAGACTTTTATTTGCCAGGTTTTGTCTGGCAAAACCTTAGCGAACGTATTCACACCAGGAGCTGCATTATTTTGCTTTTTCACAATTTACTGGATATAGTAATTGAAAAACCAAGGTGTGCATGTGATTTCATAAACACACACGAATTTGTGAATGTGGAATTTAATTTGTTTTGTAATGTTTAATGGAGTAGAGATGATCTGTGAATGTCTGGCGAATATCTATATATATAACATATAACTATATAACTTTACTCCGGTTCGTTTCAGTTGTTATGAGATATCGGGTTATCATGTTCGGTTCATGACAACTGCTGCACAGCCCCTGGTCTTCCAGATTTCTTTACAGGCGAATTTAAATTTATTTTTGAAAGCTCGTATGTATCTGTATAATATGCAATAGGGCAGTACATGAATGGGTTAATAACTGCAAAACTACACAAGATAGGCACATCTAGTGAAGTCTGTTTTGGTCAGTGGACACGGGGGCGATGCACACCCCTTGGATTTTCAGGTTAACTTTCTCTGTAATAGTTATTACTTATTAAATTGTATCCAAATTTTATGCATTGGGGCAATACACTAATGGGTTAATAGCTCAAAAATCAAACAAGACAGGCACATCCTGCTTTCCCCCCAGGACTTAGGGTAAGTTCATATTTATTTATTTGTTTGTCAGAAAAAAGTGTTTTTTGTCAATTGTGCTTTAAACTGAAATATTTAACAAGTTCAATATTTAATTAATTTCCCCCCTCAATTATTTCATATTTTTGCAATATTATGATGGCGTTCTTAATCAAGTTAAATTATATATAAAATGTGGAATGGTTTCTTGGTGGACATAAAATTAGAAATTATATCTATAGGTTTGGGTAATTAAAAAAATAATTTAGCATAAGGAACCTGATCTCCTGAATGTCAAATGAAAACATAAGTTTCCCCACGAATCCCTGTGCAAAGAAGCATGTGAGATGGCTGCAAATCATCCAGATGCATAATTACATGTGTATAAACTACTATTATCAATACTGGGGTCCAGAGTTGCTGCATGTGTGTTTTAGCAAGGGGGAGCCAAATATCCCAGATGTCAGGAAGTAATGTTTCCCCCTGATATTTGGGCAAAGAAGCTTTTGAGATGGCTGAAAATCATTCAGATACATAATTACATTTGTATAAACTTGTAGTATCAATATTGGGGTCCAGAGCTGCTGCATGTCTGTTTTAGCAATGGGAACCAAATATCCTGGATTTCAGGAAATAATGTTTCCCCCTGAAATTTGGGCAAAGAAGTTTGTGAGATGGTTGAAAATCATTCAGATGCATAATTACATGTGTATAAACTAGCATGATCAATATTGGGGTCCAGAGATGCTGCATGTCTGTTTTAGCAGGGTGAACCTATATTTTAACCTTAAGGCAATAATGTTCCACTTTCATATCTATGCACAAACATATTATTAATGGTTGAATAAGTGATTCAGCTACGCATTTCCATGTAAACAGTTTTGTATCACAAATCTGGTGTCCTGTAATTTCTGTATAACTGTGTCACCATAGGAAACTTTGCCTCACGATGTTTTAATAGAATTGGATTACGTCTGAATGCTTACAAACAGATCGTTGTCTGCAGTAGTTAAATGTAAGGTGTACTAAATGTAAGGTGTAAGTTAGTACAATTAAGTTCTAATTAGATATTGTTCAATATCACATCGATCGTCACGGTTAAGTCTTACAAGCAATACTACAGTTTTCTGTATTTTCCCAATAAACAACCCCGATAGCAACGATGTCCGGTGCGGATCCGCCCTCAAGTCGGCAGATCCGCCCAACTATCACCTCCGTTTACTGCCATCCGGCCCGGGTTCGCTCCGCCTCCAGAAAGCGCGCCCCCAGACGGCGGATTCGCGCGGTGAGCGCGCCGTTTTCAGTTTGATCGCGCACAGCTTAAACAGGTGTAACGGTCCTGGGGTGGGCTGCCCAAAAGCGTCGCAGCACTAAGTAGTTCGTTATCGAGCACTTACAATTGATCGTTAATTAACGTGGCCGCCCCGAATCCCTTCCTAGTAGTTCGTTATCTCGCTCGTAGATAACGGCAGATCCGACCCATTCGTTATTTTCTAAGTAGTTCGTTGTTTGAACTTTTGCCTGCTGTCCTGTCACAGAGACGCCTGGGATTTTCCTGAGAACAGGTGTGGATCATCAGAAGCCAGGTAGGACAGAAAACCTCCTGGGTAGTAGCTCTCCAGGACCGGAGTTGGAGACCCCTGGCATGCACAGTTTATAGGATGCTTATTGTACGTAATAGATCATGCACATGCATTTCATGTATAACTCCGGTTTTTAAAAGACACTGCTGTTCAATGATGCGTCAGTAGCGATAGTGTCACCCTCTTGCATAATCGGGCGCATTATGCAGCTATGGACTGGTTAAAACTTTTGTAGCAACTCACAAGAAAAGGATGCCAACTAAGCTAAAGCTGATTCATACTCCCGTCCTCCAGGTGGCGCGACATTCATTTTATTGGTCTACATATATACTTCCAGCTGATAAAAACAACCGAAGTAGAAGCTCTGTTTACGTCACCAGCGTACTATCCGTTGCTCATTGGTTGGCGGAATATTTAAATGGGAAAACAGGACGAAGTTGCTGAATTATTGCAAGCGGTAATGCAACCATCGTTTCAGCTCTTTCTTTTTGTTTATATCAGTTTGTTGCATATAGAGAATACTCGGTTAGCTTGTTTAGCAGAAGGTGCGCATTAATAGATGCTCCTTAACGCGCCGAGTACTAATGGCTCCGCTTTGTTTTGATCTGTTTCACGTGTGCATCTTTTGCGTGTATCTGCTTCAGTATATTTAAGGTAAATATAATAAACAGGAATACTGAGCAAGAATTTGTGCTTGTTTTGATTATCATAAAATTATACTCGTTAATGAAACAAGAAAGGGGTGCGTACTTTTCTGTACCGACGGCAAGCCTGAGGAGAGTTTTCGTTGCTGCTTAAAAGATGGAGAGACACGCCGCAAAAGAAATCGATGATGAAATGGTAGGAACGGAAAGCAGGACTTTGGATGGTGAGGAAATTGATAAATCTACTGAATTCTTAAGAAAGGAATGCTTAATAAATAGGGCGTTCGTGTCAAAAGATGGACGAATAAGATGGTCAGCCGAGGCACCGGCCCGAAAACCAGGCAGAATTGCAAAGGAGTACGTAATGAAGAGTACTCCCGGGCCAACGAAAATGTGTGCGTCTCAAGCAACGGACATCCTTTCTACATTCAAAGCATTCCTACCGAAATCAATGGAGATGGCGATCGTGACCAAGACCAACGTAGAGGGGCGAAAACGATTCTCTAGCGACTGGACTGAATTCACCCCAGAAGAATTCGATGCTTATATCGGCCTTTTGATTCTTGCTGGGGTTTTTAGGTGCAAAGGCGAATCTTTTGCAAGTCAATGGAATGTAGAGATCGGTAGAGGAATGTTCCCGGCAACTATGAGCAGACAACGGTTCTTTCAGTTATCATCGACAATTCGTTTTGGCGATGAAGCACCAGGACCAGCCACAGACAAGCTGGCTGCGATGAAGGAAATCTGGGACACGTGGTCGCGCAAACTGCCCCTCATGTATAATCCCAGCCAGGAGGTCACCATAGATGAGCGACTGGTGCCGTTCAGAGGTAACTAATACCTACTACTGTATTACTGCTCTACATTGATGTACATTGTTACAAGTTTAGTTTATTACAAAAATAAAATGCAAAAAGTATTATAATGAATAATTTTGTTACCTCTGTCTCTAATACTACGTATAATACATATAATTTCTATCTCATGTCCATCATCAATGAATCACAATTGATCATTTATTTCAAGCAGTAACTAGTTACTAAGTTAACTAGTTAATACTGAGTAGTTACTAAGGAATGATGTTGTAAAATGTTACCAAAAATGCATATAATTTGTGTCTGATTGCTTTTTCACAAACCTAATTGGTATTCTCTGTATGCTTTCTTGCAGGACCCTGCTCGTTCAGGCAATTCGTGCCTCTAAAGCCAGGGAGGTATGGGCTAAAATTATGGGCAATATGTGATGCCAGCACCCACTACTGCTGGAGAATTGACATTTGTACGAGGGAGCCTGAGGAGGAGGAGGCGAGGGGAGACAGTTTGGCCAAAGAAGTGGTGCTGGGTCTCTCTGAGGGGCTCAGAGGGCAAACCGTCACCGCAGCCAAATCCTCTATCTCTTTCGATCTGGGGCAGGAGCTCCTCAAACGTCACCTTACGGTATTAGGCACCTTGTGCCGAAATTGTCCAGAGCTACCACCTGCCCTGCTGGCAACCAAGGGCAGGCAGGTGTACTCTTCAAAATTCGCATTTACACAAAATACAACAAGTGTGTCCTTCATCCCAAAAAAGCATAAAAACGAACTGTTAATGAGCACATTCCACAGGAATGCCCGCATCAGCAAACTGGCACATAGACAGCCAAAAATTGTTATGGATTATAACAGAACTAAACAGGGAGTTGATGTGATGGACAGGCTCATCGCAGACTATAGCTGCAGAAGGAATACTTCTCGCTGGCCCCTTGCCCTGTTTTATGACATTCTGGACATTTCGGCACATAATGCATGCATTGTGTGGAATGAGGTTCATCCCGAAAAGGCAGCAGCTATTGGGCAATCACGCAGGGTATTCCTGCTGGAGCTGGGCAAAGCTCTAACCGCCCCCACCATTCAGCAGCAATCCCGTCTTCCCCAAAGCATCAGTGTTGCTGCTCTAATGGTGGACAGGGCTAGGGAGCACAGTAATATCCAGCCCACCGAAGCCCAACCTCCTCTGGGGGTGGGATCGAAAAGGAAGAGGTGTGGTATGTGTCCCCGTGGCGCTGGCCAGAAAACTGCCACGGTGTGCTGTAAATGTGGAGTATTCATATGCAAGGCCCATTGGGAGATGGTATGTAAAGAATGTACCAGAAGACTCTAATATTTCATAGATAGTGACGTTCTGTGTTCCAGTTTTATCCGTAATGTTTTATAAATTTTCCTGTAATACTGTATAATTAGTGTAGTTGTAGAAATGTTCTGTGTTCCCATTTTATCTGTAATGTTCATCTGAATTGTTTTCAATTGTTAAAGAAAAATCGTTAATAAAAATGTATTTGAAATGGTTCTTGTTCTCATGAAGTTTCATCTCTTCCCCTACTGGGAAATTAATTTCCCTAAATATCGGAGGTGACATTTTTTTGTGCTGATATTTCTTACAGTGATGAATACAGATGCTGGTCTAATTTATGCAAATTCCCATTCAAATGAATGACTAGTCTACTGGACTGCTATTAAATGGTACAAAATACATTAGCATGCCCCAAAACACACAAAGTCTCAGCTGAATCTTTGTAAAATCCTCTCCCCTATTCTGTCCTTTTGGGTTCTTTGGACCCCAGATTGTGCACAAGGGTAAGACCAAGCCAAGACCACAACATTACAACAAAAGGCATTAGTGACCAAGAAAAGACTGAGACGATTTCTGTAGACCAGTTGTGATAGAGGGGTCAGAAGCTGTCAGATTTTGTGACCCTGTAAAAAACTAGGAGAGAGAACAGTGACACAGTTATAAAGACTAATGGTGATTTATAATAAATAGAAATTATAATCCTGGATAGAATTAACCACCAGGATGTACAGGTCAGCTGTGGCAAAGGGGTGATTTTCTGACATCTAACGTAAGGCATTGTGACCTCAAAGTGACTCGCGAAAGAGCAACGATTCATCATTCAAAATGTGTTGTCTTTTCATCGTGTTTATACACTTCTAATGTCTACACATTACTCTTGGACTCCTACGCACCAGAACAACAGGTCTGACCAGTGCGTCTCCCTGGATGTTGACAATACTAAGAAATACTAACAACGACGGAACAGAAAGCAGAAATGCTGCTGCATTGAAGAAGTTAAAATAATGACGGTAAGTAAAATGTGCAGGGGGATCATGCACGTGAACCGGAACCTTGCATTATTTCCCAATAAGTTGAAATGGCCCCTGTAGAGTCGCACACTACGATGGTCACAGAATAGGGTGTAACACCAGGCCTGTTTTATCAATGCCCTGTTTCTATGTCTGTACCATCATTTAGTCTGATAGCTTGATTAAGGATTCACCTTCTCTGAGTCGACTGTAGCATGGATGAAGTGCTACAGTCCTCATTGGCAGAAGATGAACCGGGTGTCCAGTAGCCGGCAGTCGGTGTTACCCCTCAGGGTGGCCGACGGGAGGATGAGCATGGTCAACGCCACGCCGCAGAGGTAGCTGCTGCCTCCGCACGTCTCCCATTTGCCTTACTGAGCGGTGTGTGTGTGTGTGTGTGTGTGGTGTGTAGTGAGCTTAAAGCAGGCTCAATATCAGCCTAGGCTGCACTTACCCATCTGGGCCGGTATGCATAAAACTTCTCAGAGTAAATGCATCACAATTCTAAAAGTGATGTGATTTTGCTCGTACTCTCAGACTTAAGAGTAAGTGGCATGTATAGAAGTTCATAAGTGTTAAGAGTAGGTCTCGGCTCCTAAATTAGGAGAGCTCATTTTGGACAATCCGTGACGAGCACAGAAGTTCAATAACAAAACACCGCTCAGATTCAGATCGGAGAGGCCGTTCCTCCCAATCACGCCACTCCAGGTCTCACTGTCATTGCCCACATGAGCATTGAAGTCCCCCACCAGAACAAGAGAGTCCCCGGGAGGAGTGCTCTCCAACACCCCTTCCAAGGACTCCAAAAAGGGTGGGTATTCTGAAC
>JAODKL010000286.1:0-13033 GCA_026780765.1 Petrocephalus schoutedeni
ATCGCGATATATCGTATCGTGACCCATGTATCGTGATACGTATCGTATCGTGAGGCCCTTGCCAATACACAGCCCTAAAGCATTTCACTGCATATTGTACCAAGTATGATTGTGTATGTGACAAATAAAATTCGAATTTGAACTAAGATCAGCATTTATCGAAAAATTTACATGAAAATCCTGATTCACTTTTTTACCTTCTTCCTTTGATTCAATGCACATTTCTACATATGGAATTAAGGTAGAAATCTCTGCTAAAGCACATTATTCAGATGTTCAGACAACTACTTAGACGGGGGTCAATTCTCCCATGCACCTAGGTTACACAGCTGCTGATTGACTGCTGGTTTTATTCATTTTTTTCCTCCAACAGGGATATAGCTTATGCACTGACCAAAAAAATTTCTAAAAATTTTTTTGTTGAGGGTCACCAGCTCTGTGGGTTGGGAATCAGTGTTGCTGGATCAAATCAAGTGGTCAGCAGAGTGATCCCACCATTGGGCCTTTCAGCAAGGTCCTTACCCCCAATTGTACAAGGGACTGACTGACCCTCCAACCCATTTTGATGAGGTGGTCTCCTGGGATGCTTTTCCAGTTGTCCCACATACTTGCCAAGCACTCATATCTGCTTTACCTTCACTTTCTGGCCAAAAAATTTCTGCTGAGTTGAGGTCGGTTGGCCTGGTCTTGTGATACAACATTATCGCTTTCCTTTCTAGGCAGGATCACAGCATGTGTGTGTGAAGCAAAATGTACCTTTAATGATACAGAAATTGACTATAAGGAACATCAAGTACTACTGGGGGTACATTAATGCTGTTTGTACATTGAGATTATTTCTCAGAGCCTATTTCTGTACCTTAAATTAGACTACATGTTTCATTTATGTACAGCTAGGGCACAACTGGCACAGCCCCAATGACAAGCAAAGGTACTAATTAGTACTCTTTTTTTAGGGATGCATCAATCGATGGGGCAGCAATCGGAATTAGCCTATTTTCAGCCGGATCGGTGATCGACTGATCAGTCACACATATTTCCGATTTCAAACCGATCTTACGCATGCGCAACACGTCATACACACAGCTGAGCGCACACCCACATCCCAGTTGTGCGAGCACTTACAGACACACTAAAAAGTCGGTACTTTGGAAATTTTTCAGTGTGCGCAAAGCAGACGCAAGATTTGCTATCTGCGATAAGTGTAAGTGCCAGGTACACTGTGGGGGAACCACATTCAACACAACAAATTTTAATTTGACATTTAAAAACCTCATCACCCCAGTGATGTGCAAGAGAGTGAAAGTGATGTGCTTTTATCCTATGTAATTACCCAAAGATCTATCGGAAACTTATTTTGATACCTGGCTGTAAGGCTGATTGTTTTCCCATTATATTTCCCCCCTCCCACTAGTGACACCTTCCTGTTGCCTGGAGGCATGGAAAGAGGCGAGGTGTCCATTTACCTCCAATGCACATCAGCAGTGAATGCATTTCTGTAACCACCAGGAAAAAAACTGGACAATTCAAGTTGACAATCATGTCTCTCCCTTTACCTAACCGGCGGGCCAATCAACACAACGTAGAAAAGACTCTGCTCACTTCGGTTACACATGCTCAGCTTGCCCAGTCTGAGATGAAAGCAGTAAATTAACGAGAAGAAAAAGTCGGATATTCTCTGAGTTTAAAGTGGTAAATATACGAGAAAATTTGCGAGAGACTGTCACATATTCTCTTAGATTTTAAAGTCACAAAAAAGGAGAGAATCACAGAACCACAACACCTGTGTGAAACTTCGCCACTGGACGCTCCACACGGAGGCACATGCTCACGGTGAAGAGGTGGAACATGATGGAATCAGGTAAGTTTACCTGTTTTGAAATGAGATATGTATTATGATAGATCACGTTTGTTTGGCGGAAGAAGTCAATTATATAACATCGTAGTTAACGCTACGACTTTTTCTTCTTTTTCTTCTTACATCTCAGAGGATTTTGGAGCTCTTTTTCGCAAATTTATGACTACAATATCAGAGAACATCAGTTTTTTCTCATAAATTTATGTCTTTAATCTTGAAAATTTGGACTTTGTCACAAATTTATGACTTTACAATATCAGAGAATACCCTAGTTTTTTCCACGCAATTATATGACATTAATCTCAGATTTTTTTTCTCGCAATTTTACCCCCCTCCCCAACCCCGTTTTATTATTTTTATATATATACACAATGGCCCCAATATGCCGTCGTAAATATCTGGGTAAATGTGAGAACTTTTTGAGTATCAGGTTTACCTTTCTTGGTCATTTCACTTTGAATTACAGCACCTCTCATTCTCTATGTGTATAGCCTAAGTTTGCATGTCTTCTTTTTTCCCTCCCCGAACAGAGCTAGAGTTCAGTTCACTCTTGCGCCCATAACAGTGCATATTTTAGTATTGTTTTAATCTGATAATTGGGGGGGTGAAATTGTGTTTCAGCCAAAGTGGAGCTGTTGTAACACTCACATCCCCCCCGCTTGCAATGCCCCTGTACTTGTGCAGCAGTAGCCGACCACACTTACAAAAAAAAAAATGGTAATCGGAATCGGCCAAGAAAATTGCAATCTGTGCATCCCTCCTGTTTCTGTGTCATATGTGACTTGCTGTCACTTAAAAAAACCCTTTTTCAAACATCATACAGGTATAATTTATTTACAGCTAGGTACAAGAGCTGCAGAGAAAATATTTTGGTGAATTCAAAAGAACAGGAAATTTCAAGCTGATTATTAAATATTGAACGCAACAAATTACGTTGCTCTGTAATGTTACCACTACAGTGCTGTACCTGTTGTCTTTACAAAAGGTCTGGTTTGACCGCACATTAGTGATTGTGTTTCAAATGTAGATTAAATAGAGTCCAAAACGGAATCCAATCGGGCACTTGTGAATTGAAATCGAATTGAATTGTGAGGTCAAAGCCAATTCCCAGACCTAAACAATGTATGTTCCGCAGCCAAGATTCTACTTTATGTTTTGGCACATAGGTTTAAGTCCTTTTATAACATGCGTATTTTAGACTTGCTCAGTTTTAGTCAGACAGAATTTGTTTTTGCTTTGAAAGAGACAGGAACATCTTGCCAAATACGGAAAGCTGCTATATAGAATTTCAAATCTCACTCCTATAAGATCAATATCGAATCAAATAGTTAGCTTGTGAATCAATCAAATTCAAATTGGGGCATCTCTGTCAAGAACCCGCCCTAACAAGCATGGTAGCAGAGATAATACCATGCAGAACAAGCTGCAGAAGGAGATACTGGAAAATTCTGAACAGAATCAGGTCAGGGGCAGTCCTACAGCATTGCAGGTGCAGAGTTACCTGTCTGAAACACAGACACCATGAAGCAAACTGGCATTGATCTATTGGTGCACAAATAAGAGCCGCTTTCCTGTGCTTAATGAAGTGGCTTGAGCTTACCTGTCTGCACCCTGCACGATATAGACAGTGAACATTTGTCCAGCTTGCCTTCTTAAGTGGTGGACGAGAAAAACCGAATGGCTCGTGACAAAGCTGAAATGTTTCTTTTCGTAAAGAAGAACTTACATATACTGTTGAAAGAGAAGCCATAAATTACATAACATAACATAATTAGTGCCAACTAAAAGCAATATGCAGATGGTCCCCCGAGTTACTATGGTATGATGATAGCGATCCAACAAAACTGTAAAAATATTTTAAGTTTCACACTGCACACAAACATTGCAACATATGCAGTACAGTTTATTACCGTGATGTATGCATCTCCCACCTTGAGAGATGCCTCACTCTCACCAGCAATCGACGGAGTTCAGTTGTCTTAGTGTTAGAACGCGTTAGAGCCATATCTCAACAATTCTATTTTTTTTCTTAGATCTTGAACTCATACAATGTAATTTCATATGGCTACTGAATTTTTTTCATTTAAGGCCTGTTCAGCCTGTTTGGGGAGGGGGGGTTAAACATCTTATTCACATATTCTTGCTTTTCTTTCTTTCCATCTTGTCTTGTTGCATAAAAAGAAAAACTAGAATGAGATAAAGCTATAAAGCTACAAAAAAGCTATAAAGCTGTAAAAAATGATTTCAACAATAATATGGGTATGGTATCAATTCTATTGTATGGACTACAATAACCTTGCACGTTGGTTCTCAGTATTTTTCCCCTTTACTCTGCACTTTCAAAACGTGTTCCCTGAACAATTTAAATGGTATATATAAAAACACTAGGAAGCAGAAAGTAAGTCCAAAGAAAGTAAATACTTGGTGATTTTTTTCTCTTAATTTTTTCAACCATCAAGCTTCAGTTAAAAATAATGGCCATTGCCATAACATTCATGCAACTCCATGACAACCATTCCGTAAAGCAAACATAAGTTAGACTGTGGAAGCCTTGTAATATTACAAGTCTAAAATGAGTACTAACTCATTTATCAGTATACAATGTTTGTGTTTCAATTAAATTATAGTGTCACTGCTCCATCTAGTGGAAAAATTTTACAACTAAATTAGAAATTCACCAATGAACTTTGGTCATATGACCAGCATAAGTAAACTTGGTGACATACTCAGTCATATGGTGACTCATTGAGTAGCACAGTTTCCACACACGTCCAAGGTTTATGCTCTGCCTTCACCCCGTGTTTACAGAGTTTACTTATACTCTTTGTATCATGCGGGTTTCCTTCTGCGTGCTGAAGACAAGTAGTTAAGCTAAGTGATGTTTCGGGAATCACCCAACGTATGTATAAGTAGTCATGTATGTGTGCCAAGAATGAATGGCATCCTTAAGCCCCATGCTGCCTGGGACAATTAGCCGTCTTTTGCTCAGCACATGACAGTGCTATTCGAGTCTTGCAGATTTACCCTGAACATCATCAGGAAGATAAGGCCTTTTCCCTGTATGTTGCTCAGCTTTCAGCCCAAGCACTAGCACAAGCGACTAGAACACTGCAACTCTCTGCTAGCAGGTCTACCAGCTTGTACTGTCATAGCACTGCTGACTATTCCAAATGCAGCAGCATATCTGATGTTCACTTAGCACAAATACTGTCATGTCATACCCCTGCATATTTCTTATCACTGGCTACCAATTGGTGCTCACATCGAGTTCAAATCCTTGGTGCTGGCTTACAGATCCATAAATGGAATAGCACAAACTTGAACGAAAAGTGGGTATAGTCACCGTAATGTAAATATTTGGATATTGGTTAGGACTGAACAGGGGTCCTAATAGCCTTAGTTGCAGGATGCCTATTTTGTGTTTTTTTTTACTGAAATTGTTTTATTTTAAAATATTTAACTAACACAGTCATAGCTTTGTGATAATTTGTATGTTTTATTGTCCTCTGCTAATTAAAAAACACATACATAATGGAAGCAATTCATAACTAAGTTCTTTCATTAGACTATAGCCCAGTTCATATTTTGATCATCTCATGTAGTAATACTGTGTCATATGTTCTAAATCTATTGCATACTGAATATTGAACTGAAGCTTATTAGATCATGAATCAAATCACAATCGAAATATCCGTCAGAAAAATCACAATTAGATATTTTCCCCAAATCGTTCAATCATTTTCCAGACTGATGGACCATTGACAGTATGCAAACTATTACAGGTGTGTTGACATCAATATTCCCATCCATCAATATTTATTGTGTAGGCCAGTGGTTCTCAAACTTTTTCAGCAGGAGGCCCCCCTATGTAGAGTCAATCCTTTTGTGCCCCCCCTCCTCAAAAAAAAAAACGCAAAACATCCTCAAACTTACAATTTTACTTAATTTTAGATTTTAGATTCTGTTTGTAGTCTATTTCCCTGTTTTGTTAAATTTACATTTAAAAAAATATAACATTGTATTAAAACAGTTTTGACAGTAAAACTAACTGTCTGAAAAGTGCAACAAAAGTACTGAATACTGAACAGTAATTTATGTGATGTCCATAGTAGAAGATGAATAGTGAATATTGCTCCGGAAGAATTGTTGTCAGATGTCGGTTAAGTTTATATGGTTTCAGCGCTTCAACGGATAAAATCTTCAAGCACAGTGTGCACTGTGGTCTGCAGTCACTGTATTCCATAAAACCATATTTTATGTATGAGTTGTCAAATTTACGCAGTTTTGTTTTTTTCAAGCTAGGCTCCTCTGTATTAACCTTCTCAGCTGAGACACTGCATCCTCTATCTAAAAACATTTTAAATTGTCTTTGCATTCATCAGCGTGTTCATGGCTAACCATTCTGTGCACTGGTACGTCAACGGAGGTTCTGGTAACGTTCAGCGAAGTGTGCTACGTAAAATTTATATTTACATTTTTTTATACTTCTATTTTTTTTTTTTTAATACATTATATTTTACATAGGTTGACAAGCCTGATTTTTATACAGGTAATTTTTTTTTTTAGATTCTACAATTTCGATGCAGCCCCCCTAGCGCCATCTGGTGGCCCCCAGTTTGAGAACCACTGGTGTAGGCCACTGACAAAATAGTGTCACTCCATAATTCTAACACTTTAGTAGTCAAACCACATTAAATTTCTGAATGCTTTAATTACCTATGCGTAGTCGACCTTTAAATCCATTAAGCTCCAGAATACAAAAATTTTGGCTAGAAATATTTATAATCTTTTTTCCCCCCCAATTTCTCTGCACCTCTGAAAATAGTTTTTTGAAAAGTACAAAACCTGCACCCTGACTTAACTGTATTAGAATCTTGCTTGTTATTTTTTTTTTTTTTAAAGAAGTTGTTGTGTAGCTCCTGCTCCAAAACTGCTAACACCTGGTCCTGGGGTTTCATTGGAAGCTTAACCAAACTGCACATACAGTATACCGTGACTCCTTGACAGCACGTGTGTGTGTGTAATGTGCTATTTCCCCTCATTTGAATATTGCTTAGAATAAATTGAACAGGTAATTCCGAATACCAGAACAGGGGGAAAAAAAAGATCAGCCGTCATCACACAGCTAATCTAAATATTTTCAAACAGCCTGTGGAGAGTTCCATCTGAGACAAATGGTTCCAAATTCAGAGCTAACAAGATATTTAAATCAAATAAGATTTTAAAGTAATTATGTAAATGAACTTCTCAGCATTTATATAAACGCTACACCATTTAGGCTGGGACATGGTTTTCCGCACACAGACATATTTACTTAAGGCTTGATTTCAGAATGATGCCGGGGTCCTAACTCCGCATGATACTTCAATGGAGACCATCTCCATGTGTAGCAAAAAATGTTGACTTTCAGAAAAATATTCTATTCTATAATGTATTCTATTCTAAAATTATGCTCATCCAAGTCTGAAATACAATACATGGTAAGCCAGCATTTGTTACTTGACATGCTGAATGAAGATGGAATGGGCAGGGGTAAAAACCTGAGTGACTTTGATAATGGCCAAATTGTTACAGCCAGACAACTAACTGGGTTAGAGCATCTATGAAACTGCAGGGCCTTTGGGGTGTTCGCCATCAGCAATGGTACTGAGAGTGGTCCAAGGTTATTCATCTTTTTATTTATTAATATTAAATATATTTAGGTAATGCTCTCATTTTTGAGCTATGATACACATCAATTCTGGTCATAGCATACATACTTTAGCCCTTCATGTTAACAGTTCACTTGCCATTAACAAGACTATGTTTTGAAGAAGCCACTCCTTTCCCGGGAATGTCAGAGGAGAGTTCACTGATCTCCTTTATAGGCATTTTACCCAGCTACAAACAATAAGGATTTACAGATACTAATGTAACAATCATTTTATATGCATGCAAAATTTACGTGCATGATAAACAAGACGAAAAGCTCATCCACGAGACCACACGTTCTTACTAAATATAGGCCTAATATACAACGTAAAAAAGGATACTTCAGCTAAATACACAAATACTAAGGATAACTTTTTTCCCCAAAGAATGGACATCACTAACCTAAACTACTAACCTAAACTCACTAACACTTCAGTTTGATGTTTCCATTTGGCCTTGTGCTGGCCATCTTTGCTTCAGACTAATCTTACAAAAGATACAATATATACGTTTCAAGCCGGTAACTGCACTTACAAATTTCAGTTTTCGGTCTCCTTCTTCGAGTCCAGGCCCGCCATAAGAGAAGGCGCCTACTCCCCCGACAAAGCCTTTCTTTCGCTGGCTCTTCTCCCGTCCCCTGGCTGCTGGCTCACAACGCTGGTGGTAATTTTCCATTGGCAACTACAGACCACAAAAGCTAGCTGGCATTTAACAATTATTTTAGAAAAATTTGATGGAAGTCGTAACTCTAACGAAGAATCGAGCGGCTACAGCATCAAGAAATATTTTTTTAAAAAGGCCGGTAGCTAAAAAGAGTTAATAACTAGGCTTAAAAAGGTCGTCGACAAGCCTTCAGGTTTAACGAATGTTAATTATAGTGGCGCTTATTCGCAGTTGTCATAAGCAATAACGGATATTTTCTGCATCAAAACGAACTGCACTGAAACCCTCCGAGATAATAACACAATCGAAAAAACCGCCACAATTCTGCTAGTGTCGTCCCGGCGCTGAGCAAAACTATTCGCTTGACGAGGGCAGCGCAGAAAATCGATTGGTTAAGAAATGTGTCGATCACAGTGACACTGTTCAACCCACTGCATAACGTAATGACCGGCGCGTGCGCTCAACGAATGTTCTCCCATTTTGAAAAAAAATATAATAATAAAAATAAATGTTCTCCCATTTTGGGGAATTTTGGCTATTCCTAGAGAAATGCTGCAAGACGTTGAGTAAAAGTAAACATAACATAAACTAATTTCTTGCTGAACTTACTATTATTATACTGGCTTACAATGAATGACATTGAATTATTCAGTTAATGTAGTGAATACCAGATAGCAATAAGCTAGTTAGTAATGTGGGTCAGATTGTAACATGAGTATGGTACTCGAATTATTAAAGGAAGAGACGTATACCTTCATTTAAAAAAAATAAACAATCTTTTTAAGCTTTTGCAGTCTAAATTTCTTATATTCCGAAAGGTTAAAAATGCCTCTAGTAATGCTCCCAAACATAATAATACATCCGCTATTTTGGTTGTTATTGCAAAATAACATTTTTTCTTTCATTAAAACTTCATAGACATCCTACTAAAATGTACAAATATTTTCATCCTGGTCATTACTTTATGCTGCACTATACCTGGCAATATCAAAGACCCCAAACCAGGCCATGGTCATGGCATCAGAGAAGTTACATTGAAAGAAAACTATGCAGATTGACAGAAGTTGTTGGATCTCCTTCTCCCAGCAGATTACACTATAGCAGACACAATAAGCTTGAGCTAGACTGCCAAAATGTCAGGACGATTGCATGCCATAATAATATTAATGTTGCTGATTTATTTCCATGGGTGGTCCATCGTGCCTTTGTATGGACGGAAAATATATTTTTTTCCTGGGAAATAAAATTGTTACTACTATAGCGCTAAAGGAGAAACGATGGGGAAAGGGGCTGCCACCCAGTGGTAGTTAAAGTTAAGGAACAATTAACTTTTCAGCTTGCTGGTGTATAAATAGATCAGCAGCTCAGAACATCTTCAACGTTTTTTCCTGGCTTTTAGAAATGTATGACCTTTATTTAATTTTTTAACACACACACACACACACACACATATATATATATATATATATATATATATATATACAGTATACAACAACAGACTTGACCCTGCAACTGGTTTTCAGTATTATTAGAAGTTGTTTGCTCAATCACATTCAGGGTAATTTTGGTCTTACAGCCCCTATGGTCAGGGAAAAGGTTATTTATTACTGTATATTTTCATATCCTTTTGTTATTTCACACAACATATTGTGTTAGAACTTAGGCTAATATATGCTATAAAGCACATAAATCACCCCTTTGCATAAAAATGTTTGTATTATCAGGCGACGAAATAACCGCTAAACTTTGAATTTCATTTGTTTACTCATACCCAATTAATTTAGCTACAAGAAAAACACAGTGTGTGGACAATTATTGTGGCAATGACAACAGCTGGTAAATCAAATCTATGAAGTGCCATATGCGCTAAAATGTAATTTGGGCTTTTATTATTATTAAAGTGCCTCAGCATGTAACACTATTGCTGCTTTTGGTGTGAATCTGTTTGTTCTCCTTCCACAGTGTTCTAGGCTTACTGCCACCCTGCACTGCATACATGGTTATGTATATGGTATGGGTGTGCCCTGCAATGGGTTGGCATTCCATCCTGGATTGTTCCCAGCCCTGTGTCAGTAGGCTCCGAACCCCCTGCAACCCTGAATAAGACAAGAGGTTACAAAAACTGGGTTGGTGAATGGAAGGATGGATGGATAATTTCCTTGCCTAAAATTCATGATATAGAAACAGATATAACTATTCCTCATTCTGGTATACATTGGTAAATATTTATGATGCTGGGCTTGTATATATTTATAGTTCAAAAGTTCTGTTTGATACTTACATTTCATCTTTTCAAAATATGGATTGCAGCAACACATCTCAGGATAATGTTGTGCACTGCCTGATATATCACAATTCAAATTACTTACCATATTAGTTAACTGCAATGAATCAGGTATTTTAGTACCAGTCAGGGGCAGAGTGGCTTCTGGGGCTCCAGGCCCAAAAGTTTTCTCAAAAGCCTCAAAAAGATTTTAAAACCCTAACAATCATTAGGGGTTGTATTTGTGTATAACGTTTTATTCTGTCATCGCACCCCAATGAGCAATCTTGTTAGCTAACAAACTTATGGAGAAAGTGGATCAGCAGCATCAGCATGTTGGTTCAGGATTGTGAATCTGCAGCTGTGACACATGGGGTCCAATCCCAATGTCCACACTCTCTCGCAGTTCTTACACCTGGGTTTGACCATCTGACCCCAAAGTTATCCCAAAAACCTGCGTCACACTGGCCCTTTGTGGACAAGATTGCACACCCCTGCATTACAGACAACAGTGAATTCTTTTTCTGTCACTAAAGCTCAACATACATCAAGGGTTGGACACAGTGCAAATATATCCCAGATTTTTATGTCTAGTGAGCATTATGCATGTCAGGGCACACTGACTTTGTTAATTGATTGAGTGTTTGCTTTAGGTGGCAGCACTGACTTTCACAGAGCAGAAGTCAGCCAAGAGCAGAAGATGAATAGTTGCTGTTGTAGTTATGAGGAGATGTGGAGGTATATAATGTCCAGACATCATACTCTGGTATACTGCATTTTTAAAAGCAACACTTTTGCAGCATTTCAAAATCTTAGCGGGGGAAGGACGCACCAAAGCCTATTAACAATTGTTAATAAAAGTTTATGCATTTCCCTCTACTACTTGTATTTGTTACAATACAAAAGTCTGGTGGCATTTCATTGCTGCACACATGTGCCAAACGCGGTAGTGTGGTATCTACACAAGAGTGCACAAGAACACAGAAAAGTGAAGTGTAAACTTGGACTTGAGTTCCCAAGCTTTTCAGCCTATGACCCACAGAATAACAGTACCAGTGACCAGTGATACCCCCTGGATGATTTCAATGTAAGGTAAGATTAATGGTTACAGTATGTAATGTAATGGTTAAGATCAAGCACAGACCACAACAAAAAAGTGGAAAAAACGGGGACTCTGCTGTCAAAGACACTTCTGGTGACTTTCTGGTTATCATTGTAGATTATAATGCTGGAGAGATTTCATTATTGGAATGCACCACTCAGCTTCAGCAGAGGGGTCACGATTTTTGATAGCAGCCATCAGATCTTGTGAAAAAACTATGGAGAAAATAGGGACACTGCAGTCAAAAACAGTTCAGGTAACTTGTCACCAATGTAGATTATAATCCTAAATCTAAGTCGTTATTTCGAGATGATAAGTCGTTATTTCGAGATATTTAGTCATTTCTTGAGATAGGAAAAAAAAAATAAACTTCTTCACATTGGCGGAAATGGGCTTCCATAGAAAACAGGTGAATGTTTATGAAAGAAAAAAAAACATCTAAACTAATTTGCCAAATAGCTGTAAAATTAGACACAATGTGACACCATTAAATATGCGTTTAATAACAATACCCTAATTTTAAAGCCCCCCTCCCTTATGTAGACAGCCTGTATGCAGGCCTACTGCGGAAAGTTCGAGCCACATTTAAGAAAATAGACGCTGCCGCTTTAAGAGCGAGAAGGCGCCTGCTGTTTTGGAACGGAACAGTTTACGGCCCGCGCAACAAACATATGCAAAACATCACACAGGTATGACACTTACTATTTACAACACATAGACGTGAATACATGCATCTGTTTAGCTGATCGCTATACTCACACTGCATGGCCGTAATCTGAATAAGCAACATCACAATGCATTATTGTTTTGTTTTCATCAAAAGCAAAGAACAGCATTCATTACAGTTTTTATAAATGCTAAACCTTTGCTATGACAATTAAATTTAACATCACGTAAAAACATGAATGTTTAATTTCTTAAATAATAAAATTAAACTAAATATAACATTTTCAAATACATTAAAACAACGTACCATTTCCAGCATTCTACGTTATTATCGAAGGCTTTCCCCTTTAATGTTTACGTATAAAAGCGCGAAATGCATGTTTGAAGAAGAATTATGGCAATTGACGGGAGGTAATGGACAAAAGGGGAAAAAGATATTTATAACCACCAATAGATGGCGACATTTCTTAATTTATTACTAAACAAATCCTAAATGAATTTCTGCCTGACCATGGTTTACCTCAGTGGTTCTCCATCCATCCATCCATCTAATCTACCTACTGTAGGTATCAAGCTATCTATCTAGTCTGTTAGGACGGTCCGGGACACACTAAACATGTGGCCTGTGTGTGGCGACTGCGGCACTGAAATGCCGCGGTACAGATGCGCATGTTAGTCCACACTGCCAGTGTTTCTGCTCTCTTAGTCCACACTGTAACTCCCCTCAATGACGAACACGAACACAAGTTGATCTCTGATCACGGGCATTTATTCCTTTCCATCCGGTTGA
>JAODKL010000287.1:0-13024 GCA_026780765.1 Petrocephalus schoutedeni
TAGAGGCTGGGTCACATGATGCACCGGCCAATCACAGCCATGCCATTAGTAGGCATGGCTGTGATGGCTTCTAAGGGTACACAGCTTAAAAGCTTGTTGACTGGCTGCCCTGCAGCCTTTCAACAAGCTTTATGAAACACCCGAACACCGAACTCGAACCCGAACTTTTACGGAAAAGTTTGGGTTCGGGTCTGGGTACCAAAATCCGTAAAGTTCGGTACGGACCTGAACTTTACAGTTCGGGTTCGCTCAACACTAATCAAGCATCACTATTGTTCACTTGGATAGCTGTTTTTGCGTGCATGCACTGTTTCTCGCTAAGGTCATATCTTGTTGTAGTTCGTGTAGTGCTTGTCTCTCCAACTGAAAATCGTGCAAATAATAATGTGATCCCACGTTGTATTGGTCTTGGGTACTAATATATCAGTTGGAACAGATTTGCGGTGTGGTATCATGCATTGTAGCAGGACTGACTCAATATAATAATCTAAAAATTGCCAATACAGAATTGAAAAATTATGGGCAAATTTGGGGTTTTTATTCCATTTTTTCTCCACTCATAATTATGTACCCATATTACATTCTGCCGAGTGACGCATTAGAAAAGAAGGGATCTAAGGTGATGTTATTGTAACCTAATGTACCAAAGTGTTTAGAGCTGCTCTCTACGTCAATTAAGTGGCGAATTCCAAAGGGAGGACAGATGAGCAATCTAAAAAAATGTTTTTTAGCCCATAGTTTGAGAAACCAGGCGCTAGAATAAAGCAAAAAAGTTGGGCTATTAAAAATGTTGTCCCATGTTACTTGTATTTTAAACAATCAAAAAATTTAAGGGAATTGAAAGTGATAAAATGTCAGCATACAGTCTATTATAAAATGTGCATTATTCTAATTGTATTGTTAAAGGGAACAAAAAAGGAATAAAAATACTATGGATTTTTTAATGGACATTTTTTATGACATTTTATGGAATGTAGATTGTACTATATTGTGTAGATTGTGCTCCTGCAGAAATCCACCACAGGTCGTTAAGAGCAGGCCTTCTCCCTGCTGTCACCAGTAATATTTGTAGGGAATTGCTGTCCAAGGAAATGTAACTCCCTTAAGTTGCACAGTCCTAACAATGAATAATCCCAATCTTTCCAGATACAGGTCAGCTTTATTTGTCAGGTGCAGTTTGAGCTTGAAGCCGTTTGTATTTGGACTCCTGTTTCCAGCTGAATCCCATGTTCGCCCAGTGTTGCTGTGGATTATGTATGATACCAATAGTGGATTTTTAAGGAGCGTTGTTCTTTTCTTTTGGCCAATCTATAACTAAAAACTACATAAATAGCAAAGAAGTGAATAAGGGAATAACTGGATTTTGCAAATTAATATGAATGGATGGATATAAGGTAATAAAATATTTTTAACTATAACCATTTATTCATTTTACTGAACTGAATTTTGTAGTAACCTGTACATTTTAGAATGGCAAGTAATGATTGTAATCTTGCTACCACATGGCAATTCAACTCCCCTCCCCAAAGGTGGGCAAAATGATATAATGTAAAGGAACAATAGATTTTCAGGCTCTGCAGTCTTAGAGGCTTAAAAAGAAACCCCATCAGCTTTCTAGCTTTTGTCCCACATGGATAATAGTATGAGGGAAAAAGGGGGAGAGAGAGAGAGAGAGAGATGAATATCTATTGTCAGGCAAGCTATTAGCAGGCCTAAAAAGCTGCTGAGTGTTGAAGTCTCAAAGGGTGAATTCCACTGAGAGACAAGCTAATAATTACATGTCAAAGCACAGCTGTTTTCATGAATTGAAGGAAGTACACTTGATATCAATGTGTGCATGCACCTATGAAGCAAAGAATGTAAGAACAGAAACATTTTTCATAAGCCTACCCTGTGTGCTTACACGAGACCATAGTGGGAAAACAACAATTCTATACTTATCATTTTAGCCACATCATGGAATTCAAAATGCATGATGTAACGTTCAATGTATAAGAATTTTTCATGAAGAACGATACCATATTGTATTTTTGCAGAGCTAAGACAGACAGTCAGATAGACAGATAACAAATTTAGATATTTTATAGATGGATATTAGTTAGTAGGGGTATATTTTCGAGCTGTTCAGTTTGCCCCTGACAGTTCAATAAACAATCGTGAACCACGGTATTAAGATATGCCTCTCATTTTCCTATGTGTATTGGAAAAAATGCATGTAAAACACTGGGGTTGTCTTATTTTCACCATTCGTTGTTTTATTAAAGTGTTATGTGTTATTACTGTTGTCCATGAATGCAATCAAATATCAAAGAACAGTTCTCTTCTTCAACGAAATGTTGAATGGTGTTAAATAACTGTAATTTACATCTAATATGCTAGATTTCCCACTGCAAGGAGAATGTGCAGTGGATAAGTGATTTTAGTTTATATTGTAAGCTTAAATGGGAAGTGCATATTGTCCTCAAGCACAACAAAGCCCTTAATTGCATGCATACCTATACTTGACCTTAAGTTCCACAGAACAGTCCTTCTGCAACGCACAGTTCTATTTTACCTTGAAAACAGTAATAACTATATCTGCTCACAGGGATCTCTCCACTCAGAATGTCAGCAGAATGTCTATGAAGCTTAACAGAATGTCATCACGAAACAGGCACTAGTCTCCATCTATATTCTCAGTCATATACATAAAGCTCACCATGGAATGGCACGATGGGTAACATATAATCCAAATGCAGTAGCCATGTGGCGAGTTTCTTTGCACCATTCGCATTGCTTTGGACATAATCTATCACTTTGATTCATGCAGCTGTTTATTTGAGTTGGTAGTTTAAAATGTGATTATACATTTCAGTTCACATTTACACATTCGGATTCAAGTGTCCACGATAAGAAAGGAAGACAATATATACTGTGCAGAGGATGATAAAAGACTCGACTCTCCTGACTTATTCTTCATATTTTTATTACAAATAGCATGCAGTTTAATGTACTGTACACATAATGTTTAAAATGCTTCACTGAAGGGAATTATAGTAATATTCATATATAAATGTGGAATGAATTTAAAGATTAGGCGAGATCTAGGATCTGTCAATATTTTCCAAAGAGTCCATGTTTAAAATGATAATATGCATACAGTCTTACCCTAATCCATTTTGAAAGTTATCAAATACAGCTATTACAGTGATGTCCATCCTACATATCCACTTTTCCATGGCAAGCCAACAGTGAGCTTGGGGATTATCCCGGGACAGTGCTCTAGGCAGGGAACATTGACCTAAATTGTGAATGAATCGCTGATGTGTACTTTGGATGGTGTGCACAGATAAAAGCATCTGCCAAAGCCTTTTATTAAACATAGGTCAATGTGACACTCTTGAGTGATATGAGAACTGAGTTAATTTTTTTTTTGGTACGTTGGTTATTTGGATGTGCTGCTGGAATAGCATAGATAAGGTAAAACATTCTCCCAAACATCCAGTGTACGTTAACAATGTGGCAACCATATTGATCCCTGGTGGCACTTGTTTTCAAAAAATGCATGCATGCCGTTTAAACCTGGCAATTTTGGGAAGAAGCTTGCCAAATGATATTCCTTGCTGACCTTTGGAAAAATTTCGTAAATTTCTTCTTTCCTTCTTTTCCCAAATCTTTGCAGCACGCATGATACTTGACCCAGAACAGTTAAGCCACATATAAATTAATTCACACTGGTTTCAATAACTACTGTTTCAGTTAACAATGAGTACAGGCCGAACGTCCAGCCCAGTCGTGCCCAGTAAATGACTCATTCCCCTTTGCCCCCACACCTATGACTTCCCGCGGAACGCTCACCCAGTCCGCCTCTAGCATTCTCGCTGAACGCATTTGTTGCTGCGTTATCACAGTGCATGTTATAAAAATGTATTTAAAAGCATGATTTTCATTGCTGCATTATCCATTAATGCATGATATTTTTTCATTGCTCTATCAGAATCCCTTTCAATCGAGAGCAGCAGAGCATACAGTAGTGTTTAATAATGTATAATGTACTTTATTCTGCAGTAATTCATACTGGTGATGTCTTATCACGTAATTTATCAATTAACCTTTACCATATGTATGTACATGAAAATCACATTATATATCGGGTCCATGGATGGTTCCTTATTATCCACGTCTTGGAACGTATTGGGTTATGGGGAGACTACTGAGACAGAATAATAACACGTTGACTTATAACAATAACACTCTGTTTAAGTCAGGATAGTTACCAATGGTAATATCAACAAAACTGATGTTACACAACATTTTATAATCACCCTGAGGAAAAAAAGCAGGACTGCAGAGAGTGACTGCAGCAAAAGAAAGATATAATCTCTAAATGAAATGCAAGGCTCTCCTTTCATTAAGCTTCTGTTTATTTGATGCACTACAGAGAAGGAGCACAACATGAAAGGTATCCCAGATGAGAATCCAAAACAGGTGGCAGCAAATGTCGCGTCTCATCTTGACAGATGCTGAGGCTTGGCGTTCACCTAATGGGACACCACACAACTAGACCACCACTGAATCTGCAGATTGTTGCATATTAATTCTCATTAATAGAAATGAAATAGTATTCTGTGGCATTTGGCTGTTATCACTCCTATACCTCTAGTCATCTCAGTGTGTGGGCAGTTGGAGATAAATTCATTCAGATTTCAAAAAGAACTTGCTCATTTGTGGTATAGCCATTTAAGTGTGACCAACATAATACAATCACTTTAATGATCAATGAATTGATTGATTTTAAGTTAATTCTTGTGTAACATTGGAGTTCATGTTTAGTAATTTTTTGCTTGACAAAAACAAGAGTACAGACACATATAATCACACAATAAATTACTGACACATGATGTGCTGTGCCTCATGTCTTCTTCCCGGATTCAATTCTGTATTGAGTGACTCGCTGTGGAGGTAGCAGGGTAGTAACACTGTAGCCTCATATCTCCCGAGATTGGGGTTTGAATCGTGCGTACGTGTGTGTGTGAGTGTGTTGCCCTGCAATGAACTCATACACGTGCCTGGTCGCTATGCTGATTGGCTATTAAAATAAAATTTGTATTACATATTTGTCTTTATTAGTTTTGCAAATTCTTATGCAGTTTTCTAAAACTGATTCAATATTTGAAAGATGGATGCTTGTTAATTAGTCTATAATTCTATATATATGTTTGCGTCTCTGCTGATTATCAATTTCTGAACACAAAGTGCCTACAGAGACACCTTCAGGAAAATCACAAAAATTCAGCTTAATGTCCCTAATGATGATGTGGCCATGAAGAAACAAATGTATCCTCTGTTTTGCTGTATTTTTAATGATGCTTAATACTTCAACGATAATGGACTTATATGGTAAAAGAGTAAACTTTGTGTAAGCAACATATACAGTATACTCAAATTGTAGAAGTCTGCTCTCTAGACTACAAACAATGCTGACTTGTACCCAATAAAAATGATCGTTTGCCCTTGAAGATTTTACAATATATGTAACTTTTATAAATGTAATGATATACAGTAAATGGCACAAGTTACAAAAATGTAAGCACAATATAAATTAAGAGATTTGTAGTTTAGATGGCATCCGCATAAAAAAAAAAAACAATCTCACAACATGCATTTATCAAGATTATAATGATTATTGTAATGATTACCTATCATTAATTTTTTCTCTTGCATATTGTATGAGCTGTTTGTGTTAATGATTGAAAGAAAAATCACAGAATACATAATCAAATGGGGATGTGAAATTTACTTGAGGGAATCCGGCGACCTCTGCGTTCCCTGCATTAATAATGGGAGGCGTAAGGTGCTAATTACTGCCCCCGGTGGGGAAATGGATGACCCTCTTTGTGCAGGCATTCAGGGAGGTGCTCCCACAGCTAAGCTTTAATGGTGACTGCCGTTTTTTTCCCAATTCGCCACAGGTTAGCAGACATCTCCGTTTTCTGCTGCAGTCACACACAATGAATGAGCAGCACACACAGGGTAATTGAAGATGAAAATAAGCACATCAGTCAAAGTGTCCCTTTGAAGTGGGAGCTCTCATTCACTAAGAGATGTAAACAGATAGTGGTCCGGCTTGGTCCTGCTCCCTCATTATTTTATGTGACTTTCTGTTTTGTGTGAGAAAAGCCACAACTGGCGGTGTTAATAAAACATTTGCTGCTTGCTAAAGCATGCATTTATCTTAATAATTATTAAAAGTTAACGAACTAATGGATAGAACATCACTTTGCACATATGAAATGTTTGAGGATCTGTATTTAAATTATGAAGTGATATGTCGAAAGAGAACAAAATGTAACCCGATCTGGTGAATTCAAATTCAACAAATTGATTTACCTGTCCATAGAAGTCCACCCTGCCTGCCCAGCACCAGGAACAGGATGCACGGTACACAGACTGTCATTGTATACTGCACATGAAACTGTCTAGGAGGCTTAACACTACTTAGAGTAGTTGTGAACCTTTCAAGCCATGTACATTTCAAACTACCACCCCTGTGAGCAGATGATACCAATAATTTGAGCCATGAAAAGTGACATCACTCACACTTATTAAATTCGGCATATGAAGGAGTTTAGGACTAAACCAGGATTGAGAGCATTTCTCAAATGAAGTCTTTCTTTAGCAAAATTAGCAGTGGGATGTTAGTGTCGGTGGGCCAGGAAGGCACTAGACTCAAAACTTCAAATCAAAGAACAATTATTGTATTGCACATTAAACAGTTAATTACCAATGCCTCCTGTTGCCTAGAGCAAAAAAATATGAATGGGTCCTTAAATGGCTTCATCATAGCCTGTATATTTGTCGTTTATCCATTTTTAAGGCCCCTTTTAAGGATAGTTTAGCATTCGCTAACTGTGAAAAAGTCACATTCAGGCAGCAGAGATCTTCCAGTCACGGGGACCCTTAAGGATGTCAGGGGAGACGGGGATATTTTACAAAAGATAGTGATATGGCATTGACACTTAACTAAGTGGGTAGCTGAAAATGAGTTCCATAATGCCTTAATGATTTTCTTTGTTTAGATAAAAAACAAAATTCCATTACGCTGTACATATACTTTTATTGTCTACCTATAAAAATCAAGCAATGTGAACATTCAGTTTACGAATTAGCCTATGTATCTTTGTATGTACATTTGTGTATATGTTTAAGTAATTGTTAAAGCAATTTTAGAATTAAAAGAGGTAATAAAATTATATGTCCAGCACTTACTGTCGCTTTCAGCTTATTGTATGGAGAGGGACGGTTTAATAGAGGAAGAAGTGCAACGCAGACATGGCCAGTCAGAAACTATAAAACCACAGGGTGACAGAAAGTCATCATCTAAATGTAACAGCTCAGAGTGGTCGTGTAGGGAGCATTTTCCAGATCTATAGTTTGTCTAGCCATGCGTCACAAATGCTGTGCTGTTGTGACAGGGACTCTGAGTACATCAGTGAGATACTGCAGTATAGTTGCAGTATGAGTACCCATTGAATACTGATCACTCATAGTGCTAGTGGCTATTGAAAATGGATGGAGAAATGGATGAAAATGCAGAAAGCAAAATACTCGTTTAGGTCAAATTTCAAATCTAGTTAAATCTAACATAATCAGTCAATAAAAATACACTGTTTAAGAATTCCATGACAGACGGTGAAGTGTGTATCTAATCTCCCACTGTGTCATCGCTTTTGCATACTCTTGAAATGTCCTCTCTTATACGTGCTTTTGTGTTAGCAACACAATTTTCATTCGTTTTTTTCTGCTAAGCTAGAGTATAAATGATATGTCCGTGTGTAATACAGTAGATTTGTCATTATAAATCAGTAGCTTTTCAAATTAGTTTTGAATAACTTTATAAATTGTCCTGTATAAATTACAGGAAAATGTGTTTTGACTGATGTGTTTGGCCTGCCATAGTCCCCTTAGTATCACAGTATTTTGTACACATTTTTCTACATGCTTAATTAAGATTTAAAGTGGCAGATTCTGACGGAGGGACAAAAGATGTGAGAAGAAGACAGCAATCAGTCAGAATGTGATAGATGATTTTAGGAACAAAAGAAAAAGACAATCAGAGAACAAAGGACATTTTCATGAATAAAAATATCAGTTCAAAATGGCAACATATTTCATAGTAACAAGGGGGATTGGGCCTCAGATAAAAAAGGAGACATGGGGCCATTTGAAATCCTCCATTTAGGCTCTGCACATGCTTCAGTAGCATTCTTTCAGTTGTACTATGAATGTACACACTATAGAAAGCTTTAGACACAAATTGTAGAATACCTTCAGGAAAACACACATGCAGTATACAACACCTGATGCCCTAAATACGAAACCAAGATTTAAGCCCTATTTCAATTCCCTGACATGTCAGGCATTGTTTTGTAGAGCAGGATGGCTGACATGCCTTTAAAGTTACAAGGCACTAGCTGAAAAACAGTGACGAAAGCTGTGTTTCGTGGCATATTGCACCCACTTTGGTATCTGCACTGGGTTAGTCACACTTCGTGAGGACCATTTGTTCACAATGTTGCTATTTTTATTGTCTTAACAAAGCCTGCATCACTGCATCCCAAGAGAGGTAACAGTCCTTCATGATACTTTGGTCAGGGTATAAAACTGGGCCCAACAGCTCAGGAAGGCATGCAAATAAACCTCCTGAGCTATGCAATCTAGCTGTTTCTATTGTGTGCTGCATACCAGGTTGCATCCAGTTTCCTGCATCTATGTGTCTGTGTGTGTCTAGTTATGCAATACATATATATAAAATGCCGGTCAGCAATAACATTAGAACCACTGACAGGTGAGTAACATTGATTATCCTGTTTCAATGCTACCTGTGCATGTATGGCGGTGCCAAGGGGAGAGGACCAATCCTGCAAATGTTGTAGAGAGAGATACCGGTGTTACTCCTGGTATCATGGTGTGGGGAGCCATAGGGTATGACTTTAGGTCATCTCTGGTAGTGATTCGTGGCACCCTGGCACAGCGCTACAACAGTGACATCCTGCTTCCACATGCCTTACCACTCCTAAGACAGCACCCTGGTACAGTCTTTCAACAAGACAATGCCTATCCACACATGGCACATGTTTCTATGGACTGCGTGTGTCATGTTAAGGTCCAATGGCCAGCTAGGTCCCCTGATCTTTGCCCAATTGAATGTGTGGGATTGGCTCGGACGTCAACTCAGACCCAGTGCAGTTTCGCGAGGGCCAGTTACAATAGCCGTGGCCGACCAGCCACAGGAGAGGATACAACAGCTGTACGACTCCCTTCCACATAGCTGCATGTATCTGGACCCAGGGGGGACCAGCAGTGTGCCCATTCTGCCAACTTTGTTTGTTTGATGTAATATTATAATCATTGCGATACAGTCACACACATTCGGCACGTACAGATTCATTTAATTTCCACCACTCTGCTTGGGTGTTTAAGATTTTTTGTCACTGAGTATTAGGGATGTAACGATCCCTCACTCAATCACAATTTTCTCACATTTTGACTTTCAAAATATTCCTTGTCTCTCCGAACTGTGCAAAACATGTCCTCTTCTTAAAAGTGCAACTGAAATTGAATAAAGTGTTTTTTAAAACAAATCCCACATCAAAATAATTCAAAAATTCTTCAAATAAGTAAACTAATGCTTACATGTGCAGCTTCGAATTTATGTTTTTTATGGGAAATTAGCATGTCAACATTTTCAGGCTGAAGCTGAGATCACAATGCCCCCTGCAGTCGAAAAAACCCTTTCACTAGGGTCAGAGGTGGCTGGTGTGGTGAGGTATGTCTTAGCTAGAGGACTAAGCCATGGGTAAATCTTAGCATTCTCCTTCCAGGGTAACAGACGTTTCTATATAGACATTTATTTCTATATGGATAGGGTGATCAGATAATTCATGTGATTCTGGACACTTTGAGCTAGGACAGGATTTGTAAATCTCCATTTCAATTAAGACCATGAATTTGACTTAAACACTGCGTTCTTGCTGGGTGCTGATTGGTAAGTCTCCGATATTCATGCAAGTATCACAAAGGTTAATGTGAAATAGCTGGAAACAGACAAACCAAGAAGGAAACAAACCAACCAAAGCACAAGAAGAAATGAACCATTTAGCCAAACAAAGGAACCTTTCAGGTTTAAAGTAGTTTGTAAAACCTGAAGTAGCTCAAATTGTCCATGATGGCATGGATTATCTGGTCAGCCTATATATTGACGTTTCTAGGTTATCAGTCTTTTACAATGTTTGCACTCCGTTTTTGTCTTGTCTGTAATTTTCTCGCCGTTTTTGTATGAGAGCCAAAATCCTGCCACACCCCCGATTTAAAGCTGGGCGGCACATCCTCAATTTCAAATTGACTTGCCGTCTCGCGTTCCGTCTGAACCAAAAACAGACGTCGACATCGAATACGCAGTGACGACTGACGTGGAACTGACGTCGTGAAATCAAATGTAATGTTACTGCGTTCTTTCTGTTAAGTACTTGTTCCCATAAAAAAGTAGCGATTCATTTTCCACATCAGCCGATTTGAATCGTCATACATTTACACCGATTTTTAACCGATTCGCAATGCGTCGTTACATGCCTACTGAGTATATATACAGATGGTCCCCAACTTATGATGGTTTGACTTACTTTTTTTGATCTTACGATGATGACAGCGATATTGCAAAACTGTAAAAATATTGTAGCACAGGGCAGACAAAGGCAAATGTTGAGCAGACTTGCTTGCAGGGGAAAACAAGGCTCTTTTATTGAGTCCTGAACAGGACTAAAACAGGTACTTAACCAGCACCAAACCAATTACAACGGGAGAAACACATGGAAGTCGGATGCTGGACTGTCAGGTACCCACACAGTGGGGGATTTATACGAAGCTAAGGACACACAAGGAGGTTCACATATGACAGGAGTTACATACGAGCTACAATAGGGGAAACACAACTATTACAACAGCAACCGAACAAGGGGGTTATGTACAATCGCCCGCTAGGATGCTGGGATATGATAATCCCCCTGCCTTTTAAATCACGATGGGGTCATCAGAACGTATCTCCATCGTAAGTCGGGGACTACCTGTATATATAACTTGAAACATCTTATTTTACACCGCAATTTTTTATTACTTTAGGGCCTCCTTTTGTGGCCAATAAAGCATCAGTATGTCTTGGGAATGATAGATACAAGTCCTGCTGAGCGACCAGAGGGATTTTGAGCCATTCCTCTTTCAACAGCTGCTAGGTCACTACGTAATGCTGGCAGAGGAAACGGTTTCCTGATTCGATCCTCCAAAGCACCCCAAAGTGACTCAATAATATTCAAATCTGGTGCCTGTGCAGGCCATGGGGGATGTTCAGTTTCATCAAACCACTCTGTCACTAGTCCTGTTGTGTGTATTGGTAATACCTTACCACCTTCAGGGTTCGTTTGAACCAATGAATGAAAATGTTCCTCCAGAATGGTGTGGTAGTCCTTGGCAGTGATGTGCCCATCAAAAACAAGTAGTGGGCCTAGGGAATGCCATGATTTCGCAGCCCAAAGCATCACTGCTCCAACCCATGCTGTACTCTGGGTTCACAACAGTCTGGGTGGTAAGCTACTTTAGGGCTTCTCAACAACATAACTATACTGACTGTGAGGAAGACAGACAGTGAAGGTCGACTCATCAGAGAGCAATCCATGTTTCACATTGTCCACAGCCCAAGATTTTCACTGTTGGCACCTTTGAAACTGACGTTTGGCATTGGCACGAGGTTATAGCAGCCCGGCAATGAATATTGATCCTGTGGAGCTCCCGACAAACAACTCTGGTGGAAACAGGAGAGTCAAGGTGCACATTTAATTCTGCAGTGAGTTGGGCAGCTGTGATTTTATGTTTTCTGGATACAATCCGGGTTAGTGTCCAGACATCCCTTTCAGACAGCTTCCTCTTATGTCCACAGTTACCCCTGTTGGACGTGGTCCATCCTACTTGGTGGTTTGCCGACATTACCCTGGATACCGCAACTCTCGATTCACCACAATGACTTGCTGTCCTGGTGACAGACGTGCCAGTGAGACACGCACCAACAATTTGTTCTCTTTTAACTCTAATATGTCTCCTATTATGCAGTGTGGAATGCAATATTTTTTGTACAGTTGTGCTATTGCTCTGCTAATTCAACCTTCACACTCTGCTCTTACTGATGGAAAGTGCAATCATTATATAGGCGTGAAATCTCAAGCGCTATATTGCTCATTCAGTTTTATTGTCTAACCCCTGTGTATGTATACATAAACAAACAAAATTTGCAGTGCCAGCTCAACTTTACTTTGGGCTAAACATGGTTGAGGGTGGATGTTCTCTTATATGCAGTACACTGGATGGATATATTAATTCCTAATTACATAAACCTCACTGAAAATTTTCTGCCAGCCCACAGCTGGCATGTCTCCTTGTCTTGCAGCTTGAACTCAGACAGCTTTCTTCAGACTGCTACAACACCACTGAGCAGTCAGATTATACAAAAATGCATTTATGTATAAATTTTGTGTTTAAATTTAGTTTCATAACAGTGAAGCACAGTTTTTTTTCATAAAGTGGAATGACAAAAATAATTTATTCCTACATTCAAATTCTGCAAATGGATTATTGTACTTATTGTACTTCTGTAGAAATCTTTGTGAATGGCTCTAGCTTTTTATGCAGGCTAATCCGTGTAATTGTAATAAAATATATAAAAACACAATGATCCTTTTTTTTCCATTTTGAAACATAATGCATTTTACCTGACACTTTACTTGAAGCGCTCATCTACAGTATAATGTAGTATAAATACCTTCATAATGTATTATAATGCTTAGGATAAGAATAAAATAAGAATTTATAAAGATATTATAATCAACACTATAATACCTTTTGACTATCAACAGAAGATGCTGTTGTCACGGTCTGCCCATGTGATCCTTGTGTGCCACGCCCCCTTGTTCCCCACGTGCGTTTCCCTAATCGTGCCCAG
>JAODKL010000288.1:0-13017 GCA_026780765.1 Petrocephalus schoutedeni
TCAAAAGGGCACTTTTTTGGACTGAGGGCAAAAGGGCAAGTGCTTCAGCACCACCTCGTCTCTATCTGTGCACGCCACAGTCTGTATATATTATTGCATACACATAATTATTGAATTCAGGTGTTTCATTCAGACCCATTGACACAGGAGTATAAAATCAAGCACCTAGCCATGCAGTCAGGTTTACAAACATTTGTGAAAGAACTGGTTGTTCTGAAGAGCTCAGTGAATTCAAGCATGGCACTGTCATAGGATGCCACCTTCACAATAAATAAGTTTGTGGATTTTTTTCCCTGACAGATATTCCTATTTGCAAGTGGTATTATTGCAAAGTGGAAACATTGAGGAACAACAGAAACTCATCTACAAAGTAGCAGACTACATAAAGTATCAGAACGTGGACGCCAAGTGCTGAGGTGTAAAAATCGCCAACGCTTTGTTGATTGAATAACTGTAGAGTTCCGAACTTCCTCTGGCATTAACCACAGCACAAAAAACAGTGCTCTGTGAGCTTCATGAAATGGGCTTCCATGGCCGAGCAGCTGCATGCAAGCCTCACAATTCTTAGCCTCAGATGGAGTGGAGTAAAGGAAACCAAAACTGGACTGCGGAGTGGTGAAAATGTGTTTTGTGGAGTGATGAATCATGTTTCTCTGTCTGGCAGTCTGGTGAATGAGTCTGGGTTTGGCGGAAGCCAGGAGAATGTTACCTTTCCTGACTGCATTGTGCAAACTGTAAAGTTTGGTGGAGGGGGGGGTAATGATATGGGGTTGTTCCTCTGGGGTTGGGCTAGGCCCATTAGTTCCCATTAGTAAAGGAAACTCTTAATGCTTCAGTATAATAAGATGTGTTGGACAATTCTATACTTCCACGTTTGTGGGAACAGTTTGGGGAAGGCCCTCTTCTGTTCCAGTATGACTGTGCCCCAGTGCACAAAGCAAGGCCCATAAAGACATGGCTGGGTGAGTTTGGTGTGGAAGAACCTCACACACAGAGCCCTGACCTCAACCCGACAGAGCACCTTTGGGATTAACTAAAATGGAGATTGCGTGTCAGGTCTTCTCATCCAACATCAGTGCCTGATTTCACAAATGATCTTCTGGATGAATGGGCAAAAATGACCACAGACACACTCCAAAATCTTGTGCAAAGCCTTCCCAGAAGAGTGGCAGCTGTTATGGTTACAAAGGGGGGACCAGCTCCATATTGATGCCTATAGATTTAGACTGGAATGTTCCTGTGGGTGCAATGGCCACACACACACATGCCAGAATGTTTTCGGTCACACCTGCACTGCTTACAACCTTCATTATTAGGCCATTAAAAAACACCTGATGCTAATTAAGGTCATCCTGGAATGAAAACCTCCTGGCAGGTGGGGCTCCAGGAGCACGACTGAGAAACACTGATATATACGTATGTAATATACGCAATAATTTCAGCCCCACTTGGAGTGGAATGCAGGAAGTGCGCATTCCTAAGAGGTTACGTTCCTAGTGACAGCGGCTGGCAGGTACCGACAAGCAGCTGGTCGGACCCTTGTGTTGAATTCAGGCTGAGGTGTTTACTTGGTGCCGAGCATTCTGGGCGCAGGCTGTCCTACCTGCAGAGCCAGGAAGGGCGCCTCAGCGAAGGGGGACAGGACCTCGGCGAGCGGCTTGCAGTCCGACGTCACAGCAACGTAACCCATCCTGAAGACGTGCAGCAGCAGGCTGAAGGCCAAGAAGATCAGCAGGACCACTGGGCCGGGGGCGAGGGAGGGGGCACCGTGGGATATAACATCACTTTGTTTTGCATATCCTTTATCCATCCATCCAATTTCCAACCCGCTTATCCGTCCAGGGTCGCGGGGGGTCTGGAGCCTATCCCGGAAGCTACGGGCACGAGGCAGGGAACAACCCAGGATGGGGGGCCAGCCCATCGCAGGGCACACTCACACACCACTCACTCACACATACACCATATCCTTTATATTTTAATTTATTATTTTGTTTATTTTTGTGTTTTTTTCCTTCTACATAGTTACTGGAATGGCATATCAATTTTCTTTGTGCACTGAACACTGACATAGTAATCTATTCTATTCTAAATGGAAGCTTTTTAATCACCTTGCACACGTGTTAAACAACAGGGCTGCTCAAACACTTCAGTGTCCTCTGAGTCATTTACCTGCCAATTTGTTTTATAGGCGTGTGCGGGAGGCGGAGGTTTGCTATTGGACTTCAGCTCTGTAAGAATCTGCAGGCGTTTTGGCTGTGACTTGGGGGTGCGGCTGCTTTAAAGGAAAGGCTGTCACTTAGGTTTGAAAAGCCCGGGCTTACCTGTGATGGCGATTCCCCCGGCGTGGTGGTCAGTGTGGGGCGACCGACCAGGTCGTCTGCGTGACCACAGCAGGTACCAGAGCATCCAGGCCATGCTCAGCACCATCAGCAGCAGGATGAAGATCTGAGGTCCCTGTTGCAGCAGCCCATCGGTGTTGAAAGCCTCAGCCGCCACCAGGGCGGCGCCAAGCATTACCAAGTTCAGCCCTAGCAGACCAGAGAGCAGGCGTCGGCCTTGGGGAACCCACTCCGACCCTGGGTCCATATCTGGGTCAGGGTCAAATCCTGTGACCGTCTCCAAATCACCCTGCAGGTCCTTAACCTCATCCATGTTCCAGTCCATTTATCTCTCTCCTCGTATCACTCAGTCTTCTTCCTCACACCTTCCAGTCTGTTTCCTGCACCGCCAACCTCCCACGGACCCCTCTGTGACTGTCCCCTTCCGCCTCTCCCTCTGCGACTGGACGCGTGAGTTCAGACACCTGTGCTTGGAAATGCAGGGGTGGAGCCAGACTGCCAGGTTTCCTCCTGACTCTCGGTCCCACTCGGGCCTGCGCCAGGGTGGGTGTGTCGCAGTGACCTCGTCTAGCTCAAGCTGCAACTCGCGCTGGTCCTCCCACCTGAGTTTGCACATGTGATAATAAATCAGTGCTGCTTACCTGTCCGTAAAGGCGGGATTGTGATTTGACAAGCGTGTTTAAACTCTCTTCATTACTGGAGTCGCTTTTCTAACCGTCAGTTAGTGGTTTGTTTACAGTTAATGGTTTGTTCAGAGGTAATTCCAAAGTGGGCCTGAAAGCATAATATCCCTCTACTTAGCTTCAGATAATGGATTTAGAAGAATACAGAGACTGAGGGTGTAGATTTGGGTACGGGTGGTAGGGACACGTCCTTACCAATACTGTGGGAGTGCCTTATGCTTTTAGGGGGCAGTGGGTCCTGGGCTCCTTTATTCCTGCAATGCTGAAGTTAACCCTGCGCCCTTCCCAGGGGGGGGGGGGGTGGTATTCATGGTGACAAAGGGCTGGGGATCTCCACCTGGAAGTGTCCCTTGAAGTGGTGACGGCATTGTGAAACAGGTGAAACTGAGGCTTGTTTAACATGCACTTAACAACCGAATGACGCCGGCCTCTGTGCCCCACCTGCACGAAAAATGACAGCTTCCATTTTAGGGTGAAAATCTCAATTAATGTCAATCGGGAGCATTAAATGTGACATATTTCATATTTCGTATTTGCTGCTCCTACATGTTTCACGTTTTACTCTATTTCATTTGTATTTTCCATTAGGCCTTTTAGTCATGTCTTGTAGCTATTCTATTTATTTTTTGTACAGCACTTTGGTGCAGTGTGGGTTGATAAAGTGCTTTATAAATAATTACAATATTATATAGTGGTAGTCTTTGAGGGCGGGGGGGGTTGACTAGTGGGGGCCGGCAGGGAATCGAGGAGCCTGCCAGCCTGAGGAAGGCAGAAAGCCACCACTGACGCTATTGAGGACGGAGGATATGGCAGGGACAGAAATCCCACATGCCAGGACCCTCTGCAGGGCTGGCAGTGCACCCCCACCTCTAGCAGCCTGCACTGGCGTTTTCCTGCACTCCAGTCTCCTATGTGCCTATGAAAGCCTGTTCCCCGAGGCAGGAGAACCGGTTTCAAACAGACGAAATAATGAGCATAAAAACCTACGACCCTCTCCCCCGACCCAGTTCTCACGAACACATTCTCAATTTCCAGTAGCAGAAGCAAAGCAGGTTTCTTTCCCAATAATTCCCAAACAAATGTTCTCCATTCTTAATTCATATACTTTCCACATATAGTACAAGATGTAATGTACTCACAGTGTCTAGAGACTACTTACTGTAGCTTCCTTTTGTACAGCTCCAGGCTGTGAGTACTTAGTCACATTATGCAGCCTTTTCTGGAGACAGAGCAACTAAACTTACTAACTAGTTGCACCAATCCTACTTGCAAATATTTCAACCACCATCATATATCATGTTAAACTCCTGGAAAGTTAGAGAATTGGTGTTTGTGTGGGTGGGTTTGTATTTTTTGGATCAAATGTCCCCACCATGTGGCAAATGTCCCCACCTGTTACTTTTTAGCTTGTGGGGACATCCCAACAAAAATCTGTAAATGCAGTCAAAAACTGAAAATGCCTGAGGTCTGGGCTGGTTAGGGGTTAAGTGTCTCGTGATCGGGATTAGGTTTTTTCCCCATAGAAATGAATGGACAGTCTGTGTCTGTGTGAGATAAGGCAGTTTCACACTGCTGGAACTTTGATTTGCAACCAGGAACTCCTGTCATGTTCCACTGCAGGAACTCCTTTCGCGGAGGCACTACTGGGGTGGGCTTTACAGCAATAGCTTGACCGCAAGCCAGCACTAACTTGGATGGCATGAAGAAGTGCAGGGAAAAGAGATGTAAACATGAAAATCAGAACCAGAAACCAGAAATTTAACCTGAGCTGTTTGTTTATCTCCATATTTCTGCATTGGTAAATCGATCGATTACTACAATACTGTAGGGCCAGTGAGATGGCTCCGAGTATGCTCGCAAGTTGCGTAAATATCCCTGTGTATGTCTTGTACATAGCCCCTGTATGTATTTGTTGTGCTTTGTACCCGGTTATCCTTGCCTGTGTTTGTGCTCAGCCCCTGCCTGATCCTGCCATGCATTATGTAATGACCTGTCAGCCTTCCCATCTGTCGCGTAACCTCCCTGCATTACCCTATCATGATTCTCAGAGTGTTGTTGTTGCTTGTATGTGGTCCTTTTTTCCGTGTATATTTATTGCAATTTTTGAGTATAACAATAAAAGGACAATAAAAGGACAAATGGCACATACAGTAGAACACAAGAATAGAAAAAGCAACAACAAGGTCAGACACTCAAAAAAAGGTTGTCTGCATAATGAAAGTGAGAAATATGTACATTACATGCAATACTTTTTATCCCAATAACCTCACAGTCTCTCAGATTAGAGCTTTAAGCCCAGGTTTGAGGTTGTAAGGGGTGCCATATTTCCCAAAATTTCCTGGATGAACTTTTTCGTGTAAACCTAATCTTTTCTAATTTTAGAAAAAGAAAAAAAACCTCTCCTATCCATTTAGAAAAATGGGGGGGGGGTACTTTGATTTCCAGTTGAGCAATATCAACCATCGAAGTACTAATGTACCAAAGGCAATGGAGTCCTTCTGAACCATCGATAGAGAGGGTGAAAAGGAGATTCCTAAAATGGCAGTGATGGGATTGGGTGCGGCCACTGTTCCAGTGATGTCAGACATGGTTTTGGAAATGTCTGTCCATTAGTTACACAAGGAAGGGCATGGCCAAAACATGTGGATAAGATTTGCAGGCGGGAGACATACCATTGTATATCCTAGATAATCTGACTTGTGCAATATGTATGATGAACAAGTTTACACTGTAGGAGGGTGTATCTTGCACAAATAAAGGAGATCATCTGATTTTGTCTCTGCCAAATCTGCCTCCCAGAGGGCCTTAATGATGTCTGAGGATTGAGGGCACAGAAGACGATTTTTTTATAGATATCAGACAACTGATACCACTACAATTGTAGGTGTGCAAAGGAAACATGGCTGGCTATGGCTTAAAGTGCACGCTGACAGATTAAATCAACCCCGAGCTCCGAGATAAACAAGACCGGCCTCATATCCAGAGTTTTCTGAAACATTCTTATGAATGAAACAGATAATAACCGTGCAGTTAAAACAGCAAAGGTAAATGGTGGCAAACATCATAATAGTGGTGGTAGAAAAACCAACGGGGACACTATGCAACCTTCAGAGAAAAGACGAGCCCTATGGCAAGATGTTTCTATGTTAATTCAAACTGTAGAGTAATATAACACATACAAACTGTAGCGACATTAGGCTGAATCCAGGGCAACTCCCTGTCTAAGCTCCTTCTCTACAAAAGTCAATGCAAGCTCAGGCTTATCAAACCTGCATGTCTGTTCGTTGGACAATGTTATACGCAACCCTGCAGGGAAGAGAAGTCAAAGCTTTACACTGCTGGGCAAAAAATTAGGCATATTTTTATCATTACTATTCTTGTTTAACAAATATAGGTGAAATAAGTAGCAGTGTTTCACAATATTTCATGCATTGTCTGTAGCTCGTGTACGGTTCAGAAGGGGATGTCTTTTCCCCTGTTCTTCTTTAGAAAACTTAGCCATTTGAGCAAGCTGTCTTACAGCCTTTCACAGAGTGCTGCATCCATTCATTTTGAAGTTAAATTTTGAAGTCTGACAATATTCAGATTCACTACAATTCAGAGAATTGGTCACACATTTCAAATGACTGGATCTGTGGCACGGAAAGCAGGTTGTGGCAGACGTAAAGTGACCTCAAGTCGCTGAAAATGACTGTTCTGAAGAAACGTAAGAAACTTACAAGATCAAAATGCGCAAAATGAGGTTGTTTCATGAAGAACAATGATAAGACAGCTCAAGGAAATCATTGCTACCTGTCAACCTGTAAAAACTACAGTTCTCACTCTGACCAAGCAAGCTCACTCTTTTGTTTTCTGTGATGTTAGCATGCCCAGGGGGATTGGGCAGCCAGTTGACCTCTGACCCCCAGTGGTTTTTTTTCTCCCTGATTAGGAGTTTTTGGTTGCCTGCTATAATACCTACAGTCCACCAGATGTCGCAGTTCAATGCTTTTCCGGACAGTGACTTGATGTACTTCACTAGGAATCACTATCAGAGGAACTCACACCACTTTGTACTGAAGTCACGTTATCTCTCAAGAAGCTAGTAGATTCAATGGGGATTTAAAATATCATGGGGGTAAATGAGGTACAGGTATATTCAGTAATTTGGGGAGGATAATTGACACAGGGCAGGGGCATCAGGAGCATTTTTGGGGCTCCTCAATAGTCAGGGAACATTATAGCTCCATTCTTCTATTGTGGGGGACCCATATTTATTATGGAAAGCAGGGGGCCCAAGGTGACTCAGAATTTCTAGTTATACCCCTGACACAGGGTCACTGGTTGCTTGTAAAATCCAGGCAGGCTCTCGGATCGCAGGATGGGACACCTGACAACCTGGTTGATTATTCCAGGGTCACAGTGAACCTGGATGCTATCCATGGAAGGACTGGCCGTGGCCATCAGAAACATCCCCTACAATTTGCCTGCTTCTCAGGCTTTACCTAGTAGTAGCACCAATTTATATGATTAATAATCTTCCCAAACCCAGCCTAGTTAAGGAGCAAATAATATAGGGTCCTCCTAGAAGTTGAACTAATGATGGATGATGTTAATAGACTTGTCTTCAGACTTCAGATAGTAGCTTGGTCTGTATGAATGGGGTTGCAGAGCAGTGATCTCCTGCACAGCCTGAGTGAGGCTGTTTCTTCCACAGGTGCATGAATGTATTAATATGTGTCCTTGTTCATGCAGGAAACTGTGAAAACAGAGGTAGCAGGAGGGCGGGGGGTGGCCTTGTGGATTTTCTAAGAAATTGGGAAAAACAGGAAAACACCCACTAGCATTAGACTTGGCATCCAGCATACATGGTATGTAGCAAGGCCACTTGGTCATGTAGACGGTGGTCATAAACGTGCATGTAGGAAGGAATTCTGCAGTAGAGCTACTATCCCACAGCATAAGAAATGCCACAGTGTTAGTTCTCACTTACATGTACCAGAGAATGTGAGAGAGTATCTTATATTTAGGGACCAGATGGGACAAGGCGCCCTGTCTTGTACAGGCCAATGACTTATTTGTGCTATAACCCTCCATCACTGGATACTGCTGCACACATATTGATGTTGGCGCCTCTCTGGCCTGGGACCTGTACATTTGTTCTTTGTCCAGTTATATTGCTTTCTTGCTGACATGTTTTTTGTCAGATTGAACCCAACTTTGTCCACAAGGATGAATATCTGGGCTGTCTGCATGGCTTCCAACTCCGTGACTCACTGACAAGCAAAACACAAGGTAATCCGTGACTCACTGACAAGCAAAACACAAGGTTACAATATTAGAATAACATGCATTACAGATAACACATGCTGTTTGGTTGACTGTAATTCTTAACATTTACATGTATGGCAGACCTCTTTATTTAGAGCACCTTACAATTGATCAATTACAGACACGGTCCTCCTGGAGAACCCGTGAGTGTCTGGCTCCGTGGTACAGTGGGAGTAGCTTAAACCCAGGACCTCTGCATTCATACTGTTCTGCCACAACCACCAAAGTAGAAAAATAAACAACTACTTTTCTGACCACAGTGGTTACGGGAACTTCTGAACACCTGATGCTGGCTCATATTTAGTCCATCACAGATCCCCTCCTTCACCCTCTTCACTTCGCATATAGAACAAATCACTCTGTGGATGCAGTTAACCTGTCCCTTTACTACATTCTCCAACATCTAAACTCTTCCAACACATATGTCAGGATCCTGCTTGTGGACTACAGCTCAGCCTTCGATAATATTGTCCCATTGCTTCTCTATAGTTGGCCATCTCAGCTAGCTGCACCCCCAAACATTTGTCAGTGGACTACCAGCTTCCTGATAAATAGGTAGCAGTATGTAAGACTGGAACCCCACCTGTCTGACTCTATGGCCATCAGCAGAGCATCCTCACAGTGCTCTGTTCTCTGACCCCTCCGATTTTCACTTCACACAAATGACTGCACCTCTGCAATCAAATCCATCACAATCTTTTTTAGTTTACAGACTAATTTCCAATAATAATATAATATAATATAATGAGACCTCCTATTGCACAGAAGTGGGCCAGCAGCAACCTGGAACTCAAGAAGGTGGAAATGAATGTTATTGACCAGGCAGTTTCAATGTTTGAGTGATTCAAATTCCTGGGGACCGCCATCACCAGGACATTGAAGTGGGACATGCAAGTCACCTCCATCATCCAAAAAGGCCTAGAAAAGATTGTTCCTCCTACGCCAACTCAGGAAGCTCAACATCTCCCAACACTCCTACCGATCTTCTACTCTACCTGAACGGAGTGTTGTGACGTCTACTATCATTGTCAAAACACGTCTTGCTCCGTGTGTTATTTTTGTATTATAATTTATCTTCCTATCTTTACACATAGTGTTTTGTGAAGTGTTTCTCCTGTTTGTCTTGTAATATTACGTGTTCCAGGTTTGGTATGTTCATACATACTGGCAATAAAGTAAGTTCTGCATTCTGGGTTACCTGAATATCAAAGTCAAAGTAATGATAATCAAGCACTGGCTGGTTGGACAGGTTATGTATGAGCTGGTCTAGGACTCTGGTGTCCTTCAGTCCACTGTGTCAGGGACCTGGATGAGAGTGTCTCCCTTCCCTTCTGCCTAGGCCAAGGCCCCACACTTCCCCTCAGATGTTCACCATTCCTCTCAAAGGACACGGTGTATAAGCGCTTTGTGCTCATTTTATGTTTCTGTTGGACTCCCACAATTGTTCTGATACTGAAACTTTCCACATTGCTAAACACTGTATTGTCTGCCAGCATTTCCTGAAGTCATTTGGCATTGTTGGCAATGACCTTGTCAACAATGGAGGTTTTCTGCTCATTATTGAACATTCTGCGTCTACCCCCTGTAGGAGGTAATTATTGGGCCCTAAAGTACAAAAACAAGACTCTAAAATGCTTCCATCACAGTAATTTACAGTAATATCATATTCTTTCTGACACCACCGAGGGCAGAGAGGTACAAACATAATGCAGCTCTCTGCTCTGTGTGTGTCCTGCCATATCAGACATTGGTGCTGTAACAAACATCCCAACTAACTTAGACATGTGACCAAATTTCCTGTTCACTCTTTGATGGTGTCTACAGACTTCAATAGCCCAATGCCCCTTTCCATCACTCGTCTGCAGAGAGGGACTGATTTAGGGCTTGTCCATGCATGACCATGGAACTATTTCCTTGTGCTCTCCATTTCTCAGTCCTACTGAGTAGTTTTTATTCTCCCTGGAGATGGAAGGTTTACAACCACAGTCCTTATGACTACAGGCTGCAGCCGGACGTTATGACTGAGGTATGTGTGGCAATCATAGCATAAGACTGCCAGGGCTGGATCAAGCATGCCTGGAGGTATTCCCTACCCTACATTGCTAGAGACAGCGTTGTGCATGTGTCAGGCAGTGCTTTTATTTAAGTCTTATAGAACAAGCAGGATGGCGGTAGTGTTTCTAGGTTGGCTCTGGTCGAGATTTTACATCAGGAATTCAAATCCCTGAGGGAGTCTTTGGAATTTAGCCAGCAACAGGTGGAAACACTCGCCGCTGAAAACGCCTCACTACGGGACTCCGTTAAGTCTCTAACTGAGAATGTGGCTCATCTAAATGAAGAAAATAAAAAAATAAAAGAGACTGTCATCGATCTCCAAGCCCGTAGCATGACGGTATGTATGTATGTCTTTGTCTTACACTGACTGACATTTAAACTTGCTCGATGGATACAGTCAGTTCTCAATCTTGGATCGGGGAAAGGTCAAGGACTCATTGCAGAGGGGTCACGACACCAGATGGCATTCATAACTGAGGTTTGTATTATTCTGCTGGCTCCGCCTCCTTTGCTCGTCACCATGCCTTCACTGGCCGGCGAGCAGACAGCCCTGCTCTCCCTAGTCACTGACGCCACCATGAATGGGGAGCTGGCGGTGCAGCAGAAGTAGCTTCAGGAAGCCCTGAATGGGTCCGGGACTTTTTGGAAGGTGCCGCCTTCCTCGCTCATGCTCTGCTCTTCTGCTGGCACGGGCTCGAAGCAAAACTGTGTTCAGTGTCCCTTCTCCCCAGAGCACCAGCAGATCTCTAAATGGCGGCCGCCAGTTCTTCCTCTCTGCTACTCCATAGCTGTCCACAGGTCTGCCAAGCTGGAGTAGCTTGCCAGAGGCGCAGTGCACAGTGCCCGCTCCAGTGCCACTGGTGGGGATGCTTCTGGCATCCCAGTACTGACACCACTGTAATGGGCAGATGGGCCATAATGTTCAGCACAATTGATGAGGCAGGGGGCAGTTATAATTTTAACCACAAGGTGGCTTTATTGTACCCACACCACACACACACAACTCATACACACCGTGCAAGTCTCCCCGATTACTCCTAACACACACAGTGGGCACACACAGACACACTACTGTTCACAACAGAGAACACTACACAAGACATTACAATGCACACAATACAGGCATGACAGACATGGCTATTTACATGATGTACACAGCTAGCACTGGTCCAACAGACCACACTGCCCGATGGATCCCAGAACTGCAGCATAAATGTTGTGCATATGGGTCTTTTTTCTAAATCAGACTCTTCTAAGTAAGAATCTGCTGGGATATTGCACAGGGGGGACTATGGAGTTTTGCCTCGACCATTTCATTAGCCTAACAAAAGCTCTGCTTTTTGTTTGTTTGGGGTGAGTTAGACAAAAGCATCATTTTCCTTAGTTTAATGGGGGCGGGGTCAACCAAAAACTGTAAAAAACGGTACGGTACGTTTTGCACATGTAGGAAAAGGATACTTGAGACATTTAACTAACACATAAGTGACGTGAGAGAAAATGTCTTGGAATATGAAATGAAGAAAGTCATGCTTAAAAGGTTGCACGAGCTACTGTAACTGCTGCAAGAGACCTCAGCTTGGGGGTAGCTCAGGTCGAGAGATAAGCTAATAAGCCTGAAGGCGTGAGGGCAAAGAAAGATGTGCTGCTCAGACGCTGCTCAGACGCTGCTCAGACAAAACCACAGACTTGTTTGTACAGTATGTATACTTCTTGGAAGATGTTAATTGGCAAATACCTAGTAGCTCTTAAAATAGATTACAAAAGAGGATGTTGAAATATTTCGCAGAAAGACAAAGATGGGCGGTCTACATTGAGGGGAGATGTAGAAACAAGCTGAATTCAGAATTCGAGCGGGGATACTCAGTTTGTGGGAATCTTTGCTCCAGACTTGATTGAGCTCTTTGAAAATAATAAACAAGAACTCTCAACGGGAGACTAGGCTCTTGTCTTTGATTCGGAATACACCTGTCCGAAGAATTCATTCCCCAGACGACGGGCAGTGGGAGGTGCACTTGTGACCCAGTGGAAGGAAGCGCTGCGTGTTTAAATAAAGCGGACTTCATGCAGGAAACACGCCTAGTTTTAGAGATTCTTTTCATGCTCGTCCGTGCCTCTGGTAAGTTTATGGTATATGTATGTATGTATGTATGTCTTTGTCTTACACTGACTGACATTTAAACCTTTCAGCACATGTAAGTACTTAATATTGATCATATCAGGGCTGATTGTTTTTAGTCTATTGTAATGTCATACGGAAAGCATATCAGTATTGCAATGCACAAAAAAATTACTTTGCGGATATAATTAAATTTAGTGGGAGTTTTTTTGTATATTTTTGTATTTGCCAAAATACATTGACAGTTATTGTTTTGCTGCTTTTTCCGTAGATTTATCCAGCCATGGCTCTTTCTACATGTAAAAAGGTTTTAGAGAAGACGTCGATTTTCAAGAAGACTCCTGAGGGTCTGGTTTACAGGATCCCAGCTTTGATCTACATTGAAGACAGTCACACATTGCTGGCCTTTGCAGAGGAACGCCTCTCTACATCTGATAATGATGCGAAGATCCTCGTCTTGCGGGAGGGGAAGGTATCCCCTGGTAGACCCATCGAGGTAATGGTAGCAGCACCC
>JAODKL010000289.1:0-13016 GCA_026780765.1 Petrocephalus schoutedeni
ATGGCTCTTACCTGTTGTTAAGTTCACCCCAGTTATTTCAATGGTGTTAGTGAGTGGATATGGGAATTGGGTTGTTGTGAGAAGGTTCCTCAGATCATTTATCATTGCGATATCTGACAATATCACTTCAATGTTGATGTCGTAGTCCATTTCCATTTCCAAAATAGCTGTATGATAGCCAACATTGAAACGGTTTACACTCAGTATGTCAATCATATTTAAAAACAGAAGCCAACAACGAACTCTGGCAATTGTTTCATCAGCAATTCTAAAGATCAGTAGACACAAAGTTTAGTTTGTGCCACGCCATACTACTGATACCAGGAAGCCAGTTAAGGTCTGAAATTCTGTTGAGGCTGAGTTTGTCATACCTCATATTTTATTAAGGAACATCCAGAATGGGTATTAATTTCCTAACTTCATCGAATTATAAGGCAAGAAATGTTTTATATTTGTTCATAATATATCATTAATGTTACAGAAGAGCTATACATAAGTAATGTAAAAATTGATTAAAATATTAGCCTCAAATGCCTCTGAAAGCTCAGAACACAGAACTGAAGTTCCTTTTTAAAGCATCCAAAAGCTTACATTTTGTTAGTTATGCTTAGAAACATTTTTGGTAATATGACTAATGTTTTCAAAATAAACAGTATTTTGTAGCTATAAATAAAACAGTATTTTGTAGCTATAAATAAATCAGTAATTTGTAGAAATTAACTAAAAGTGACAGAGCATTCATACACATGCCATCCTTGGATTTGACTCATAATGTTCAGTCTGTAGAGGTTTCCTTACCTTGTCCTTTGTTGCTCACTTCTGCAGCCGGAAAGCTGGCATCCATCTTTGTTACCTAAAATATATACATTTTATAAAAATATATTTAAAAACACAAGATCCTTCCTTAATGATAATCCAAAACAATAACACTTTACTTTGTCGTAATTTTACTGCATTACACATACCTTCATAATACATTATAATGCATTCATAAAGTATTATAAACCCAGCTATTTATTTATACTATTTATATAAAAAGGAATAACCTATTATGGTCATGTGTTTTATGCATAATGAATCTCATCTATAATGCATTATAATTACACTTACATATATTTGCTGCTGGTTCACAAAAATATCACCAAGCATGATTATTACGGTGCTCTTCAATGGCGTGGAAATCTATAATGACTATAGCTGATTTGGTCATGCATAGTTTATTAATAGGGATGCACTGATACTAATACCGGCATCTGGCCAATACTGTGCTCACATACTCATACTTGTGTCTAATGCCAAGAACCAATACCATTTATTTACAACATTATTTTAAAACTAAAAGCCGTTGCATTTTTTTCCCCCGCCAAATCAGAATTTGTCATCTAGCGAAAGACTTCTCAAACGGAAACATTCACAATAAATGCAGAGAACGCCGGCATTGGCAAATTGGTGAATATATGCCAAGGATGTGAACAGTTTGGCAAATATTTTAAGATATGGGAAGATGACAGAAGTAAAGCAGACTGTAAGCTCTGTTCTGATAGTATCAAGAGGAGGAAAGGACAACACATCATTTAACACAAGCAATTTGATCAGAGTGCACAGAGTTTGCTAATACTAGCAAAGAAAGACAACAGCAACAATTTTTAGTGCATATTCTGGAGAAGTGAGTGGAAATGAAATGTCATTAATGTGTATATCTAACATTAAATAACCTACTTAATGATAAATATGAATGATGCTTTAGTTTCCGCCACCAATATAAGTACACCTGGGTGTCCGCTTTCTACAAAAAAACTATCAATTACAGTTCTTCGTTCTGTGTTGCCGCTCCATTTCTGGATACCATATATATATATATATATATATATATATATATATATATATATACAGAAAAAGTTTTTGTATATGTTTTTTCATTATTTAGTGATATGTTCCCTCTATGTCTACGGAGGTAACCGAACAATGATTATTTGAATTAATATAGGCTAGTTATTTTTCAGTGGTCAGATATAACTGTTGTTATGCCTGCATATGGGTATATTTATCTATTTCTCTGTTCAAAAGTACTGGTTCCAGGTTGTCCATCTCTCCATATGAGCACTGTGCCCCAAGTTGAAAAACCGGTTCATCACCTCATTTCAGTTTCCTTGAGCCTCTCATCTCCCAACATATAAAAGAAGACCAGAAAGCCCATTCAGGGCTTCCTTTTTTGGCTGCCCTTACCTTTGTATTGGTGATTGCTTTTATTTCGACATATTGCATGGAACGGCTGCCGTTTATTTTCTGCGTGTGAGTTAGGGAGTCAGGGTGGTGATTGTCTTTTAGTTTTGGTTTTTCCTTTTGCTTCATGGGAAGTCTTTGGGCTTCACTTAGATAGCTCATTTATTTTTATTGTTATTTCGGCCGGTGCAGCTCCTGAAGTTCACCCTACTGTTTTGTTTCTCAGATTTATTGTAAATATATCTGCAGTATAACTACAGCTTTATGGTCATTGTTTTTCATGTGCCCTTTACCCTCTGTCCGTTTCCAGTCTACCCATTGCTTAATTAAGTCCTCAACAGGTCTCCAGTGCTTCACTCAACAATGTAACAAAAGCATAACCACACTGCACACTGCCTGTTTAAGTGAATTAGTCGAATGTTGCGGGTTTGTTGAGGGAAGTGAGTCTCTCCTGGCGTGTGACCCCCTTTCAGAAACAAAACCCTCAATGTACCAGCTAAAAGCAACACAAGATAGATTTCAAATTCTCAAACTCATTCTCAAATTCATATTCAGTCTTCAATGCACTGGAAAAAGGATTCAACATACTTGTTGGTGTACAATATAATAGGCGATGGTTGTGGGTGGAAAGGTGCCAGTGTCATGTTTGCGGCTGGAGGAACGACCCATAATGCAGGCTGTCAGGAGTAACCCCTCCAAGGGGCGTTTATTCAGGGAATCGGGGGAAAACACGAGAGCAAAACACTGGCAGTGATCACAGAAGGTATTGACAACAACCGACCAGGGGAACAGGTGTGCGAGGTTAACAAGGGGAATAAAACACAAGGCATGGCTAAACGAGGGACAGGTGTGGCGAATCAAGCCATGCCTAAGGGCAAAACAAGGGAAAAGACATGCAGGGCGGGACTGAGCATGACAGCCATGGTATAGAAAGGAAAAACTGGACTCATTAGCCTTCTCTCCCAGCTTAGGAATCACCCACAAGAAGGATACATCAACACTTGTTCACATTAACCCTGATGCCCACCACTTAATGTTACACAGTCTAGTAATCAATACAGTTAGTTTAATTAGACATGACAACATTTAGTGAAATTAATTCAACTATGGTCTTTTTTCAAGACAAAAAGTGCATGCATCAACTTGAATGTGCCATTTTCAGAAAATGCATTCTAGTGGTGTGAAACCACTGTCCATAATTCAGTTTGTCATACTTTGTCTGTCTATGTCCATTATGTCTATCTGATGTTATATAGCCTGCACTTGTCTTATGTCTGTTTGTACATTAAGCTTGGAGAAACCCAGTTTTGTTCAGCTACACACTGCTTGTTGTATGGTCTGATTGACAGTAAACTTCAATTCAAATTGAGTTCATTCAAAGTAACTTTTTCAGTGTAACAGTAAAGTAACAAGTGTCATGTACTCCCAGTTCATATCAATGTAGTGAATGAAGGGGAATTCCTTGAACACGGTTATGTGTTACAGTTTCACATTTACACTGAAGCTGTGTCAAAGTTACTGTTAATGTATCTGGGGATAGAATAACGGGTAGACTTTTCCAGTTTTCTCCCATTCCCACACAACACCATAACAGTAAAATAGCAATTTATTAGCAAGTTTCGGTCAATAGATCAACAACATCATGACAAGTAAAAGGCAACAGATGAGGTTAGGGAAATCGGGATCCTTGATAACTGGCAATGCTCCACATTCACATTTTCTACATTGCATATGTAAAAATGAACTACATTTTTCACTATTGCATACTTTTCACTTGATTTTACTCATATCTCTAAAAGAAATCTCTAAAAGAAATCTTGCATATCTCTAAAAGAAATCTTAAAAATTCGTAAATACTTCACCAACAGTAATAGTGTGCATGACTGGATTTTGTTTCAGTGTAGTTTAAGCTCATGTGAGTGTTATGTCTGTATGGGTGTTGCATCAGGAGCTATGATTCTAACACCAGAAAATTCCTTGTATGTATTACTAATGGCCAATAATGTATGATTCTGATTCTATCACAGAACATGGGCATTTTAGAGACATCATCCAGAACCAGAGTGTGCAAGTTCGCTATGGGAGATTTATTATAGCATACTATAAGATCTTTATGTGTAAATGTCAAGTCCTGCTCTCCTGCCCCTCCCACATCTGTTGCCTGTTTTGTCTCTCCTCTCAATTCAGTGGATCACTCCAGCTGCCACTTGTTTGCTCCCTTGTCAACACTCCCAGTGCTGTGCTCCCCAGTCTGGTCACTGTTGTCAACCCCTATGTATGCCTGTAGTTTCCCTGAACCAGAGCTCCCGTGTTTTGGCATTGCGTGGCCTCTTTGTTTTCCCCTGTTTGCTCCCTAGAACGAAATGAAAGCTCTTTTGATTTGTCCCTATCCTGGCTCCTGTCTCTCGTCTCTAGCCTTGGCAATAAGACCAAAAAAACAAAATGAAAAAATGATCCTATGTTATTCTCTGAGTATATAAGCATTAAAGTCTGACCAGCAAAAATGACCTTCACCTTCATCTACAGTATATGCTTATGACTGAAACTTGACCCTGGAAAAGGACATAGCTCAGTCTACCACATGCCTCAGTTCATCTTGACAAGCAGGGCCTAAGCCGGGATTTTTAAAATACTGAGGTCAAAAATGGTAGCTCTTCGTAGGTGTGCCCCATAATGAATCTTAGTTATTGGAGTTGCAGAAAAATACTAAGGTCTTGAACTCTATGTCCTCAATGGTATTTACTTATTTGATATTTAAAATAATCTATTTCCTGGAACCAGTAGTCCTATTTGGAGCTTATTCCAGAGGGAACAACCCAAGATAGGGCACACTCACACACCAGTCACTCACACACACACCTGACAGTTTGGTAACTCCAAATAACCTGAACATGTTTTTGAACCATGGGGGGAAACCAGAGTACATAGAGGAAACCGCATGATGACACAGGGAGAACATGCAAACTCCACATACATGGAGTCCTGAATTATGGCTCCACTGGTGTGAGGCAACAGTGCTAGGCACTGCACCACCATGCCACCCCTATTTAAAATAATGTTTTACTCAATTATCAGTCATTTCAACAATTTGAAAAATTAAGGAGTACATTAATTAATGAGTACTTAAATCAAGGAGTACCTAATATGAATATAATATGAATATGAATATAAATAGATAGAGAATGCACTAGTGTAAGGATCACTCACCTGGGACAGGTACTCCTGGGTTTCCTTAAATTCCTCTGTTTCAAAAATATTGTATACTGCCATCAGGATGATTATTAATGTCAGCTTTTGTAATGCCATCTGTAGACCAAAAGAGAAACATATTGTTTCATTTTTTCCACCACTTTGTTACTTTGAAATTATTTCTTCAGCATTTAAAATTTATATTCTTTATGTTATTCAGAACTGCTTTCTCATTATGCTTATTTTTGTTTCCATTGTTTATTGTTCTCTGTGTCCATCAAGAAAAATAAGAGATGAGTATCTCAAATGCTGGGATAGAGTGAACGATAAGGACACAGCACATCACCCCTCATAAACGCTTAACAAGGTAATAAATAAGTTAAATTAAATATAATGAAAATGCAATGGAAGACAATTACCATATTCCAAAGCACAAGCCCAATCGAGTGTAAAAACTGTTTAGTTTTATTCGAAAGTCCGAAAAGTAAGAGAACATCTAAGGTCTTCTGGAAGCTTCTTTCAGTGATAAATGGCATAACAGCTACATTGGAGTAATATGTTCGGTTCACTTTTCTCTAGATATAATTCTTGCAGTAGCATTTTTAATAATCTGCAGTTGTTTAATGGTCTTTTAAGGAAGACCAGAATACAGACGACAGCACAAGCTGGGTGAAGGTATAAGCATGGTTGAGTTTTTCAGTAACACTTTACAATACAGTTCCTTAATAACTTAGTAGCAAATAATTTACGACTCTAGCACAAATCATGAACAAGTATACTGTAGTACCTACTTGAGATTTAAAAATACGTAAATGAGTAACTACTAAGTTAATAAGGAACCGTTATTATAAAGAGTTTTTCTACATCCTTTTGAGACAAGAAATCTTTTATTCTAAATATACTTTAATATAACAGAATGCTTTTGTAATTATTTTTTTTTTTGTAATTGCTGATTTGGTGACTGCTGAAATTAAGATCTGAGTCAAATTGAACAACAAGATATTAAAATTCGCTTTAAATTTTAAGACACAAGTTGTCATGGATCTTCCCCCCCATCTGGTCCTCCTGTGTGCCATGCCCCCTCGCTGCCCTCATGTGGAATCCCAGCGTTTGCCAGCCATCTCTCATTCATTGTCATTAGTGCTGTGTATTTCAGTCCGCGTTCAACTCTGTTTCCTCAGTCCTGTCATTAAAGTATTGTAACGTCTCATTGACGGTGCCTCTTCTTGTTACGGCGAAATTAAGCTCCCAACCAGGAGATTCCCTGCAGTCCTGAGTTCGCCTGTTCCGCCCCGTCGTGACACAAGTATCTGAGTGTATTTCTTATTCAATATCAACTCAATAATCAGAAGTTCCGCAATATCTATTTTATTCTTTCATTTTTATTACTCAAACACTTTAGAGTTTAACGATAACAGCTATGCTGCTCTCTACTTTCTATATATCTTAGAAATATCATTTTTAACTAATTCTAGCTTTGAATTGATATATTAGACTATTGTTTTAAATACTTATTTTATTCAGCCACCCTCTATATTATTATAGGCACGTCATAAAATTATACCAACAACAGATTATGACAATGACAATTTAAAACCAGCTTTCAAATCCCTATGTCTTAAATCTGAAGGAGAGTGTAATTATTCCTACAAGAAAAGAATGTTTCTGCTTTAAAAAACTAAATTGGCGGAACTGTTTGGCCCCAGTTAGAATGGTATTAATGCTGAGCCATCTAGACTAATAATGTTAAGAAGCTCTTCTTACCTTCACTTGCTGTGTGTTGTACTTCACAACCCGCTTTCTCACATATTACTCCTGTTGCAAGCTGTGAAGGGCACAGACAGGAGACATGGGACTTTCTGTCACAGATATGCGATGGTGTAGGGAAAAAAAAATATGTTTAATTATGTTTAATGGGATTCCTCATGCCATTATTATGACTGATCTAGATGTGAATTGCATTTGATGTTGAAATCCTCATTATAATATATGATTGTAAATATTTATAGATTGAAATACAAGACCAACTACAGAAAAAAATAAGTGATTCAGCATCAGTGATTGAAATGCATTGCATTGCTCTTGCCCTATTACGACATACACTTGCAACAGAGCATTAATTGGCAGCTCAGCCCGGTTGAGTCCTTGACAGGTATATGGCTGTAATGTACTATTTGTCTCACTTGCACATTGCTTTACACAAAAACATAACTATAAAAGTGAATGTACATTTTGCCATTCTATCTGTTTTTAATAGATGTTGTATTCCATAAAATGTTACACAAAATCCTGTTGAAATATATTAGATGAGACATATCGGTTACTGTATCTGAATTGTTAACCATCTATTACCCAGTTCATATTGCATACTTCATACTGCTGTTTCCTGGTGTTGAAAAAGGCACTCTAGCAATAACTTCAAAATGAGCAACAAATGTGTAAAGTGTTATAAGGAATCGCCTTAAAAATGAATTCAACTTTTTGGACCTAAAAAGGCAAGAATAAAAAAGACAGCCTTTAAGCAAAGAGAGGATGGATTTTGAATTTTTTTAATTAGCATTTCTAGATATCTAGAGATGGCAAATTAAGTTCTGAAAAAGTGTTCTCAATGCATATAAACTGACGGTTGTAACTCACCAAACAAATTTCCTTCCTTAAACATTTTGCAATTGTATTTGCACCAGAACACAATTTACATTAGAGACATTATAATTAAGACATCAAACCAATGTGACGCTGGTCTCTGGCTAGCCTCAAACCCATGACCATTGGGGTTCTTGACTGAGCCACACTCTGAGCCCAGTGAGCTAAGGAAAGACAAATGGCTTAAGAGGTAAGTGACAGAGAGGCGAACAGGATGGTCAGCAACACCTGCTGGCTAAACAGGGAGGAGACACAAAGGGCAGGGTCAGACGGTGCAGGGTCAGACCTGACAATTATGATCTATTATTGCAATTATTATTTGTCATATGCCAATAAGAAACAAATGTGGGAATATTCAAATCTTCTTGAAACAACAATAAGTGTATGCCAAAAGTATTTCAAATTAATTCATTTAAAATTGAATGGAGTTTAGCACATGCTGAAATTCAACCTCACTATATATGATCAGAGTAAATAATCAAAGGTAGAAATGCAAGAACTGCTTAAAAAAACTGCTGAAAGCCATATAAATATTCTGAAATGATTTGCCTCTGTTCAGAGAAAAAATGTTTTTTAAAAAATGTGAATGATGCGATAATTGAATCCAGAATACTTTGTGTGCCTTTGGGATAAAATGCAGACATGTAATTACACTCTACTCGTTCTTCTTACCTGAACATTGACAGGTACAAGGAAAATCACATTATGCATTTACTATATCCAGTCCTTAGTAATATACAGTACTGTATGTCTGAGTCACAAGTTACACCTCACAATGTATTTAGCTGACTTACATATTATGTCCTTGTACATTTATTGTATTTTCTTGGTTCAGGGGTGGTGAGGATCTTCAATCTCAGTTTTACGTTCTCCAAAGACCAACTGGGCTACCAATGGAAATAAAATACACATACAATTTAAACAAAATAATCTGATAAAAATACAGAATGGAGAAATCATGAAGGAGCATTCTCACTGCATTGCCTGGTTTGCCCAGATGTGAGTTTGCTTTGTGATTAGGTACAGGGTGGCATCACCCATGTCAACATCAGCCAAAGCTAACTGAAGAGAGTCCAACACCTAAAGGTCTTCATAATGCTAATGGCCAGCGCCACTAGGCTGAAATCAATGGGGTGCTACTTCTTCCACTCTTGGTAACCTGGACTGTGCAGGATATTTTCGAAAGGGGAGGAACATTTTGTAGTTGTAGAAACAGATTTAACAGGTGCAGAAAAACCTCTCCCAGTTGACATCCATAGGCTCTCAGCATTCTTGGATCAGCTGCCTTTACCTATGCCTACTCCATTCTAACTCTCCTTTTATCTGACCATCAGAAAACAACAGGTGTGATGGGGAAGGAGCAGCATGAACTTTTTGTGGGGGCTGTGGTGGAGGCTTCATTAAGTTCATTGATTATTGGGTACTCTCCACCTAAACTATACACCTCTGTGTCAAAGCTGGTAAAAACAGGTTTAACGTGTCTGGATCTTGCTGCTTTTTCTCAATCCCTTCCACACCTCAGACCTTCGTTGTCATCAAAGTTTTCTATTGTTCTTTTGCATTTCCTCTTCCACTCCTTAATCTTTCACATCAGCATGCTCTGCGTCTTGTGAGGAATATTTTACTGTCTTTACTGATCAATGGTTTAATGTTTGGGAAATATAAACCTGAATTCTGAGGGATAATTGTATCCCCATGGAACTGCCTATCGATGTGGCTGACCAACTCACAGCCACAACTGCCATAATGTTTTCTGGGTTGAACATCTGCTTAAAAATCTCGGTTCTGTCCATGTCAATAAATGTATACATTTGTTTTATTGTGTGAACTGAACCAAAAGTAATGTACCAAACAGTACACAATGAATATATGTACCATTACAGCCCAACAGGAGAAGGAAACAGATTACAGTATTATACAGACTGGTCAACTTTGGTAAGTTAGCACAACTGAGATTTTCAAGTCTGTACACATATGCATTTACATGTAAGTGAGCATTTTATTACCTTGTAAATAGTCTGTACGGTTTGCAAACTACCACAACGCTTTTGATGGAGCTAATTTTAGGTTTATATTGGAATAATATAGATTTTCCATAAGATTTTCTGCGTGAGAGTTTGAAAGTGTGAGTGTCACGCCAGATGCGTAATAGTTGGCAACCCTGATTATATGTTTTACATTTTCTCTGTAACGTTTGTTACAGTTTTACATTATTGTCACAAGGGTGCTGTCACAACAGTGCTGCAAGCACAATTTCAGAAGCTATGCAATCAAAAACATGAACCACACCTTTTAATGGTGAATTTAAAAGAATTTAAGAATTTTAAAAAATGCGTAATGTTTGGGAAATATAAACCTGAATTCTGAGGGATAATTGTATCCCCATGGAACTGCGACACAAAGAGAGTAAATAATCAAAGGTAGAAATGCAAGAACTGCTTAAAAAAACTGCTGAAAGCCATATAAATATTCTGAAATGATTTGCCTCTGTTCAGAGAAAAAATGTTTTTTAAAAAATGTGAATGATGCGATAATTGAATCCAGAATACTTTGTGTGCCTTTGGGATAAAATGCAGACATGTAATTACACTCTACTCGTTCTTCTTACCTGAACATTGACAGGTACAAGGAAAATCACATTATGCATTTACTATATCCAGTCCTTAGTAATATACAGTACTGTATGTCTGAGTCACAAGTTACACCTCACAATGTATTTAGCTGACTTACATATTATGTCCTTGTACATTTATTGTATTTTCTTGGTTCAGGGGTGGTGAGGATCTTCAATCTCAGTTTTACGTTCTCCAAAGACCAACTGGGCTACCAATGGAAATAAAATACACATACAATTTAAACAAAATAATCTGATAAAAATACAGAATGGAGAAATCATGAAGGAGCATTCTCACTGCATTGCCTGGTTTGCCCAGATGTGAGTTTGCTTTGTGATTAGGTACAGGGTGGCATCACCCATGTCAACATCAGCCAAAGCTAACTGAAGAGAGTCCAACACCTAAAGGTCTTCATAATGCTAATGGCCAGCGCCACTAGGCTGAAATCAATGGGGTGCTACTTCTTCCACTCTTGGTAACCTGGACTGTGCAGGATATTTTCGAAAGGGGAGGAACATTTTGTAGTTGTAGAAACAGATTTAACAGGTGCAGAAAAACCTCTCCCAGTTGACATCCATAGGCTCTCAGCATTCTTGGATCAGCTGCCTTTACCTATGCCTACTCCATTCTAACTCTCCTTTTATCTGACCATCAGAAAACAACAGGTGTGATGGGGAAGGAGCAGCATGAACTTTTTGTGGGGGCTGTGGTGGAGGCTTCATTAAGTTCATTGATTATTGGGTACTCTCCACCTAAACTATACACCTCTGTGTCAAAGCTGGTAAAAACAGGTTTAACGTGTCTGGATCTTGCTGCTTTTTCTCAATCCCTTCCACACCTCAGACCTTCGTTGTCATCAAAGTTTTCTATTGTTCTTTTGCATTTCCTCTTCCACTCCTTAATCTTTCACATCAGCATGCTCTGCGTCTTGTGAGGAATATTTTACTGTCTTTACTGATCAATGGTTTAATGTTTGGGAAATATAAACCTGAATTCTGAGGGATAATTGTATCCCCATGGAACTGCCTATCGATGTGGCTGACCAACTCACAGCCACAACTGCCATAATGTTTTCTGGGTTGAACATCTGCTTAAAAATCTCGGTTCTGTCCATGTCAATAAATGTATACATTTGTTTTATTGTGTGAACTGAACCAAAAGTAATGTACCAAACAGTACACAATGAATATATGTACCATTACAGCCCAACAGGAGAAGGAAACAGATTACAGTATTATACAGACTGGTCAACTTTGGTAAGTTAGCACAACTGAGATTTTCAAGTCTGTACACATATGCATTTACATGTAAGTGAGCATTTTATTACCTTGTAAATAGTCTGTACGGTTTGCAAACTACCACAACGCTTTTGATGGAGCTAATTTTAGGTTTATATTGGAATAATATAGATTTTCCATAAGATTTTCTGCGTGAGAGTTTGAAAGTGTGAGTGTCACGCCAGATGCGTAATAGTTGGCAACCCTGATTATATGTTTTACATTTTCTCTGTAACGTTTGTTACAGTTTTACATTATTGTCACAAGGGTGCTGTCACAACAGTGCTGCAAGCACAATTTCAGAAGCTATGCAATCAAAAACATGAACCACACCTTTTAATGGTGAATTTAAAAGAATTTAAGAATTTTAAAAAATGCGTAAGGTAAGCACTAGTGATGGGTAAAATAATGCTTCATGAAACATTCACTGTATTTTTTTTACTCCAATAGATGGTGCTCTCTATCCAAAAAATGGCACAAAGCATACCCCAACGCAAACCTAGAGCACCATCAAGTGGGAAAGTTTAACAGCCATCCCAAACAAGCCAAGCTTCAATGACTGAGCACACTCAGAGAGAGTCAGGCAGCTCAGATACTTGCCCAAGGAGCAGGTAAAGGTGTGCTCCCAAGTACGAGTGCGGGACTGGAATTTTCTGGAATACTACATCTTCTGTCTGCTGCTACGTGTTCAGTGATGGAGACTTCTAAGCACTTGTATGTTGCTCTGGCTAAGGGCCAGGGCCAGATTAAGATGAAATTGGGCCTGATGCTGCAGCGCAGAAAAAAAAAAAAAATTCTCGTAATTGGTGCATGTGCAATTGGTGCATCTGGGCCGATTTCAGGAATGGGCCTAATACAGCTGTCGCCGGTGGGTCCCCCTCCAACGGCGCGTCGGTCGCCCTCGGTCCGGACTCCGACGACTCGTCGGTCGCCTAAGACGTCCCCCCTCCAACCTCCTCGGTTGGCGGCGCCTTCGCCGGCTTCTGCTGCGTGGTCGCCTGCTGCGGCTGTGCCTCCCTCCTCGCCTTCCGGGGTGCCCCCTTCGACTCCCTCCTCGCCTCCTGCGCCC
>JAODKL010000291.1:0-12991 GCA_026780765.1 Petrocephalus schoutedeni
CACTCGACCCTTTCCCCCCTGCCGGCGTGCGTGGGCGGTGGTGGACTCGAAACGTCCCCCAACAAAGGAGAAAAGGGAGAGACAGGAGAGGAAGAGCCTTTCTCTGATTTCGGTTTTCGCTTCTTGCTCTTCGTGTTTATGTGCGCGTGTTTTGCTTTTTTTTTTTGTTCCTGCATCGGAGCCGCCGCCACCTCGCCTGGCCCGGCGCCACGGGCGGTGCCGTACGGCGGATTAACCCGGCTTTGCCGGCTGGCGCAACGGGGCGCGTTTCAAAACCCGCCGGCTGCCTGGCTATTCTGACCTGCCCCCACCCCCCGCTTCCTAAGTCCACTCCCCCCATATAGCTGGATCATCTGGGTCGCGATGTTGTCACCCCCCACACTGAGTGACAGGGAAAAAGGGGGCGAGCAGCCCACCCCCGCTAGCAGCCGTCACGCCGGATTCGGGAGCACATCTGATTGGGTACAGTGAGAATAAACAGGAATCGGGAAGAGGGCAGTGCAGCGTGATGGCGCCAAAATAAAAGCCATGTCTACTTTCCTGTTACCACCATCCCCTCCCCACCCCGACCGCCATGGCATCCCAGCTCCTCTGTGCACAGTGGCTTGGGTTCTAGGGCAGGTCAAGGGGAAGGAGCATCGCAGCTATGCCGGGGTGTGTCATACGCCGCCCCCTGCTGGCCGGCCCCTTGCTGTCCCTGCTGTTTTTACAGGGCCTGGGCTTAAGGGGGTCTGTGGGGGGTGAGGGGTGGGGGGTGGGGTTGGCAGTGACAGGTCACAGGCGAGTGAATAACTAAACCAACCAAATAAACAAGCAATCTCCAGGCTTGGCTGAGCCTGGGTGGTAACCTGATCCCTTAAGTGTTTTCGTTTTCACCTAATTTTTTTTTCTAAACTCCTAACCTGCAAAAAATCAAGTTCAGGTCCCCGGTTCATTTCATAGGCATACATTTCTTTTTTCAGTTTGTTTGTCGCCTGTTGATTGTATGACGTGTGTTTCCCTGACCTTAAGCCCTAAGCCCCCCCCCCACACACACACATACAATGTGAAAGCCCCCTGGCGATAAACCCTTTTTGAGAAAGGTTCGGACTTTTCAAGCTTCTTTGAAACAGAAAAGGAGCAATTAACAGTGGATGAACAATTAACTCCCCCAAACGTGTGGGGTTTGTTATCTGTCAAGCGAGGCACTGATGGGTTTTTGCGTAATTACTCTGACAGAGAGCAGTCCCCGTAAGACCAGCTGGCAAAAGCTTGCACCGGTTACCAGTACAGTGCCAAAACTCAGCGATGAGCCGTCCTGGCAGCAGGGGTTAAGCCCAGCATTTTTAAATTCTCGACTCACCCTGTTATTGTTTCTTTTGTCTTCTGAGAAAGGTGTGTTTACCCAGGCCGACACGGGAGAGCTGGTGGATTTATTTGATCTTACAAGCCATCAGGTTCAGGGGAACTTTTCTAAACATGACCTGATGTGAGCTCAGCCCGCAGCAAATGGCTCTGTCACCACTATGAACGTGGCTTGTCTCCTTCTGTTAGCCACAACTGGACCTGACAGCCTTTCACGCGCCACAGAAAAAAAAACTGAGCTGGCCGCTGTGTGTGTGTGTGTGTGTGTGGGGGGGGGGGGGGTCTTAATGACCCGGCCCAACAGACACGCCGTCCACAACGAGGCCCTCGTGCAGCCTCCAGAGCCTCCAGACACACATTTTGTTACTCCATCAAATGACGCGACGTGTTGCCATGACAATATCGCTGTCTGTTGGCCAATGGTATGTAAAGTCTGACCCGTGGTTCGTCGCAGGCTCTCAAACAGTTTCTCCAAAGCGCGTAGTAATTTTCCCGTTTGTTTATCTGACACGATCCACGGCCCCGCCGCGCGACCGGCGAATCCTGTTAAATTATTTCTCACGGAACCAAATCAGCCCACAGAGACTCTTTAGCAAATCCAGCACTACTCTGTTTCCACGTTAAACAGTTACATTTAATTATTGCGCGTCAGTTTGTGAAGCAATCGAGTGGAAATCAGGTCCCAGAACAGGCCATGATGGCAGTTTACCAAAGGAAAGGTAGTGTATCCTCTAGAGAGCAGCAAAATATCCCAGCCAGATCAAAACGGAACCCATTTGGGGAATCATGTTGTCGCCTAACTGCATCCATTGGCGAGTGTCACTGACTGATGATGATGATGAGATGGTGTAAACCTTTCAGAGCTTGGTGCTGAGATGACGCACCCAACCACTAAGTATCCTGCTCTTAAATGCTCAAGCAAGAGCATACGTTTTCGTAAGGACGGTAGGCACATGTCCCAATCGGTACTTTAGGAGTACCATGTGTTTTTGGGGGGGGGGGCAGGGGGGCAGATTTGGTCCCTACCAATGTTAAAATCAAGACTACGCCCTTGACTTTGAACCGATCAGCCATGTTGCTGCTGCCCCCAGGAGCTCGCCCCACTAACGTCAACCTGTTTGTGTTCGCAGCATCTCACCAGGATAAGGACCCACCAGATTGTCAAATGAATAACAGGAAGGAAGACATGGAGATCACGTCCCACTACCGGCAGCTCCTGCGGGAGCTCAACGAACAGCGGCAGCACGGCGTTTTGTGCGACGTCTGCATCGTGGTAGAGGGCAAGATCTTCAAGGCACACAAGAACGTGCTGCTGGGCAGCAGCCGCTACTTCAAGACACTCTACTGTCAGGTGAAGAAGGGTCCAGAGCAGCAGGCCACCGTCACGCACCTGGACATCGTCACGGCGCAGGGCTTTAAGACCATCCTGGACTTCATGTACTCCGCCCACCTGGCACTCACCAGCAAGAATGTCATCGAGGTGATGTCGGCCGCCAGCTACCTTCAGATGACCGACATCGTGCAGGCGTGCCACAACTTCATCAAGGCCGCACTTGACATCAGCATCCGCTCCGAGCTGGCCGACGAGCTGGCCGACTTCGAGATGGGCGTGGCGGCAGTGGGCGGGGCTGGCGTCGGAGGAGCGGAAGCTCTAGCCTCCATGATGTCAGCCCGCAGCTCCTCCCCGTGGCTGGCGCGCCGCACCAGCCCGGCCAATTCCTCGGGCGACTCGGCCATCGCCAGCTGCCATGACGGCGGCAGTACCTATGGCAAAGAGGATCAGGAGCCCAAGAGCCATGAGAGCCAGGAGGACACTTCAGCGCCGCCCCAGTGGCCGGCTGAATTTCACTCCGTCCAGATCAAGGAGGAGCAGGTCTCCCCGTCGAACTTTAAGGAGGGTCCTGCCGGCGGTGCCCAGGGGGGCCTGGGAGAACAGGCCAATGGGGACGGCTGGCAACCTTCCGGATCGGGTCGGCGAAAGAACCGCAAAAACAAAGACACTGTACGGCACATCACGCCGCAGGCGGAGGGAGACAGCCGGGCCAGTTCCCCGCTGGCCGCCGTTCTCGCGGGGTCTGGCTGGAGCTACGGCAATCAGGATGTCTCAGGTACGAGCCAATGTTATTCCGGTTATGCCGAGACAGTCTGGCCGGAGTCATTTCTGCTCTCGCATTGGTGCTTCCTGGATTTGTTTAGTTCGATTAGGCCGACTTCATATTCGGGGGTGGGGCAGGGGCATGGCGACATGCGGGGGTGGGGCGAGAGGCGCTGTCTCCAGCCCAAGCCAGAGCGGTACACCAGTGCAGTGAACCTGTGCGTCGGTGAAACCGAGCGATGGCCAATGCGGCTCAGAGACCGATTGAGCGAATAAAACCCAGGGTCTCGCAGTGTTGTGTAAGGGCTGCTCGGTCCACGAGGCTACAAGCACTTCAGAAAGGACTTCATGTCAGAAAAGTGATGAGAAAATGATCTGGAGGAGAAACACATGCTTGTAGCTCTGTAGGCGGCCGCTATGAAATGAATTTTCGAGGTGAAGGTGAGCCCATTCAGCCAGGCGCTGGCTTGTGAACTGTATGGGAATTGTGGGTATTTTTTAAGCATAGACTATAGACCACCACCAAAGGGTGTGTAGTTCACAGCCTGGGAATATCTTCCAGAATTTCCGCCGGGAAGATCGCAAAGGGTTCCATTTTGATTGGTTGGTGTATTTTCTCTGGGCGTATAATCGCAGGTGTGCCTGGTCGGCGCCAGCCCGGAGTGGGATGTGGGGGGTTGGCGGCCCCCTTCCTAATGGGCTGTTAGGTTGCCTGTTGGATTGTAGTCACGGTTTAATGGGAGCTCCTCTGATGTGAGTGGGGGAGGTTCGGCCACTTGATCCTATTGTTGCGCGCAGGGAGGGGCAGTTGGAATCTGGCCGCATACCCGCTGAAACCCGCTTTTTCCCGTAGGAAAGGGCATCGGAAGGGTTCACCATGGAGATATTCGGGGAATGTCGCTGGGTGTAAACACAGAGAGCAGCCCGGCGGCTATAGGAAGCGGTTTCTGGCACCAGGAGTTAGATCATTAAATCTGAGACAATGATAATCTCCCGGGCATTAAGAGAGTTGGATGAGAAATTGGCACAGGCTCTTTAAGAAAACAGCATAATTAAATTGACCTCGGTTGTTGCGTAGATTACAGAAGCCCAGCCGTTAAGTGTCAGGAGGTGTTCGGGAAGTCATCCGGTAATCCGGACTGGGGTGTGGGCACTCGACATCATATCGCGGTTACAAGTTACTTGGAATCAGACGGGCCGTGGTAGACGCGGGAAGCCCAGGCATGACAGGCAGCTACAGATGAACGCGGATCAACCAGCGGTGAGAGCCAACAGAGGCGGGATGTTTCCCCCCTGAGACGACACTGAGACCCCCTGGGACCCTCTGCACTTTCTCTCACCTCCACCCGAGTCCTGAACCTATAAACATGCGTGTCTGACCTGTTATCTAGACAAGGGCGGAAAGTGAGTCACCTCATCATCACCCGCGAAAAAGGAGACGCTCGTTATTGAAAATAAACTCCGGATTATTAATCGGGGGCTTGGTAATCCCAGCCCGCGTCCTTCCTGTTCATTCATTTTTCCATTCGCCCTCCCTTTAGGTCGCGCTGTAATAGCGTTAGTCTCAGCCTCTCGAGGCGAGCGCTCGTTTGTCGACCCGCCCTGCATGTCGTTTTTTGTTTCTTGAATCGCTGAGTGAGCACACTGTCGGAGGCTTGGGGGTTGATTTTCTCTAGATCGCAGTCTCCCGCCTCCCGTGATGGCATGAAGTGCTTGATCTTCTATGGAGAGCGGAGTGCCCTAATTTTTAAGTGTATTTGGTCCATGTCGTTGGCAAAGACTTGTGTCTGTGTAACGATATCCGACGTGATGCTGGGAAAATGGACAGATCCATACATGAAGCTGACATCTTGGGCTAATTTTGAGAAAAGGGTGCCAAGTTAATGAAGGAACTATAAGAATACTGTTATCAGCTCTCAAGTTTGAGCCCTTGAGGAAGACCCTTATGTCCAGTTGCTCCAAGGATGTTGTCTGACCCCGTTCTCTGATTCTCGCAGGGTGTCACTTTGGACACAGGGGTCTGCTAAATAAATAACGATATAAGTATTGGAAGGTCCTTCATCTGCATCTGCATTCTGCGGCTTTCTCGCAAATCACCTTCTGAGTCTAGGTTCTAGCTGGTAGCACTGGCACCAAAATTCAAAGGCAGAACTGAGAGTCCAGTGAACGTCTGCTGAACCCGGGGACTTACTCCTCCTCCCCGCTTCATGTGTTGGATCGCTCGGCCGGCAGGTGGTGTAGTCCTTAATGACACCACGTGTCTCATGGGTCCCAGATGAGGGTTGTGATATCCATAAGCTAGATATCCATAAGCTAGATATCCATCATCTAGATTTCGAAAGATTACCGCGCCAGTAAAATATGCCAATTTGGATGCAGGGAAGTCAGCAGGGCAGCAGAGTAATGCATTATATAATATCATAATGTATTACGTAATGAACCAGTAGTATTGGTATTACCATGTAGTATTTATAGATCAGCTGGAGTATAACTCTGCACCACATAGTGTTTTCTGTTGTCACAGGCATCTGTTTTCAGGATAATTTCTTCAGGAAAAGTAGATTAAGGACAGGAACAAAAAAAAAAACTACATGAGTGACTAAATAGATAAGAGATTTTCCTAGCAAGGGGTGTTGGCTGCCTGGACTCGCTCATCTGAGTCATTTCAATCCACTGTGTGCTTGGGATGTGGGCAGCCTGGGAGATGGTGAGGAGCATCGGGCGTATGTGTGCGTGTGTGCATGTGTGTGTGCGTGACACACAGCCACAGCCTGTCATTGGCCATTAGCCGTATAACGTTACAAACACAGGGCCATAAATGCGCTGGCTGTAGAAGTCCATGTTCAGTCTTTTTCTGCCAAAGCTGGACTGGGACCGGTGTGATAGTTTGAAACGGACTGGGGTCAGTGGCATGGCTGTCACATGACCATTGTCCTGCTGTTTCCCCATTAGCTGATTTCGTGGTCTCAATCAGAGTAACACGGGAGGGGGCAGGTCACCGCGGGGGGAGCGATACATTTCCACATTCTGTGTTTTTAGTAACGCTCCTAACAACGTTAATGTTTGTGCTCGTCACACATCGTAAACTTTAAAGCTCAATCTGACATTCAGGTCTGTTTTAAGGTTCTTAATAGTCGTTCAGCATGAACAAGAATTATCACCCAAGACAAAATATCCATCCATCCATCTTTTATAAACATTTATCCAGTGCAGGATCACAGAGGAACTTGGAGCCAGTCCAGGAAAGTAAAGCCGTGTATGAGCAATACACACATACATCAATCACAGACACACACGCTCTCACAATCACACGGACTCACTCACATGGCCACACAACGAGGGCACCAGTTCAAACCCGGATATGTTTGGACTGTGGGAGGAAACCTACACAGCATGGGGAGAACATGCAAACTCCACACACAAAGAAGTGTGGGCGGAAATCGAACCCGAGATACTGGAGGTGGGTGACCCCTGTGCCCCCCATAGAGGAAATAAAAACTATAAGAAGACTAATAGCAGCCCCGTAAATGGAAATAAATCCGAATGCTACCCCTGGTCCTGACTGTGTGGAGCTCTCCCTGTGTTTAAGCCAGTTTCTTCTCACAGTCTAAAGAAACACGGTTGTCTGCGTGCCCTGTGATGGACTGGCATCCCATGCAGTGCGTCCCTCATCCCCTCTGCATCCTGGGACAGGCTCCAGGTTCCGGGTCCATACAGATGCTTGACGGATGTATTAGCGTCACCACGTCTGACGGCGTGTTCCCAGGGTGCACAGGGGCGCGTTCAGTCACATTTGCCCCCCCCCCCCTCATGCCGCGACAGCGCTGGGCGAAACCCACTCTTTGACCTTTCTGGTTTCAAAGGGGCTTTTCTGTAACTGATCTCGAGATGGACAGCGCTAGCCCGCGTGCCTGGGGAGCGTTACCTCATCGGCGCGGGCTTTCCCAGCCACTCGCGCTGAAATTCCCTCCAACGTCGCCTCCGACTCCTCAGCGTTTTCAAAGCGCCCGTCGCACCTTTTATTTTTAATCAGGCTGACATGCTTGTATGCGCTGAGTGGACAGTGGGCGGGGATGGGCATGGGGTAACCGAAAGTTAGATTATTTTAATCGGCGCACGCAGATGCGTGTTCGCGAGTGTACAAGCCGTCGTCACGGCGACTTGGGCTGCACATGGGAAGCTCGCGTGGCAAACGGCCGGACTTTCCAAGCTGCCCCTTCCCCGGCTTCTCCTTCCTCTTTGCTAACCAACGTTTGGTAGACGGGCCGCCGGGGTCCCCGCCCCTCTAATGCTCGCCTCACGCCATTGGGTCATCCTTCAGGCTCCGCCCCATCTGTCACTGTCCCAGAACAGAGTCTCAGCAGGCTAAAGGTGAGCGCTTGAAATAATGAAAACGGGCCCCTTCCGACCTATGCCTTTTAATATTCCGGTTAAGAACCTCCCAATAGTATTTGCACTTCATTAAACTTGAAATAGGTTTAATATTTAAAACATGGAGAACATCTTTCAACCCCATCAACCTTTTACCTTCTTTTTCTTGCCTCCTTCTCTCCCGGTTTAATAATCTACTTCAGTATTTCCGCCTAATGTACTCCCACTCCATTAAAACCAAAATAGACTTAATATTTTAAAAATAAGACAATCTTAACCCCTTATCTTTGGCCCCGGATGCTGGCATTTCCCCTTTCCTGCTGACCTCGCCCCCCACGCAGTCTCCCTCCCGCTACGCTCCAGAACCTCCTCGCCTTCTATCCCGCCCCCGGATTGTCCGGCTTCTGGACCTTTCTCTCGGCCTGGCGTCGCTCTGCTCTTTTAACTCCCCACCTCCTTTCAGGGGGTTTTTGCCCGTCGCCCCACCGTACGGTGATGACTGGCTCCTAATCACCGACTTGCAGATGCCTCCTCCTCCCTGCATCCAGTAACCTCCAAGCTGTATTTTTAGGCCGCTTTGGTCCCACCTGCCTTTTAAAAAAACTTTCACGGGACAGGAAGAGACTCCTTCGTCTCTGATGATGTCATTTTCCAAAACACCTCAGAAAGTCACACCTCCCCACCCCCCCAGCACCAAGAACAGTGAGGGCATGAAAGCAGTCTGCGGGTCGGCGGGGGTGAGGGCCAGGTAATCGCAGTGGTCCCGGCCCTCATGCCAGCCTGCCTCGTCAAGCCGGCTTGTTTTCTTTCCCCTCTGCTTTCTCTTTTTTTGTGGAGATTACCCAGAGGGCATTGGGGCAGGATATCCTGTTGGCACGGTGGTCACTGCTAGTATAAATCTGCTCAAAACCCCTTCGGAACAAAGTGCACAAATCTGCAGCGAGGCTGCACCAGGCCGCCAGGAAGCCCCCGCTGTGTGCGACTCCAACATCACTGCGGTCTGTTCCACTGCTCCTGTGTAATCTCTACTTTTGTTTAGATGACAAATAAAGTTTTATGATTCAAACTCCAGTATTTGAAAGGTATCTTAATTGCTTTATTGAAAACAAAAAGTAAAAAGTTATTGTGGGTTCTCGGTTTTAATGTAGCTTGTAAGGTGATAGTTCACCGATGAAATATGAGTCTCATCCTGCTCTGAATTTGTGAAATTTTGGTTGATCAACACAATTCCTCTGGAGTGCAGTCTGACTGAAAATAAATCATCATAAATGTCATAGAGGTGGCACAGGCGTCATTGTCTGTGTGTCGAGGAGCGATCCCTGTGGAGCAGAGCTTTGGTCTGGGATGACCCCGGTCCACCAGAACCTGCTGGAATGCAGGCCTAGTTGAGGAACCCTATGAGGAACAGTGGAGAACCTGCCAGTCTTAGAGGCTCCATTAACCCGGACAGAACAGCCGCTGTCCCCAAACGGGGACCTCCAGCATCCGCTTGTTTTCTGCTGGCCCATTTCTTTTAATGCCCCCATCGCTGACTGTCAGGAAGGGAAAGTGGGGGGAGGTGTGGGGGAACAGTCCCCCCCCAACAGGATGTGGAGATCCGCGGGGCTGGGTTTATCGCGGTGGCAGCCCGGGGAGGGGGAGAACTGGCCCTTGGGTGGGATCTGGCTATAGGGCAGATCTCTATTCCTCTGACACATTCAACCCCCCCCCAAAAAAATAGAAAGAAGGGGGCTTTTTAAAGACACAGAAAACTTAGCCAAGGGAGCAGAGGAAAGAGTGTTGGAAGACATGGGCGGAGTATGAGGTTAGCGGCTGGGGGTGGCCTTGGGGGGAGGGGGGGTTAGGGACCTCCTGGGGGGGGGACTCTGTCCCATTATTTAACTCCCCCCCCGCCTTCCTGTAATCCTGCACGTCACTTCTGGTCTGGATCACAGGGGCACTTTGAGTAAAAACAGGGCCCGCCATTCATTTCTGTGAATTTCATGGGCACACAGAGAAATATGGCAAGAGAGGACAGGGCACCTGAGCCCAGCCTCTGCGTCCCTGGTGGGAGTTTTACTTTTCTCTCTCTGATGGTAACAGGGACCCCCCCCCCCCAGCACATGCGTGAGAACGGGAGCATGAATACATGGTGTGTGTGGGGGGGGGGGGCTGCCCAGCAATGTGCAAAGTGAACCCTATAAAACAACTCAAGTCAGGGACTGCACTTATGAAACTGTCACAATCCAAACTGCTGCCAGCTTCTGATTTCCTGGACCGCTAACTTCCCATTTTTGCGCTTAGTTTAGTTGTACTGACATGCCCACTATCACCGTGTGTGTATTCGTAATTATTACATCACGGGGAGCAGATTTCTACACAATGGGTTCGAGACCTGTAAGTTTTGACCTTGTGGGGACATATTTATTTTGGCCCCCATAAGGAGACAACTTCTAAAAAGTGAATACAATCAAAAATTTAAAAATGCCAGAAGTCTTGTATTTTGTTTGGTTACTTATGGTTAAGGTTAGGGCTGGGTAGGGGTTAAGGGTGTCGTGATTGGGATTATGGTTTTTCCCATCTACATGAATGGCCGGTCCTCACTAAGACAGGGATACAAACGTGTGCGTGTGTGTGTGTGTGTGTGTGTGTGACATGCCTGGTGCTCTGGGGGATTTTGGATAGTGACTAATCTATTTCTGCACTCATCACTGCTATTCACTGAGAACTTTTCACTCACTGACTTGTTTAGTCATATGTTACCGAGTGTGAGAGGGTCATTGATTTGTGGGGTTGTTTTAAAAGCCTGTTACTAAGTCTTCCTACCTACCTCACTTTTAATAAACAACTGGGTTTATTTCGTTATCCAGTCCTTCGAATTACAGGCAAATGCATCAAGTTAAAGAGGCATTTTCAACAGAGCAATCGAAACTTGCATGTCACTTAGTTGATTTCCTTTAGAATAAAACAAATCCTTAGATGGTGAGCGAATGTGGGTGTTTTTTATGGCCTGGCTTTAAAAAAAATGTGTCCTGTGTTTCTTAGAAAATGACAGGAAACTCACAAGCCTTTTCCCCCTCTGAGGTATTGTGTGTGAAAAGAAAAAGGAATCAAAAAGCCCGCCCACTTGTCCAGTGCTCCCAGCTTTTGTCGGGTCCGGGTTCATCCCCCCCCCGTTTTTATCTGGCCTGGAACAATCGCCACCCTCGAGGGAGAACCCGTGATCACAGGCTGGTGGCTGAGGCACTTCAAAGTGGGGCCTGCAGGGGGCACTGCCCCTGGTAGCCGCGGCCTTTGGACTCTGGAGGGCAAAGGAAGGCCGTGGCCACATTGGCCAATCCCGCGGTCTCTGAAACCTTGCTGTTTCGCTGGCCCGTTCCATAGCTGCCCTCCCGAAACCCCGAGCTCCCGGAAGTGCCCGCCCTGCGTTCCGTGCCCCACGTTCTGCGCCTCGCTCGGATGTCCTTCCTCCTTCCGTCTCATCCCTCATCGCTGCCCTACGCGGGGGCAGTCGATAACGCCGGGCCCTCCCGGCCCCCCTGCTCCCAGCCCTGATAAGTGGAGCCGACCGTCTGGGGGGGGGTTGCAGATTCCTGTCTGGCTCGCACCGTGCACCACCCCCAGAAGTTCATTCAGGAGATTCAGATCCGCCCGTTCCACATTCCTATGCCCGCCCTACAAGCTCCTGTCTCAACGTACATTTTTTCCCTGGCCATTTATCCTCCACTGTGCACTTGTGATCCTGTGTGTTTTTCTCCTTTCAGTCACCCCCCCCATCTTTGAGTCTATCAGGAGGGAGGGAGGCACCATGTTTAGGGCCTTAAGTGACTGAGATGCCCTCTCTCCACCCCAAAATCACCGTCCAGCAAAGCACAGTTACTGCCAAGGTACTGCTGGAGTACCTTGGTCTGACCTCCAAAAACCCCCTTGACCCCCTCCCCCCATCTTAAATTTAACTTATTTAGCAGACACTTTTATCCAAAGCGACATACATTTGTTTTTAGAGTAAGCAGGGTCAGCCAGTCCCTGGAGCAGTTGTGGAGTTAAGGGCCTTGCTCAGAGGCCCAGTGACAAAATCCCCATTCTTTGGATTAGAACTTGCGACCTTCCAGTTACAGACACAGTGCCCTAACCCGCTGGGTCACACACCACCACCGATGAGCTCTCCTGTCCTTCAGTAAGGGGTCTCGACTGTGGCAGACTCTCAATCAGGGAAGGTTCAGTTAATTTATTAATAACTGCTTGCGAGCCGTTTCAGCCTCATCGCATAACCATGGAGGCTTTTCCAAACGTGTTTTTAATTTCCTTTGCACCCTCATCCCTCTGCCCCCATCATCCCGATCTGCCGAAACACTCACATGCCGCTACATTTGTTTCTGTCTTTTTAATCGCAAGAGGGCGTCGAGGAGAAAAAAAAAAAAACAACAAAACCTTTTATCTGGATTTTATTTCTTCGGCTGAAGCCATTACTGCCAAATCGCATCGGCTGTTACCATGCCCCGGTGAGATTTGAACTCTAATTGGTGTGGTGCCGGAATCTCTCTCCACTATCTCAGGCTCCATCATTGGCTGAGGCCTGAGTGTCTGAGCACTGCGGTCAGGAGTCAATCACTGAGAGTGGGGCGTGTCCGGTCAGCGGAAGCCTCCGGAAGGGGAGTGCAGCTACCCCTCTGTTCCACGGTGAAGGTGTGGCCGATCCCCTTAGGCCCGCCGAGCTCCTCATTGTTTCCTAAATTAAGCGTATTTGACAGTGGGTGTTGCCATGGATACGGGGGCGGGGCCATCCTGATGTAATCGTCCTGTGATGTCGCCACGGACACGCGGGCCGTCGGTCCGGGGAGCAGCCTGCAGGTAGCCCTGCCAGGGGGTGCCCCCGTGCGCTCGTACCGGGGGGTGTGCTTTCAGGTCCTCTTTCCTCGGCGTTGCGGTGAGCTCGATGCGGTGTCTAAAAGCGTCCACCGTGCCTGGCGCCCTCGGGAGCCCGATCGACGGGCCCCGCCCCGGATCGCGAGGGCCCCACCCTCCCCCGAGTCTCCTTTTAGCACAAAGCTGCATGTGTTTGCTTCCCCTCCACCCTGCATTCCATCTTCCCCAGGCTCACCCCCCCACCACCCCACCCCTCCACAGTCTTGCTCTGCTAAGCTGCATTAACTCCCCAGATTACCTTGAGCCTGCAATCCCGCCCCCCCCAAACACACAGGC
>JAODKL010000292.1:0-12923 GCA_026780765.1 Petrocephalus schoutedeni
TACCGTTTTGCTTGTCCTGTCGTATTGTCTGAGGCTCGGGGGGGTTAGTTAACGGGTGGTGTCGCTGTGACGTGACAAATACCCCCCCACACACACATAAATACCCCCCCATAGCAAGTATTATAGGAGAAGCTCATAACAGTGTACATCTGAAGGCCTTGATTTCACAGCTTTTGGTAGCAATATAATCAGTTTATTCACCCTAAGATAGTCCACCATTATCCCCATGACATGCTCAATAATCACCCTCATGTTCACATTACATTTTCTGCCTCAGTTTTTTTATATTATACCACCATTGCATAGCCAAGTAATCCCAAGCTACATCTTGTTGCATATAACTAAATCATTTATAAGCAAAATGCAGCCATGTCTCCCTCCATTTCCTCCCGGCTGTGCATCTGTTTGAATCAGTTCCCCTCCTGCATTCAATCCCATTCGAGGCAGGCCTCAGCTTCGGACCATATCTCCTGTATCTGGGCCTGGTACTAGTTTTGGTTGCTCCTCTGGGCTGGTCAGCTCTCCTGTGTCAATTGGTGAGGTTTTGTACTTCTCCAGTTCCAACAGGCTCTTAGAAAGTACATAGTGCTAATTTGGACATGAGTCATCACATTGGTTAATTGCCTGGGTTCAGGGAAAATTATGATGATTCTTATTTCCGTGTTTTGAAGTGCATTGCAACAAAGCTGAACGGGTCTCTACTATTGCAATGCAAACTAGTGGATAGGGCTCAGGCAGTTCGTTTGGCATTCACCTTGAAGCAAAGTTTGCATTATGCAGTCATAAAACCCACAGTTCTAAGGGCTTCTGAGTTGATGCCTGAGGCTAAACTTCAGGAAATTTTTAAAGTCCACTAGCTAAATGCATGTAAAATCCTGTGTATAGCAGAGTGATTTCACCACTGGGCTCTTGAACAAGGACCTTAACCCCAATTGCTCCAGTGTCAGAGGATGTCTGACATTGCTTTCTTAATTGTTGCTTGGGAATAATAATCTGCTGAATGACATGTAAATGTAATGCTTTCCCCAAAAAAGTGTTCTTTGACAAATTATGAGCAGCTAGTGACGTATCAGATTAAAAGTTTAAGTATGATGCCACCCTAAGTGGTTAATTTGTTCTAATCCATAAATGTTCATGTCTCATAAAACATGTTGTTAGTGTCTTATAGTTCACCACTGAGACTCAACAATGTATTTACTGCCATAGGAAGGGTCACCTGATTATGGGCTGTCATACATAATAATGCATGAATGCACACCACTGCTATGAAGGTGTACACAATCAGAACCTTACATGTACCTGCCACTGGAGGTGCTGTGTGGCTCGGTGGTTTGTACTGTGCCCATGGTCTGAAAGTAGCCAGTACACATCTTTTGGTCGACAGAGCGATTTTGCTTTTGGTCGCCAACCCCAATTGCCCCAGGGACAGGTTGACCATGCTTTCTCAATTCTTTCAGTAAAAGCATGAACTAAATGCATTTATGCTCATTCATTTATATTTGAAATTATCTTGCCCTTTTCTATCACATCCTATTATAGTAGTGATGTGTTATTACAAAGCACTGAACTGGTTGTGGATTACACTATGTTTACCTTCAAAATGATGATTTGTTTGGGATTGTCAAAGTCACTGTTCTCTCCCAACTACCAGTTACTGGTGTTCTTACTTGAAATTGAGTGATATTGGATGTTAAAATGTTTCTCTTGCCTGAGGTTATATAGAAATCTTTCTCTAGCCCATGATGTCATTTGTGACTTCACTTTCTTGTCCTCTTTGTGTTAAACTATGCACAGGCACGTAAGTTCAGGGATGTTCCTAACCTGTCAGATTCATTTATGCGCAATTACGGTGGTTCTCTTCCTCCTCCAGGAGCAGCCACTGAAGATGTTTAAGGCTGCAAGGAGCTTTTTCTTCTGTGTCTTTCAGCTCTGGGGAAATCTATAGCAAGAGAACATCTAGTTTAAACTCAATAAAATTTCGATCCATCTTTGAAGTATTGCCTTGAGTCAGCCATAGACAAGTCTGACCTTGAAAAGTAGCTTGTTATTGACAATGGGTTAACGAGGTACTCGACTTCTCCAGCTTCATCTGAGTGGAATGCAGTCTTCCAGGTGATAGAAATACCAATGTATTTTAAAGCAGTGGTTCTGGGTTAATCTCATTTAGCTCAGCCTGCTATCGCTATGAACGTAACCCAGTATTTTTATTATACCTGCCAGGTTGGTGGAGACCCCCTGCCAAAGCGTTCCACCGCCATGCCTGGGACCAGTTCTAGTAACAGGAACCATTTGAATGCATTTTTGTAGATTCTGTTGAACAGCTGCTGAAACCCACAGTTCCATGGCATCGATTTGGGTATGGGCAGTAGGGACATGTCCCTAACAATATCGCGTGAGTACTGTGTGTGCTTAGGGGGGTGGGGGTTTGGGGCTAATTTAGTCCCTACCAAAGTCGAAACTAAACCTATGCCCTTGCTATAGCTCAGATAATTTTTACCTTTTCAGGTTTTCATATACCACTACTGGATACCCCAAGGCTATTCCTTTGTGTGCCTTAAAGTCAATAACTGTGCTTTGAGCGCTAAGCTTCTGTACGACTTTTGAAATGAAGTGATGCATTTTTTTCCATTTGCACAAGTAAGTTTATAGGTATACTGGAATGTTCCTCTTCACATACACACACATACACCCATCAGGCAAATCAATAAAACCACTTACCTAATGTGGTTTTCTTGTGTAGGTCTTCCTCATGCCACCAAAACAACTCTGACCCTTCAAGGAATGGACTCCACAAGACCTCTGTAGGTGTCCTATGGTATTTGGCACTGAGACATTAGCAGCAGAAGTTGTGAGGTGGGACTTCCATGGATCCAATTAGTTTGCCAAGCACATCCCACAGATGCTCAATCAGATTGAGATCTGGGGAATTTTAAGGCCAAGTCAACCGACTTGAACACTTTTTCCATGTTCCTCAAACCATTCCTGAACAATTTTTGCAGTATTTTAGAGCGCACTAGCACAATCCTGCTGACAGAGGTCACTGCCAACAGGGAAAACTGTTACCTTGAATTGGTGTAATTAGTCTGCAACAATGCTTAGATGGATGGTATGTGTCAAAGTAACATCCACATAAATGTCTGGATCCAAGGTTTCCCAGCAGAACATTGCTCAGAGCATCACACTGCCTCTACTGGCTTGTCTTCCAGTCTAGTTTGTCACTGACGTGCACATTGTAGGCGCTTTCAGTGTGTCAACAGTGGTCAGCATAGGCACTCTGATTGGTCGGCAGCTACACAGTCCCATATAAAGCAGGCTGCAATGCATTGTGTTTTGAAACCTATCTGTCACAGCCAGAATTCCTTTGACCAGGTGGTGTGGCACCCCTAGAGCCTGGATTCTCAAACAATGGGCCACAGACCGGCGCCAGTCCATGACGAGGTTACTGCCGGTTGACGGAGCCTTGCTTCTGCACCAGTCAGAATTCAGTCAGAATATATACAGGGTGTCCATAAAGTCTCTTTACAATTTCAAAAATGTATTACAAAGGCAAATAAAAAGACAGATATGTGGGAATTATTACAAAATGAGACGTATATATACGTTTTTTTTGCCTCATTTAATACACTTCTATATGGGCACCATTAGTTGCACAGAGCACATCAAGACAGTACTCGATTTCTTGCCATGTTCGCTGTAGCATACCCTCATCAATGCTGGCAATGGCATCAATGATACTCTGCTTTAGATTAGTGATGTCCCGTAGCTTTGTTCGATACATGATATCTTTAACGTAACCCCATAGAAAAAAGAGGGGAGTGATATCTGGTGAACGAGGTGGCCGGGGAATTGGGCCACCCCTTCCAATCCACCGGTCTGGAAATGTTTCATTTAGGAACCCATGAACATGCAGTCCCCAATGTGGTGGTGCACCATCTTGCTGGAAAATGATGGTTGGTTGAAGGTCATATAGTCGTGGTGCCATGTATTCAGTCAAAAGGTCAAGGTAAACATTTGCAGTAAGTGATGTCTTGTAGAAAAAAAACAGACCAATGATTCGATTGCACATGATCCTACACCACACATTCACCTTTTGAGTATCTCACTGAAGTTCCCTAGTCACATGGGGGTTTTCACATGGGGGGGGTTCATTTAACAGTACTTCATTCATCAACAGGATACCTGAAATGCAATTTAATTAAAAACTTTGACAACCACTGAGTACATAGAACAAATCTGATGAAGATATCTCATCAATTGCCTTTGTGATGAATTTTTGAAATTCATGTATTTAGCCCCCTGTATTTAGCATCATCTATGACTAATATATATATAACTGAAGCTGATGTATTACAAAGCCTAGCTAAGCTCAAAATAAATAAATTTCAGGGCCCTGAAGGCATCTTACCTATGGTTTTAAAAGAGATAAGGGATATTATTTGCCGACCTTTCACTTCTTCTTTAACTAGAAATCCTTATCTGAAGTTGTAGTACCTTATGTATTGGAAACATGCTAACATAACGCCCATATTCAAAAAAGGGGATAGAAGTAATCTGTAAACCTATTTGCCAATCAGTCTAACTTGTATAACTGGAAAAGTAATGTACTGTAAGCCATAATCCAAGCAAAAATGGTAGATTACCTGGAATCTAATAATGTTCTGAGGGATAGCCAGCATGGATTTAGGAGAGGTAGATCCTGTTTAACCAATCTACTGGAGTGCTGATCACAAACTGATCACAAAAAGGCCTACGATGTGATCTACTTAGATTTCCAGATGGCCTTTGATGTTGTACCCTACAAATGGCTCCTGCTTAAACTCAAAGCCGCCGGCATTCTAGGAACTTGCAACCTGGGTTGAAAACTGGTTAACAGACAGGAACCAAAGGGCTGTTATAAGAGGCACAATGTCTATGGGCCTGCGTTCATAGTTGGGTACTGCAGGGTTCAATTTTAGGATCCTGTTCTAAAATTCCTGTTTAGGAATCTGTTCAGCCTCAAGCAAAGGAGACTGAGGGGGGATATGATCCAGGTCTATAAGATTCTAACAGGTTTGGATGCTGTTCAACCAAATAGTTACTTCAGCATTAGTTCAAACACAAGAACTCGTGGCCATAGGTAGAAAATAGCGGGAGAACATTTCAAACTAGATTTGAGGAAGCACTTATTTACGCAACATATTGTTGGAGTATGGAATAGTCTTCCTGTTAGTGCAGTGCAAGCTAAATCCTTGGGTTCCTTTAAATCAGAGCTAGATAAGATTTTAACAACTCTGAGCTATGAGTTCTCCCCAAACGAGCTTGATGGGCCGAATGGCCTCCTCTCGTTTGTATATTTCTTATGTTCTTCTTAATGTAGGTAGATCATTTTGACATGGTCATTTTAAAAGCCTAAAAAAGTGTGGGCACCCCTGCTCTAGAATGTTAAGCGTCCCCGCCCGCGACAGTTTGCCCCCTTTGTCTCATTCACTCCAAACCATTAATTCGCACACACACGCATTACGAGAGCCATCAATAAATCATGGTGCATTCAAAGCAAGCAAGTCTTAACTCTTTCTTTGGGAAGCAACCATGTAACTATGGAGACTTACACGATGCCCTTGAAATTACGACACCTCTTACATTAAATTCGGCTTTATTTCTAGTGATAGATAGATCCCCCTGAAACCATCTGCCAAACTAGGCATAAGCCTTAATAATACTAATACAGATAGTAATAATATCAGTAGTTGTAGTGCTATAATAATAATAATAATAATAATATCTATCTATCCAGGCGCACGGGGAGGTAGGCGTTGTGGGCGTAGGCCTATGCAGGGTTTTTCAGCACCAAAGCCTGACATGGCTGGGCCCCAGGAAAAAGAAGTCTGAAAAACACTGTCCTAGAGCATTTCAGAGAGTTCTGGGGTCCTCCATAAACAACAAACACTGTGTAAACAGCTAACTAATCCCAGAAAAATAACAACACCATGAAGCGTACACACAGAGATTGTCATCACATGGTGGTAACTGATATGGCCCCAACTGATACAAGCAAAGGTCATAACACGTGTGAGCACCCGGTGTGAGTCCTTCCCAAAACACGTGAGAGAGAAGCTAGCTCTAGGTTCCACAACAGAAGGTTATGAAGGTCACTTTCATAGAAAAGCGTGTGTATGATCTGTCCTCGACTGATATTTCTGTTTCACTTTCTTTTCTTTGCTACTTTGGCCTTGGTAACTCCCGCTATGTTCTTCTCAATATAATACTTTAATATTCAATGTTTTTTCCAGTTTCCTTTCTGCTGCATTGTTTCTCCCATCTAGGCATGGGTCAGTGCTAGACTAGGTCATAACATGTTTTCATATTTGACTTTTGCAAAAAGTTCACAAGTTCATCTAAGCCCACATAAATGCTAAGAAAAATAAAGAAAACATTTCAATACCACATTAGAAAGAAATTGTACATTTGAATACTTATTATTTTTAAAAGCAAATATTACAGTACTTTAAGTCAAGTAATAATTTTTCTTATCAACTTTCACTTGGACAACGAGAGATGTGCAGCGTAGATGTGCAGTCATATTAGCGGGGAGCAGAATCTCAAAGGAATTTTTCAAACATCTTGTGGAATCCATGTCATGAAAAGCTGAAGCTGTTTTGAGAGTAAAGGGAGACCCTACTCAGTATTATGGTGGTGTTCCAAATAACATTCTCCATGAAAGTGTGTAGGAATGTATGTACATGCATGTGTGCTGTAGGCCTGGCAGTCCTATGCTCAGTCTAGATGAAAATTTTATTATTACTTGGAGCATTTTGGTACTAAGATGATGGTAAATGATTGTTTTTCTTTGCTTCTTGTTAAAATGTCATACCAGCAATCCTTTTCCCTCAGCTCCTTAGACCTTATTATCCAGAGTAGGAAGAATAAAACACCAGTTTTTTATGAATCTGTCGGTCTGCTGGTTAAAATACAGGTCAGTAAAATGTGACAGTGTGCTTAAGTTTCACACAACAAAAAGGTATGCAAAAACATGGTAATAGGGACGATACAGTAATCACAATTTATTACTCAATTATTCAAAGCAAGCATGCAGCATGTTATACAGCAAAAACATTGAGTTTCAACTAAGTATGTGCTTAGTTGAAAAAAATAAAGTAAATTAAAAAATATAAATTTGAAATGAATGAAAAATAGCCAAAAGGCAAAATTTGTTTGCTGTTTAAAGTCAGTAGGACAAAAATAAAAATTATAAGTATTGACCATGATTCATTTTTATGAATGTAATATGACTGCATGCTATATATTTATTTATTTAACTTGATGCTTTTGCCACAACCTACAAGCTTGCTGACGAAAACACAAAGCTAACCTACTGAGCTATACACCAACCCCATTTATTAGAGATCTTCATTTGATGGGAATTGTAGAGATTTTTCATATGATTTAATTGACTGTGCTTTGACAATAATGACTGTATTTCACTTTGATAAAGCACCTTGTGCTGAGTCGAAGGGAATGAAGGACTGTTGTGATATGCTATTTAATGGCTAAAGTTAAAATAACAGTCCAGCAATCACAAGAGCAGTGCACAACCAGGCAGCCAATTACAGTGATCTACTACAGCCACTAGGGATGAAGAACTAGCTTGCACAAGCTGTTTAGCCGTTTGTCAAGTGGACACACGATAAAATTAGATAATAGAGCAGTGCAAAAGAGGACTGATGCTGACATGTACTTCCTGTGTTCAGCCTCTCTAAGACATTTGGGGATTTGGTAATGAAGGATTTCAGCTATTTTACTTACAAGAAAGGGAAGGGTTGGAGCAGGGCAGAAACTTCCCACGGTTAACATAATACATAGTTACTGCTGATTTTTTGTTATGGTACCAGCATATGACCAGTCTTTAATGGTGATGTACAGTGTGCCATATTAGAGCTGCATTCAGATCATAATTTTATATTAACACAATACTTAGTCTCCAAAGAGAACTGATTCCACATCAATGTAAAAATAATAAAGCATGCTTTGCAACTCATATGTATTTGTGAAATTAAAGCATGTATTTTTCCAGACTGAAAATATCCAGGAAAGTAATGAATACCCAAAAAGGAACATGGATTCAGTAAGTACTGTGACATGTATTGCAATGGATAGCCATTCTGTAATGGCCTAATTGGCCACTTAGAGCACAGATTGGATGATTTCTTTTCATTATTATGTCCCATTTGACCTTAAAGGTCTCAGTTCACTTTTTCAGCTCTGACACTCTGAGCTAAACAAGAAATTAGGGCTCTGAATCCATATTTAAGTTATGCACCAAGTATCAAACCAAGAGACCCACCACTGTTCAGGGTACACATGCTGCTGCCCTGACAGATAAATATCTGACTGAGCATGATTTAATTTCTCATCTCTGGGTCCTTTAGAAACTTCAACTGCTAAAATGCTATGTGGGGAAACGAAAATTCTGTGTGACATAGGAGAGGAGGAAGAACAAATGAATGAGAAAAAAATGGAGGGAAAGAGGGTACAACAAACATACAACTGGTAATTGTGTTTATGAGAGTGCATGGCCTGCAATTAACTGGAATCCATTCAAGGTGAACCCTGCACTCTGCTCTGTGTCTCCTGTATTGAATACGCATTGTAATAGTTGGGTGGATGGATGTTCTAACACTCTTAATGTGGAATGTGATGCCATAGAATGCATTTATACATGTAAATGAATTTATAGAATACCCATCCACCCATTTTCCACTGCTTATCCGAGGTCAGGTCATGGGGCAGCAGCCTAAGCAGGGACACCCAGACTGGCCTCTCACCAGCCGCCTACTCCAGCTCCACCACGGACGTTCCCAGACCAGCTGGGCGATATCATCTCTCCAGTGTGTTCTGGGTCTGCCCCGGGGCTTTCTTCTAGTCGGACATGCCGGAACACCTCCCCAGGGAGTCGTCCAGGAGGCATCCAAATTAGATGCCCGAACCACCTCAACTGGCTCCTTTCGATGCGAAGGAGCAGCGATTCTACTTTGAGCCCCTCCCAAATGTCTGGGCTCCGCTCCCTATCTCTCAGGCTGATCCCAGCCACCCTGTGGAGGAAACTCATTGCAGCCGCTCATTCATTGGGTCACTACCCAAAGATCATGACCATAGGTGGTAGGAATGTAGATTTCCCAGTAAATTGAGAGCTTCGCGTTCTGGCACAGGTCCCTTTTTAACAAAGCAGACCGGTGTCACTTCCGCATTGGTGCCAATGCTGCCCCGATCCATCTGTCAATCTCTTTTTCCCTCACTTGTGAACAAGACCCCAAGATACTTAAACTCCTCCACTTGAGGCAGCATCTCATTCCCCACTCAGACAGGGCAGTCCACCTTTATCTGGTCAAGAACCATGGCCTCAGATTTGGAGGTGCAGATCCTCATCTTGGCTGCCTCACACTCAGCTGCAAACTGCCCCAGCGCATGCTTTAGGTCACAGACCCTCTCCCCCCACCGGCTGCTCCTAGAAATTCTGTCCATAAAAATTGTGAACAAAATCAGTGACATGGGCAGCCCTGGCGGAGTCCAACATCCACGTGGAACGAGTCCGACTTACTGCTGGCAATGCAAGTCAAACTCTCACTCTGTTGGTAGAGGGATCTGATGGGCTGCAACAAGGGGCCCCGTACCCCATACTCCTGGAGCACCCCCACAGGACCCCCTGAGGGACAGGGTCATATGCCTTTTCTAAGTCCACACACCACATGTAGACTGGTTGGGCAAACTCCCACAAACCCTCCAGTATCCTTGTGTGGCCAGATGTTCCAGCACACCCTCTCTACTAGGTCTATCCGGTGTCTTCCCCTGTCCTTGGATCCAGCTCACTGCTCGTCAGTTGACAGTGCAGCTCCTCTCGTCATTTGAGTGTCCAAAAAATTTGGACGGAGATCCGACGATAGGATTACAAAATCGATAATTGAACTGCAGCCTTGGGTGATCTGGGGCCAAGCGCACTTATGAACACCCTTATCCATGAACTTGGTCTTGGTTATGGACAAACTGTGGCTAGTAAAGAAGTCCAATAACATATTACCGCTCGTATTACAATCGGGCAGGCCATTCTTCCCAACCACACCCTTCCAGGTTTCATTGTCGCTACCCATATTGAAGTCCCCCAGCAGAATAATGGAGTCCCCAGATGGGGCGCCTTCCAGCACTCCCTCCAAGGCCTCCAAGAAGGCCAGATACTCTGAACTGCTGTTTGGCGCATATGCACAGACTGGAATAAAGTCCAGCCCCTTTCCAGGAGTTCGGTTCCAGACTCCAAGCCGTGTGTTGATGTGTGTTCGACTACAGCTTGGAAAAAATTTAATTTTTAAATCCTGGTTTAATTGTGGTTCTGCTGGCAGAAGCTATACTGTGCAGCAGGCTGCCTCCAGGCTGAAAATTTCTAAGACAGCAGTACAGTGAAGCAGGAGACACTGGCAACGACCAGAAACCAGCCAGGTAGAGGGGGGAAGCAACTTCTTAATGCCAGAGATGACCGTCAACTTATCTGTCAGTGCCTCATAAATTGGAGGATGGCCTCAAGTGACCTTCAACCGGAATGGAAAACATTAAGTGCGCACAGTTAGGTGCACAGCTTGTACAGTTCTTAATAGGCTCCTACAAGCAGGTCTGAAGTCCCATAAAGCATGAAAGAAGCCCTTCATTAATGAAAAGCAGGGAAGAGCCAGGCTGAAGTTTGGAAAAAATAATCTCTCTGCCTCACGCATCAGCTGAGGCTCCTTTCCCACCAGAGAGGTTACACTCCATGTACCTAGACCCAGTTTTGTTAACCAATGATCAGGCCGTAGAGGTCTCCGCCTTCAGCTACCACCCAATCTACATTCATCCCCTCCATGAATTGCCCCCTTATCTCGGTGGAGGGGTGCAGGGGTTTGGAAAGGTTTGTGTGCCCCCATTATCCTAGGAACTATGTTGTCGGGGGCAATTGCCCCTGGTAGGCTCTCCCAAGGCAAATTGGTCCTAGGTGAGCAGCCAGACTAAGTGCGGTTCATATTGGTCATTACAATGAAAAATTACAACAAGAACAGTGTTACCCCACCTGGACTGGGGAAACCAGGGCCTTGCCCTGGAGCCAGGCCTGGGGCAGGAGGTTGAGGATGAGTGCCTGGTGGCTGGATCGCTACCTATGGGGCCCGGCCAAGCATAGCCCGAACAACCAAAATGGGGCCGTCCTCCTGTGGGCCCACCACCTGCAGGGGGGAGCTGTGGGGGTCAGGTGCAATTTGGATTGGGAATTTATAGAATAGCACATGTCAATTATGGCACGTTATCCCAATGTTGATCAAGCATGTTTCAAGATGGTTGTTCATAACCATCATTACCATAATAGCTGCTTTGCTACCAGACTAGTTGTTCCAAAAACCAAATTAAAATAAATGGCTGGGTAAATAACATGGTAGAATACTACCAGCCAATAATGAGGTAATTATGTAGCACAAGTAAAATTGTCCTTGTGATGTATTAGGTACTGTTATTTGGGGCTGCCAGCTTTTAGGGGGCAGGTAAATTAATAATTATGTAACCCACCCTCGACTGGCTTAATTGTTGAGACATAACAGTCCATAACTAATAATAATAATTAACGAGTGGTATGGTCTTAGAGCAGGTTTTTCCTCATGAATGATTCCTTATTGGCATCCATAAAGCAATGCCATTTGGACATATCTGATTTCACCATATTACGTCCCTAACTCAGATCAGATTGTCTCTCAAAACTTCTCAAATACATTGGTTCTAAGTACAGAGTTTGCATGTTCTTTCCATGTTTAAATGATTTTCCAAAAACATGCCATTAGGTGAACCGGTGTCCTTAAATTATGACTGTGAGACATGCAATGCCCTGTTAGCCACTGATTTGTGCCACGTATTTGTTGAGATTGTTGAGGCTCCACACTCCCTGCATTCCTGTCCAGGATAAGCAGTAAAGAAAATGAATGGGCTATGCTCCAATTCCCACGTTGCATCTGCCTTATTGTAGGCCATTATTTAAAATGGCACAATGTTTTGGTGGGCCTGCTTGCATAGTGGGGTACCACAGGGTTAAATTTTAGGGCCACTCTTATTCCTCCGATATTGACACCAGTATATACAGTAAATTGGTCAAATTTGCACACGACACCAAGGTGGGTGGTGTAGCTGATACTGAAATTACAGTACAGAGGCTACAGCTGGATCTTGATCTAATTAATGACTGGGCTGATACCTGGGAGATGAAGTATAATGGGGACAAGTGTAAGGTAATCCGTGTAAGGAAAAGGAATATAAGTCATACGTACTTTCGGGGTCTCACGGAAATACAGGAAGTTGATTGTGAAAAAGACCTTGGTGTATATGTTGATGCTTCCATGTCCCTCTCTCGCTAGTGGGGGTAAGCAATTAAAAAGGCCAATAGGATGCTGGGTTACATCTCCAGGTGTATGGAAATTAAGTCAAGGGAGGTTTAGACTATACCATTCCTTGGTAAGACCCCACCTAGAATATTTTGTGCAGTTCTGGTCACCTTACCTTAAAAAGGACATTGCTGCCTTAGAAGGGGTTCAACGCAGGGCTACAAAAATGTTTCCTGGGATAAAAGGAATGTCTTATGAGGAAAGGTTAGCTGAGCTCAATCTGTTAAGCCTCGAGCAAAGGATACTAAGGGGGAACATGATACAGGTATATTAGATTCTAACAGGATGCTGTCTAAGTAAATAGTTACTTCATTATTAGTTCAAATAAGAGAACTCGTAGCTGGAAATTAGCGGGAGAACATTTCAAACTGGAAAAAACTTCTTTACACAGCATGTAGTTTGGGTATGGAGCATGGGCGTAAATTTCATTTAACAGTAGGGGGGGACAATAAATAAAAAATTCTCATGAGCAATTTTTGAAGGGGACACGTATAATACAGTCAAATT
>JAODKL010000293.1:0-12910 GCA_026780765.1 Petrocephalus schoutedeni
CTGTGGGGATTAGCCTGCCTCCTTCCCCCCCCCCCCCCCCCCCACCACTGCAAGCCCTCCGCATTCCCTGGGACCAACCCACCCTGGCTCCACTGTTCCCCCAGAGCCCAGCTAGCACAGCAGTCAATAACACACACAGACCTCAGTCACTCACACACACACACACAGACACACTGAGACCAACACGCCCTGGCAGACAGGCATGCTGACACCCACAGACACTTATAAAGATGCCCATATAAACATGTATGTCAGCTATTAGTGAAGCCATCATCACAAAAAAACACAGCATCAAAGACAAAAGAAAGTATTGGATAAAACTAAGCTACATGCACGCACTAACAAGTTGATCTACAATGACTTACACAAATAACACACACGCAGTGATCACAGTGATTGAGTTGAATGCCCTGAACTTTGGCCTTAACATTCCTGTACCCTTTAAAGATTTATTTCTTGTAAATATCTTTTTAACTGGCAATGGTTACAGTTTACCACAAAATAATTAACTTTGGTTTGATTTTGTTGTATTTTGGAATAAACTGTTTCATACTATTACAAATGAACGCGCTTCCCAGCTAAATCATTTCAAATTTGTGCATGTTCTGTTACGGGAAAGAAATGATAATAAAAGATAAAAGCTTTGCTGCTTTCTTTTATTATTCTTTTATATTTTATCAATTACAATGCAGTGTAATCTCATACCCTCAAAATAGTATGCTTAAAAATGTTGCTTAATAATGTAAGCATGACCAAGGCCCGTGATCCGCTTTGCCTCTCTCTGGAAGTGTATGGCTGGTGATGGACCGCGCAGAGATGGTCGCGCGGAGTGGACTCAAGAAACACCTCATTCATAAGGATGGTATCAGCGCTCGTAGTGAGAGACGGCAGTTACACGGTAACGTCGCAATTGGTCGGGAGTGAAATATAGGACTAGCTACGCACTGAGCACGAACTGACAGACTCGGGGAAGATCAAGACACATTAATAACAATGACGTGCCTCTTCACATATCGGTGTGAACGAAATATTATTCTACACGTCAGTCTGAAACACCATAATAAACTTTGAAACATTCCTTTAAATTATGGACCTATTAATTAAAAAATGTACTTACAATATCACATTTCATATCATGCACCGTTTTATTTAAAGTCTTAACTTTTGATTCATATTTTTATGTATGACTATCTAATTCGTGCTCTAAGGTTTTGGCTTGACATCTTTAAAAACACGTACGCCTTTTTCACAGCATTCAGTCACAATGGGATAACTATGTTTAATACGTGTGAGTGATTTCATCACAGTTTAACGTATTTGCTGTGACGATTAGGAACACGCTGATTCCGGCTTTCACAAAGCAAACACACGTTCACATCCAGCGCAATAAAAATGCCATGTTTCTGTCCACGTGCGCTGCGTATTTAGGTGTTGTTTCGAATGCGTTCTTATCAAAATTGAAAATTGAAATAATACAAAATACCAAGGGATAAACCAGGGATCTAGCGTTTGTGTGGGATTTGCCTTAAATGGCTTAAATTATAGGCCTACTTCTAGGCGTATATACGGTCATTTGTAAGCAAAATTTTTATTCTTTATATTTTCTGCAGAATCGTTTACATTTAATTGAAAAACAAAACGTGTAATATAATTTCTTTCACTGTGGTTACTCAATGTAATGTTTATTTCAATATACGAAATATAAAAGTATTTTTTACATTATACTTTTTAATAATAAATGAATGAAATAATGAAATAAATTAAATATTAATTGCAAATATTTCAGCTGTACATTTACACAAACTAAATGTAACTAAGTTAAGTGCCTTGTTCAAGGCTTTAGACAAACGGGGCCTCTAATTGGACTTTCAGCTTAGGAGGCCTTAACTGCTACGCCTCCTGTCGCCTGCTATAATTCATATTAATCTGTGTTGTTCTTATGTAAAGCTTCAAGAAAAAAAATATATTGTTTATACTAATTTTTCATCACTTAATTTTCATTACAGCAATAAACTGAGCTACCATTATCCTTTCTGAAATAACGAAAACTTATGGAAACAGATTAACTTAACAATCAAAGTCATCTTATGTTAGAAATAATTATCAACCAATCTCCCAACCACAATCTGCAAGCTACAGCTGATCAGACTTCATTACATTTGCCACTGTTAAATATATTTGTAAATTATTTGTTTGCTGTTTAAAAGCATTGTGTTCTATATTTGCTTGCCTTTGTTCAGGTAAAATTTTATAGTTGGTGTCATTCTTCACCTAGTGTTTAGAAACAATAGGCCTATGTAATGAATAGTATGTGAACAGGCATACAGAGAGATAATACATGATGGAATCCATGCGAATAGCAAAATTCTCACATTGTCAGCTGGGGAATTAACACATTTGTTTTCAAATTTCTTGGCATAACATTGTGCTTTGCACAACTTTTACCAGATAGGCCTACACTGAAAAATTGTTTCTCTGTCAGTGTAAAATATGTTGAATGTTTTAAGCAAGACAGCAAACCCACCTTCATTAAATAATTTTAATATCCTTTGGGATCAATAAAGTATCTATCTATCTAGAGTACAGTAATAATTCGCTATTTAACAGAGAATCGCAACCACGGTCTGATGAGAAACACATAACTATTTATGAATATGCCACTATATATACGCTAATAAGGACAGTCCCTTCGTTGAAATGTCTGCTTGTCGGCCTATGTGCGTTTGTGTATACCCCAATAAAAAAGCAAGACAGCAAGACTGTAATAGCGTCTGAGGTTTTCCGTCTTGGTTACTCTCTGATTTTGAACTTTAAGAGGGTCAAAGGCTGGACAGCATTAGTCCTTCGAAGCCCTCCGCCCAGGACGTTGTATACTTGAAAGTTGAACGGTAAGCCAATTATACTGAAAACGCCGGGGGTATCGTCGCTGTATTAAACTTTAATAATAAACTAATTATCAAAATAAAACATTCACCTGTGTGGGGCGTAGCTAATAGCCGTAGTAAAACCGTTTTATATCATTAACTTTCAATTGTATATTAGGCCTACATAATATCAGTCATAAAATACCGTTGATGTTAAAAATATCCTATTCGGTAAAACGTTTTTTTTAGAAAAATGGCTACACATATTTGGAAAATATACAATTTATAATAACGGAATAATAATTTTCTCTGATAAAAGTCGCAAGTCTTATTTTTCATGCTTGTCATGTTTTAGAATCTCACGGAATCTGCTATTAAGATAACTTAATAATATTTTTAACTATGCATGATTATATCGTTATTCTGTCGGGCAGGTCTTATATCTTATCGCCTTGCCTTTTTATTGGGAACTCGTTCAGATTTACCTGACCATAAACCAAAACAACTCTCTCTTTGCAAATGGCAGATGATTTTACAGCATGATAAATGTTTTACAAGACCGTTTAATTAAATTTATTCTAGCTAGCACCAGTAAATGCATTTAATATAAGAAACGAAAACGTATGTTAGAAAACATTATTACGTTTTAGTTTATAAGATATACTTCAAATATACTTTAAAAAGCTGTTCGGGTAATTAACACATTCAGGGAAATAAAATGATTACGACAAATAGTTTCTGGGGAAAAAATTAAAACAATTTCCGTTGAATTTTGATTCTGTTAATTATTACATTACATTAAATAGACCAATATGGATTGGTTGACATCTGTAAGTTAGCATATATTGATTTGAAAGCAATTGCTATAGAGCGAATTCAGCAACTCTGCGTCGTTTCAGGTGGAGCGCTTTTCCCCGGCGCCTCTCTCTCTCGTCCTATCCCCGCTCGCTTCCAGCTCCGGTGCCCTACCTTGGGATACGTCACGTAGCTCTGGGCGTACAAATACTTCGCAGTAAAGTTTTCCAGTGAAGCTAAATCTGAGCACAGTTACATTTGGGAGAAGCAACAGCTGTCTCCCGAAACTAGGCTGGGCTATATAATTATTAAAGACCAAACAGCGAATATCAGAGAAGAAACGCTCTGACTTTACGCTCACTGGTTGCGGTAAACGAAGTGCTGCTGTTTATTGGAGGATTTACAAGGACTGAGGCGACTTTCGCGGACCATTCTGAGTAAGTTGCTTGGACTTTTTTTTATCAACTAATTCGTAAAGGTTTCTGACTTAATCAGCCAGATGTCCTTATCTAGTGAGATAATGTATGGATGGAATTGTATTAGCCTTCGGCATCGAGCTATCAATGTTTTATATTGTGTGATTAATATAACCTGTTACCAGCGATAAATATGTAAATATGTAATATTTTGTCTCTTTAGTGAGATGATGACTTTAATGGCAGAATGTATGGCTCATAGAGATCTAACAGATCGTTGGCGACAATATCAATAGAATTAAACGATCATTTGAAATTGTTACTATCCATCAATTGACTCATCGATCCATCCATCTACTAACCGCTGTTCGTGGACAAGGTCTCCCGGATTGCTGTTGTTATTATTAGTAGTAATAGCAGTAGTAAAAGAAAAACTATTAGAAATTCACCAGATGCCTCTACACTTTCAAAAGCAGCACCTTATATTACCGCTTTATGTAGGCTTGGGAATTTTAGAGTAAACCCACAGAAAGAGAAGAAAACATGTTGTTTTGAAGACACTGTAATGCAAGTTAGATTAGTAAGCATGAGATGGATGCGCATACAGAATATATGAATAGAAAGTTAACAGGATGAATAGATTCCGTTTCGTTGATTGTGTCATATTTTTTTACACAGGAGTGGGATACAGAGCTGGTCGTCGCTCCCCAGAACCGATCACGAGAGCTACTGAGAAGATTTTGGAAACTATTTTATTGTATAATTGTTTACAGAACAAGACTTTGGAATAGACTCTTTATTCCTACAACATCACCCCTTCTACTTACGTAAAAAGTGAAAGAAGTTGTGCCAGAATGTACCCGAGTCTGGCATTAACCTCAAACCAGTCCCCATACGCGCACGACAGCGGGAACTACATGCACCCTTCGGCCAGTTCTCCGGTTTATGTGCCCACGACTCGGGTACCCACTATGCTGCCAACAATTCCGTACCTCCAGACTTGTGAGGCCGCTCACCAGACGCATGGCCTCGGCGGACACCACGGCTGGTCACAGACTGGCACGGACAGCTCGTCTTTTAATCCAAGCAGTCCGCACCCGCCTCCAGGCTTCTCCTACTCTCACAGCCCGCCGGTGAGCAGCAACACCGGCAGAGACACGGCGTACCAGAACCCGCTGGTGCTGAGCAACAACGGCCGGCCGGAGCAATACAGCAGCAGCTTGGTGCGCTCGGTCGGAGGATCCTACTCAAACCCGTATGCGGCGTACATGAGCCCGGAGATGGCCACCTCGTGGACCCCAGGACATTTCGAGAGCAGCATGATTAGTTTTCAGGGACGACAAGCGGGCCTGCAAACAAGGAGGTCCAGTCTAGGTGCGTATGGGCCGTATTTTCACTTGTTTCTTCCAAAAAATAAATTTCAATTTATTTTAATAGAGCGCCTTTCACAACAGAGTCGAACAGCCAAGTTTATAATAAGTCTTATGATGTTACTTAAAATCTGTTTACATTAATTTGTTTTAAACAAAAAAGCTGTATTGGTAAACCACATTGTAATAGTGACATTAGTTAATACATCATATAAATAGCCTACATCTTTTCAAAATACAGTCAGTTGTTAAAGTGCATCATGACCAATATATATAAAATTAAATCCACATGCATTTGGTTATATATGCCAGTACACCTTATAATTAGACATCAACTATTTGATAGTATCGTTTGTTTAGTATGGCTGATTTCTTAATACTCCATATTTTGACGGGATATACAGATGCTATTCATAAGGACAGGAAAGCAGTGTTTCTAAAGCGAATTATTGAAGGAAATTAGTTTATTCTCAATGTGTTCCTTTGTTTCTCAAATCATCGCCTATTGTATCACACCCTGCAGAGTAGCTACAACTGAGAGAGCCCACCAAAAACAATTCAGCGAGTACCATCTTTGTTCTGTTGTTCCAATCCACATTCCTTAAATTAAACAGCCGCCAAGCCTATTTAGCCGAGATGCTAATTAAATTTTCAGCCACAATCTGTTTTCGTTTCAGATGCTGATGAAAGGGTACAATACGCGCCCGCTGAAAACCGAATTCATTTTGCCAAAATAGTTGTCACCTTAAACAGAGTAATCGTCCTTTAAATGTGCTCAATACACACTTTTCATTGTGTTATTGTAGAGGCGCAAAGTTTTTTCGAATTATTCAAATTCTTTTGAACATATTAACAAGTTGCCTAAACCAATGCCTAAGGTGTATTATAGGCCTATACATTTCGTCTATTTTGCCCACGAATTGAGTTACTTAGAATGCTTTTAAAAAGACTTATTGTAAATTGCAGTGCATGAAGATTAAATCAAAATCACTGGATGGGAAATTGTTGAGCAGCAATACATTTACGTGTAATTTCCGTAGTCCTAGGCCTAGATAAAATTTACTACGTGATCATAACAAATGCCGACCGGTTAGATGTATGCCTAGAATACTACTATCAATAATAATAATAAGACGATAGGAGTTACGCAACATTTTTATTTTAAAAATTTTTCCTTACTTTTTTGAGTAGGAATTTGGTCCAGTAATTGCAGGCGGCCGCCGCCTGTCAGAAGGCAGATTGATTTGGGACCTAAATCTTTAACACTGATAAGATCCCCATCGACATTCCACGACTCCAGATCCCGTGTTGCTTCTGCTAGGCGTCGTAATTCTTTAGTTCTGCATGCCTACAGTTAATTCTGCATCCACAATAATATGGAAAATAATGTTCCATATTTAATTAATCCGAATTATGGTGTTAATGACGGTGAATATTAACTGAAATTCTTAAATATCTCGATGACGTTTAACAAGACCACAACAAGTGGTCTTATGGGGTCTGCTAGAAAGTTTTTGCATTCAACATTAATCTGAAATCTGTTTCAAATTGTGGTGTTATGTAATCACTGTTTATGAGGTACCTGAACGTTTAGCAGCATGAATAGACCTATAAAGAATACCATATTAAATAATATTAGATCTATGTTACAGTTAGCGCTATATTGTATCAGAAACATGCGATTTAAAAAAAAGCCCGTGCTTTAAATGCCGTGATTGCAATTCCCTGCAGACATGCTGGATGAGTTACCTGGAGAAGGGCGGGAGTGCGTGAATTGCGGGTCTATCTCCACTCCGCTGTGGCGGCGAGACGGCACTGGCCACTACCTGTGCAACGCATGCGGACTGTACCACAAGATGAACGGCATCAACAGGCCGCTCATTAAACCACAGAAACGCCTGGTAAGCCTATATTCCCTTAATAATAATGTATTTATATGAACAATTAACTCATTTAGGCAATTGTTGAGTAGTAATAAACAAACATTTGTAGAAATTCAAATAGGACTAATTGAGTAGTGCAGGAGAAATCAAAAATATAAGTTAAAAAAAAAAAAGTCAAGGCTAGCAGCTTCATAGCGAAGGTCAGCTTTGTGTGTGAGGGAGTCCTTCAGAATGCCCCCTTCCCAGGAACCAGGCACTTGATAGCAGCTGTTGTGAATTATTTCAGATTTTTGTTTTTATTTGTCCTTCAGTGTCCTTGTCCTTGGCTGTTTGTTTTTAGCGGTACTGCAATAGGCTCAGTCACAATATGGTTAATAACTGTTCTGTTGTTAAAGAATGTTCCCAACCTCTGATATGGGTGCTATGGAGGGGAAAACACAACTCCAGGCAGCAGTAACAACTTATAGAGATGTGCAAATATTTTATGAGCAGGAACTGGGAATTTTGTGTTTGATCATTTCGACATTGCTTTGATTTATTTTGTTTTTAGTGTGCTGTCTCGCATTAACTAATGCAGGGTTCCGTACAAGCATAGTACACAAGGCAAAATCAGTGCTCTTAATTAAATTCATGGTGCTCATATCAAAATTACAGGTTTTATGTAAACACTTAGCTGGAGTTTGGCATACATCAGTTACTTTCACTCTGGTTTTCATTCTTAATACCACAGTTGGTTGACACAATATATCTCTAAGAGAGGTTTGTTAATGTGGGTTTTAGCCCCCACTTGCGAAAGGTGTACTTTAAATCTCACGTAGAATACTGTTATGTTTTTAAATCATCACTCAGTTCAGCATAATGTGTTCCAAGTGTTTGCACATAATGACACATCATTCCAGGAGAGTTTTGCTTTTACTCAACACTTCGGGTGCTTTCATGTCTGGAACTGGGTCGCTAATCTGCCGTTTGCCCCCCCCCCCCCCCCCCAGCAGTCATCCTCCAGGAGGGCCGGGCTCTGCTGCACCAACTGCCACACCAGCACCACTACACTGTGGCGCCGAAATGCGGAAGGAGAACCCGTGTGCAATGCTTGTGGGCTCTACATGAAGCTGCATGGGGTACGTAGCATGCCACCCTACTCGCACCCTACTCGCACCCCACGCACCCCTTTTTGTACTCTGGCCACCACCCCTCTGGCGGGAAGTTTCATCCTTGCTGTTCTTACACTGGTCTGCTGTTGATGTTGCTGCCATGAAATCCATCATCTGAATGTGAGATGGTGTTTACTGAGGCTCTTGATCTTGCTATGAGGTTGCAGGTCGTAAGAACCTGTCGTAAGAAATGATTGCGATATACATTTATATGCCAAAAAGGTCATGTGGGGAATACAATTTTAGCAAGTAGTCCTGTTACTAAAATGAATCCTTGCACCTTCCTGTAGGTACCTAGACCCCTGGCAATGAAGAAGGAAGGAATCCAGACTCGGAAGAGGAAGCCTAAAATGACAAAATCGAAAGCCTCATCAGGTAATATTTTTAACGTATTCAGTCAATCGTATTTTATTTATTTTTTTGCGGAAAAAAGCGATTTACCGTAAAAATAAAATAGCCATGCTGCATTTTGTGGTACACCCCTGAATTTTGTGAGAAAAGGCAAACACCTTGATCAGTGTTTCCCACTCTGATCCTCAGGGACCCACAGGGGAGCAAAAACATGGACTGTCTGGCAGGGAGCTAGGAGGGAGCAAAAACATGGGCCGTCTGGGGGTCCGGATTCGGAAACACTGACCTAGATTTGTCTTTGATAGGCACAGGGTCAACCACTCCTGGTACCAGCTCCCCCTCCTCTCTGGCAGTCTCTGAAAATGCCTCGACGATAAAGAGCGAGCCCAGCATGGTGCCCTCGCCCTACGCTGGACAGACGGTAGTTTCCATCTCACAGGTAAGATGCCACACTCAATCACCAGGCAAAAGTAAAATATATTCTGGAATTTGATGCCTTATGTCCCCAGCCATCACTTTTATTGTGTTTTATGACATACATATTAAGTTTATTAAAATATAGCCAATAATAGGTAGCATGTCTTTGCTTATTTTCAGCGCACGTTGTGGACCTTTAATTTTTCAGAATCTAAACTAAAAACTAAAATCATTAGCATTGTGTGTCAGGTAATTTAATTCAGGTTTGATCAGTGTTTCAGTTTCAATTTCTCCATTACTGTTTTGACAGGGATCATCACAGCTGGACACGCTGAGTTCTGCACAAACAGACATCAAATACGAGGACTACAGCTTCACGCCTACGTCCGCCACTCCGCAGAACTCTTGGTGTGCTTTATCGCTGGCATGAGCATCCCGTACCACTGTGCACACAGGACCCACCGCACCCAAATGTCTGTGACCAGTGGCTGCCTTATTATATTGACTTATTATAGTGAAAGACTGAAGCAATTGAATATAATGAGTATAGAAGTGTTTTCTTTTTTTTGTGTACCTGTGGTGTTTTTAAGTGGTACATTTATTTTTGTGGGGATGATCCTGTGCTGAAGTGACTGTGGGCTGTAAATTGGAAAAAAAAAAACAGAAGGAGAAAAAAAACAACAGTTTATTACCTCTGAACCTGGTTATTGTTATAGTGTAAATAATTAACTTTGTGAGAACATAATATTTATGTTAAAATAAGGACAGTAAAAACATAAAAGTGTGTTGCGTGGCAGTAATATTTGAGCTTAGGTCGCTGTGGTCTTTAGCTGTAAAAATTAAAAATTGCCAGTGGCTTCCTGTGATTATTTTATTATTAACAGTATTCCCGATTGATGCAAAGTACCAATGCAGTTTGTGTTTAAGTTTGGTTTATGGATTTCAGACACTTTTGTGTTTTACTACCTACTCAACTACATGGTTTTTTGAGAGTAAAAGAATTGTGCAACTATTGTAACAAAAAAATAATAATAATTCAGCCATCATTAGATTAATCAGTCAAACGGAAAACTGTGTATCTCTTTAATTGTAAGTGCAATGACTATTAATGCCTTCCTGGAGGTGAAAAAAAGGTGACAATGAAAATTGTTGAATTTTGTTAGAAACTAAATTTATTTTCTCTACTTTAAAAAATAATAGAATATTAATGTTATTTTATTGCTTTACAGAAGTGCCTTGGCTTGTTTTCCTTTCAGTTTCGCAAGTGCAGGAGCTTCAGTTTATGTGAATAAAAACAGTCTGGGGGAAACGTTATACACCGTTGTGTGGGAGAAACACTCTGTCAATGTTAATGGGGGAAATGTACATCAGCTGAGCACACTGAAGTAAATAGTCTTTTTAATAAGAAAGAATTATAAATATTCTTGTGGTTAGCTCTGGTTTGTTTTTGTTTCATCATTTATTTTTTTATTTGTGTTTAAAACGTATTAATTTCAACGACTTTTCCAAACAGCATTTACAGTCAAACAAAGCTAGAGGTCAACAGAACATTTTTTATACCCTTTATGGATAATGAGTTGGAAGATGGATCGGTGGGTGTTATGGTTTCATTTGTTCATTGATTATTGTTACTGTTATTTTCCTTTCCATCGCTCCACCTACTGACTCCTTATCCTGGTCTGGGTGGGGAGGAGGGGTGCACCCTTTCCCAGGCAGCACAGAGCCCATGGCTGGTATACACACTGGCATGATGCACACACACAATCTATTCACTATGGGCCATTTAGAGATGGCAGTTGGCCTGACAACAAACCTTTGGACTATGGGTGAATTCCTGAGCAACACAGGAAGGACATGCAAATGTCACACACGCAGAGCGAAGGCAAATTTGAATCAATCCCCCCCCCCCACACACACACACCCCAAATCTAATGCCGATGCTGAATTAAATAATGCAGTCATCATATCTGAAGGCTGAATATTTAATATGCGTACCTGTAAGTTCACGGTCACTTTTTAAAATCCTGTGATCAGTATTTTATTAGTTGCTTTGATGACACTCTTGTCCCCAGAAAGACTGAATTTAACAACAGCGAAACAATTCCATCTTATTTACTAGGAGTTCTATGGTATTGGGGCATCTCTGGGTAGTTGCCAGGCAGGATCAAGTTTCATGTTCATGTTCAAAAAAACTACCAGGCACTTTCATACTATAAACTATACAAAACTTTTATCCATCCATCCATTCATAAATTCATCCATCCAACCATCCATTCATAAATTCATCCATCCAACCATCCATTCATAAATTCATCCATCCAACCATCCATTCATCTATTCATCCATCCATTCATCCTTCCATTCATTACTTCATCCATTTATTCATCCATCCAACCATCCATTCATCCATCCATCCATCCATCCATCATCACCACTTATCCTGTGGAAGGTCTGGGTGAGCCTAGACTTCCCGTGAAGCACAAGGCACAAACCAGGGGATGATCATTTATATGTTAAGGAGATAACAGCACACAGCAGAAGTGTATTCAGTGGTACTTGTGTCTTTTATAAAGCATGTGCCACAGTGTCTTACTCACACGGCTGCTGAGCAAAGGTTACGTTCCAACACCGCTTTATGGCTCGGTGAGCGCATGTTTTTCCAAGTCAGCAAACCTGTGGCCTCATTTATTGCCTTTTGGGTACAGAGGGAGTTGGAATCTACGGGCTCCTTTGGCGTTCGCAGATTGTTTTATTTGTCTGTGTCACGATGGGGTCCGTGCTGTCAGGGCTGTGCTCCCGGGTGCTGCTGGGAATGTATAAGCACAACCATGTTTATTGGAGTCCTCCAGTTCAGAGAAGGACAGCTGGCCTGCCCATTACGTCCTCACTGGAGGAAGGCGCCGCACAGGGAGGCAGCCACTGCACTGGAATGGACAGGGTGAACACTGGGGAGTGTCCCCACTGAGGATAGATCATACCACATGGGACTGGTACTGTGATGTAATCAACAATGAAGGGGAAGCTAATGCAGAAAATAACCATCCCATCCATCTATTTTTAGTTACATATTTATTGTTAGTTTGGCTGGTCCCGTAATCTAAAGCAGCATTTTTTTTACCCTAGAGAGGTCGCAGATGGACTTTGTAGGAGTGAGAATGTGTTGTCAAAAGGTCCACATATTTGTCTGATCCTTTTATCCAGCACAACATACAATCGAGACAGCAGGTATAGCCTTCCCCCAAAGCCCTATAGCAAGTCACTCTGCTAGCCAGGGGATTTGAACTGGTGACCCTCCAATTACAGGCGTCTTAACTTGCAGAGCCACATACCACCATAATGTTTCGTGGATGCAATATTCTACCCCAGCGTACACATGCTGAATAACAAATACAGCATATTCAATAGGACATTGCCTGCTACCCAGTGCTTGGCATGTAAACAGCTGAGCACTGGATCTGGTGACCATAAGAAGCGGGAGATGCTGAGTTTATAGTCATCAAGGCTTCGGACGGCTCTGTTTTGCAGTAGCGTATTGTCACAGATTTCCAGTAGAGTCGCCGATTTGCTGTTCGTGGCTCCGCTTTACACGAATATGTCACGTAATAAATAAGGGCCTGACTGCATATAGGATAAGCCGACCCCCCCACCCCCCAGCTCTGCCCC
>JAODKL010000294.1:0-12881 GCA_026780765.1 Petrocephalus schoutedeni
TTCTGGTACCCAGATATTGCACTTGTAACTTATCTAGAATAGTGGGAACAGTAGTGACACAAGTATTATTATTATTAAACAGTGACTACTGCCAGTCTCAATCCCATAAATGTTGATGCCCTTGCTGCAATGCCACTGGAACAGACGCACTAAATATGCATTTGTATTTGTACAAGCTCTTGCAGTGCTGTTAAGATATTAAAACAGTTAAAATTCAATTTTCAGATAAATATGATCATTCTGCTGCAAGGTCAAAGGGAAAAAAGTAAGACAGGATAATTCACCCTCTTCAGGATCTCGGTGTTAAGCAGGATTCGCAGATCCACATTCACAGACTCCTCTTTGCCCAATGAGCCGACAGTACAGGTTATCACGAGGCAGGCACGGCCTGGGCGGTCACAATCCTGCAATATGGCCAAGCGGCAAAATGTAAGCATGGAGGCTTGTGCCAGCCATGGCCACGAACAGTCACATGGTTACAATTGCAGAAACGATCAAACACAACAAGACATTGTCACTGTCACAATTCCAACCACAGTCAAGGTGACCTAGTCACATAGCCAGAGTCATTGTCTCAGTAACCAAGCCAGTTGCAACTGACCCCTACATGTACTGACATTAAAACTGGCCAGTCTCTTGTTACAGAATATTTACCAGTGTTTCTACTCCAATTAGCAGCTACCTCTACAGCTGAGATTTATTCCTGCTGATGGCCAGTAAGTGGTACTCTTTGAGTATATCACCTATGAAGACATGGCCCTGTTCTGACCTTGTAGGGGCAGTCATAAAGGTGTGAAGGTGTGCAGATGTTACCAGCAACACCAGGTAAGCAGCTCACCAGCACACGCCGACCAGACTTGATGAAGAAGGCAAAGATTGTATGGAAGATGCTATCTCGCTCCTGGGGTATACTGCAAGGTGTGGGGTTATGGTGGGGCGTGCAGTTCCCGTGGTCCCCTGCAACCTGTGAAGGAATGCAGAACAGTGACAAGCATCACTGAAGGGGACATGGAGATCACATATTACCCTCTAGGCTGTGAACTTTTCAGAGCCCTCTAGAATCTCCACAGAGTTTAAAAAGGCATTGATCCTCTCCAGGAGTAAATAGTTGATAGGTATACTTGATTATAAATGTAATGATGTACCTATGTTAAAATCAATGGTTTAGATCCTCCATTTACATTGTATTTATTTAGAGGACAAATACATACATTTTGATAAAGCAGAGTTAAAACTGCATTAGTATGAAGGCAAGGTCAATTGCTCCTATCCATGGAGCAATTGGGGGTTAAGGGTCTAATGGTGAAATCCCTTACTGACCACAGGATTTAAACCAGTAGCCTTCCAATCCCAAGCACAGCGTCCGAACCCACTAAGCCACACATAGCCCATTTACTGCAGAACCAAAACTCTAGACAAATGTTTTCTCTGCAGTGGTGTTGTTATGTATCATGCTTTTCTATCATCATATGGTCCAATTCTCCAAATGTAATAATCTAAATGTGTAGATAATGTAAAAAGTAAATGCGGTGTTATCACCAGAAAACTAAAGTGATAAACCGAAAGAGCAGATTCTGCTCTTCCTCTCATCTGGTGACCACACAGTACCCCTACACTGCCCAAGCCGTGGCAGAATAACAGGATTCCAGGCTTGGTCCGCCGCCTTGGAAAAAAAAGAGTCTGTGCAGGGGTTTCAAAAGAACACTTCCCCTTGGCGTCTTCAGTTGCTTTAAGTATGGAAAACAAGTGGAAAAGTGAGTTGCGACTTAATCTGTTGCCATGGCTTCAGGTGGATTTACTAAAACAGTGTGGGTTATTACCCACTGAAAATTACAAGCTCAGCCAGACCCCAACACAGAAAATTAATGAAATGAACACTCACATCAGGTAATCGTGTACTGCCATTTAAATGCTTTATGCAAACGGAAGGGCTTTAATATGTAAATATATAAACAAGGCTTTATATATAGAAGTACAATTTTTTTGTAAATAAAATACTTTTTCCAATAGTCTTTTAGGCTCCAAATCTTCAGAATGGCAGTGAGTTTAAATGGGTTGTTTTAGATGTGCACACTTAATTAAAAAGTTTTGAGTCTGCAAGCGTGTAAGGACCACAAGCAGCAACATTTTTGGGTACAAAACTGAACCCACCTGGTTGTCAAGAACATGGAACATATCGGCTCCATTGCCTGCCAGGCGGTTGGGGATGCGGATGTCCACCATAGCCCCAGGTAGGCGACTGGGCCCGTTGTTTATCACCTATGAGAAGCCAGAGAGAGAGAGGATACAGAGAGTGGTAAGCTGAACTCAAGTCAAACATGGAGCAAAATGCTAAGGGCCAACACCCTAGGCATGAAGCATAAAACCATGTAATTTGTCAAATTTTATTTAGAGTTAGGCCAAAAAACCCACTTGCAACATGCTGTGGAAAGAGTCAAATGCATGTACTGAACCTGCACAAACATTTCTGTGTAACTACTGTGTAGCACCTAGCTAATGAAGCTAATCAGCAATTATTCTTAGCCGAGGTCTCTGTAATGATAGCTGCGAGCTAAGCAGAGTCACCATGTGGACAGAAAGTTACTACAATGCCCACTTATATAAGTGCACTGTAATTATTTAGCCGTTTGCCTTTAGAACACAAACTACAGACTGGAGTCTGATTGGTTCAAACTTGATTTCCCTGCTTGATAAGGACATCTGGTATGTGATTTTGTAAATGAAAACCTGACTTGTAGAATTACCCTTTGCCCGAGGAGGCTCTGTGCACAGTGCTACGATTCTTCTCTTTTCAACAATTGTCTGAGCATACACACTTAAAACATGAGTAGTCAACAGAGTAAGCACAGTCAGCAAAAGTGGAAACGTTAATGAAGGTGGGAAAGGCGGTGGCCATGTTATCTGCTTAAGATCGTATGGTTTGTTTCACACAGGATTCACATTGTGCCTGACGTATCGCTCCATCACACATTTGGCTTGAGAAAAAATACCTCAGTAACGTGGCAGCTGGAAACTATTTTGGCGTATTGAAAAAAAAAAGCTAGAAACAAAAACATAGAATACTGGCAGTGTGAGGAACAGGAATAGGGAAGCTTTTCAGCTGGGCAAATCTGTAAACTCTGAATAAAAAGGAGTTGGGATAGACAGGATATGATGTCAGAGTGTTCAACAAAGAACAAGCAAGCACTGGAAATGAGGTCAGAGGCAGAAGGCCTGTCAGTTATTTTAAGAAAAGCAACACACCTGAAAGGTGAGGTTGAGAGGCTGAAAGTCACACTCCATGTCATCCAGCTGTACAAAGTCAGTGGCATCGATTGAGTTCCCGTACACGAACGAAGTTGGTGTCACCATCCTGCAGACAGTAAATCACAATTTGTGTATTAATAATGAGCATTCTGAGCTCACTCCATAGAGGTGATATTCACAACCAGCCCATAAACCTGACTGGGCAACATCAGCAGGCCTGTCAACCAGTACATAACATAACGAGTCCATTCACCAGGGTAATGTCCCAATTCATCCAAGTAGTATTACATCACTCATGCTGGGACAGCAAGCTACTTTGCGAAGGGAGGGAATCTCATTCCCAGTATTGGCATTTTTGGTTATTTGCATTTTGTGTGCTTGATTTGTCTGTTCTACCTGGAAAAAAAATCTGAGATGCTAAGGAATAAATCTGATTGACTCAATTCAAAGTTCTAAAAATTAAATGTTAAGTTGAAATATAGAAGAATATGAAAAATAGTTGAGAAATACTTTCTAACAAGCACGTAAATTTGGGAGAACCAGCTTCAGATAAAGCTGTGTGATACAATGAAGACAACACAAAACTCACTCAGTATAATTCCTGACTACCGATGACCTTTTACAACAGCTTGCTGAGACAGACACCTGACTGAACCACCGATATTACCTAATCATAGAATTTACTGGCCACTTGGTCTCTCAGCAGAATTAAGATATTATACTCATCCACTAAGAGCTATCGTCTGAGAAGTTTCTAAAGACCACCGCTCGTCATGACGGCACATCTCCATTACTGACCTTGACCTTGACCACTGGGAACATGCCACCAATCCAAAAACTATTCCCAAGGGAGACTTTTTCCTTTGGGCTCACTGAAGCCCAAAGTTCAAATTTCACATACACCAAACCTCACTGCACACATTTCATATGGAACAGTGATTGTGGCCCCCTGATCATGATGTGTCCTGCAGCAAATGTGCACCCAGGCTTGCTGATACCAGTAACAAAATAAAGGCCTTCTTTATGGTCTTCATCTGCTCCACAGTTTTTTTACAAGTAGGCCTTCCAGGCAACATCAGAAGGCTCTGATCAGAAAAGCCACTGAAGAATCCTGCCACGGGATCCTTGAGATTTAAAGTAGCAACCGGAGTCCTGAAAGCTTTACTCTGCACATTGCACATAAAGAGTCATTCATCTTCCAAACACTAATCCAGTACAGGGTCTGGAGGGGGCAGGGCTCAGGTCTGTTACAGGCTGCACAAGTCACAGGAACACCCTAGAGGAAATGGCAGCCCAAGTGCATGCTGCAATTCTGTGGGGAGGGGGAACCTTTGCCACAGAGAAACCTACGCAACATGGGAAGGACATGCAAACCCACTGAACTGCAGCATACACAGACAGCAGATGCAGGATTCAAACCCTAACCCTAGGGGTGCTAGGCAACACTGTTATTCAATGAGCCACGATGCTACTGCAAGGCTTGCTAAACTTGAATAGCCTTGCTGTGAACAATTTGCTTTAAAGTGCTGTTGTGAAAACAGGTTCTCCTGAACTGCCAAGCAGTGTGTGCCACACCTGGGCTTATGGTTCAAGATTCAAGGTAATTTGTTTGCCTTTTGTATATCTAGGCTCTCCTCTGTTTCGGTACCTACGTGGTGTTATGAACTCCCCTTACATGTCCGAACAGCTGAGTCATTGGGTATCTTCAAAACGACATCTGAAGACATACCGTTTCCGGAAGTACTTGGTTTAGCACTTCCAGTATTGTACTCATTTCAAAAACCCCTTTATTTCCCAACAGAGTTTTTAGACAGATAGTATTCTTAACCTTCGCTCTGGCTAAGGGCGTCAGCCAAATGCTGTAAATGTAAATGTACATAGGAATTCTCACCCGTGCCATCCAGTCAGTAGCATGGAATTAGGCAGCAGAAAAACTATACAAAGCAACAAAACAATAAAACATTAAGAGAGCGTTATGTAAGGCTTAGGTGCCTGCTGCAAATGTCCTATTCACTGTTTCAGGGGAATGTATCCGCCCTTCAGAAAAGGCGCCCAAAATAACAAAGAAAGAAATGCCCAGCTTCTTTGTTGTTAATACCCGCATTCTCCCGACCCAAGACTGCTAATTAATTCCATGAGAGGTCTCCCTCTAAATACGCAACAGTCATGCCAACTCAGCATGGGCCGAGGCCACCTCCCTTGATGCTCCTGCCTGTCAGATGCTTCTAGTCTCTCCACAGGCTGCAGGCTCCGCTGTGGGATGCAACACACTCAAAGGAGAGTGCTGCACAACTCTGCATTTGGATAGATGCAGATGCCTAATCCACTCTGCAGTAAAATGAACCCCACTTCAGGAAATCGCTCTAGGAGAGTCTAATGCTGCGTTAGAGTACCTCATTTAATGGACCACAAAAGATGCGAGCAATTAATAAAACTACAGCAACTTCTGTTGATTAACACTGAAGTCAGGGTTGTGTCGATCCCTCCAAGTTCACGACTTGTAATTTCGACTTCGGGGGGCATTCCAGTCGCGACTTCCAGTCGGGAACTCCTTATTTACGAGTTACGAGAACGCAGCATAACTAAGGGTAGATCCCAACCTAAAAGTTAGGAGTGCCATATGGTTCATAATTAAGGAACACCGGTCATGGTGCAATGCAGAATCCAAAGCAGAATGCTCCCTCTGTTCCCTCATTAGAGTAAGTCACAGTGGGTCAACGACAATGCAAACCAGGCTTGGCCATTTGTGACCATTTGGCCAGTAAGAATTCATCAGTGTCATAAATTAGCCTTCAGACACCAAAGCTCCACAGAGATGAGCGTAATGAGATTTAAATCAGTGCTCAGAGACCCTTCAGCACTCAGTAGAATGAAGCTTGTTGGCAGTAAACATTTAATCAGAGAATTGAGGGCAGGGTCATTGTACTCCAGTCCATGAAGAATATCATAAATTGTCTGCCTCCATACAAATGGAATATGCTGCGTAATTAGGAAAGAAAGCAGCTATTAGTTTTTCAATCAAGGTTAAACAGAAACATATGGATTAATTTTATCAGTCATAACTTATCAAATATAAATATTTGTTATCCAAACAAATAAGGCTGGTTAGCCCATAATGAGATTCTTTTCCTAAGGAATTTTAAATACCTTACCATTGCACCCACTTCTTATTAATCACAGAAACCATGTGTTTATGGGATTTGTTTAGCAGTCAAGAGAAATCAGTAGTTAGATATATAAGAAGCATTCTGTCACCTTAGAGTCCTGTGTATATGTTCCTATAGTATACCAGAACAAGGCTATTCACAGGATTGATTTTAATATGAATTACAGCACGTTATTTGATAGTTTCGTCAGGCTCAGTGGACAGCCTGGTTACCTCACGCATCCCTGCTCTGCATGGGCGAAATCCGCACATTCTCCTTAAATTACATGGGACGTGCAACTAGGCAAACTGGCATCTAAGTTGCCTTGCCCTTAGGCTATGATTGTGTACATGTGTCTTGTGTTGCACTGGCATCCCATGGAGAGTGTCCCCTTGTCAAGTTGCTGCCTGCAATAAGCTCCATGCACATCCATGTGTCCCTGTAATGCTTGTAAGGTAATAAATATTAAGATGCCCTTGCTTTGTGTTGTATACTGTATATCTATATATATATATGTGTATGTATGTATCTATGTAAACAGTATATGCTAATGCATGTGCACAGACAGTACATCCTGTTAGCAGCTTTGCATTGTAAAGAATACTGCAAACTGAGTGAGAATATTACGTGTTTGGTCTTCACAGAACCTTACATGGTGAATACAGAGCCAGAGAAACCTCCTTTGGTTTCATAAAGAGTGTACCTTTAATGTTGTGCAGAGCTATCCTATGATTTTATTTGCCAAAATGGAAGAAAAGTCTAAGTGCTGAAAACTGGCAGGTAACAAGAAGATAGAAGACTCATTAATTTCTGGCTCTGGACCTGCAACCAGCTGGTACAAACCCTGACTCCCATCAGCGCCTTTCTTAAAGCTGATAAAGATGCCATTTACTTTAGCTCACATCAGCTGATCTCACAGCTTAGGCATCAGGGGTCAGACATCCACAGTGATGCAAACTTCTGTGCTTAACTTACCATATAAGGTGCTTTCATTTAACTATATGCACTGTTTAGCTTCTAAGTGGTTTCATGTGTACAGATTTTTATTTCTTCCACATTTTTTACATAGGTGTTTTTCATTTAACTGGAACAAATACATTTAAGGACCCATCTCAAGCTTACAAAAGAAGATCTGTCCATTTCATGTACTATACTTTGCTTGTAAGTTTAATGCTTTATATCTTTCCTTATTGTGGCCAATTTTAGCAAGCTCCAGGTTTGCTGAGATGCTGTTACTCGGACATTATCTTCCAAATGACTTTTGGAGACAGGGAACCATGAAGACCAAGGACCATATATGGTGCAGCAGATATGATGAGTTGCTCGTCTCCTTCTCCAGCAGTTCTACTCACCCTGTAATGGTTGTGTCCACTTCATGGACTAGAGCAATAGACAGCTCCAATGTGTTGTCTGCAAGTTTGCTGTCATCTTCTGGGTTTGCGCTGTGAAATAGAGAATCATTGGGATCATACTGGGAGATCTGATGGAGAAAACCACAGACACTCCATGCGTAGACCTGATTCACAAGTCTTTCATCTAATATCAATGCTGGTAAATTAAGCTGAAAGGTCTTAAACATCTTCCCGCCCTGTGCTCAGGCTGAATGCTTACTGAACATCTCTCCCCTCTCCCTGTGCTCAGACTGGAAGCTTAGCTTAGTCAACATTTGATTTTACTCCCCCTATGGGCTGCCTCATATCACAAATGTTCAGACTGACAAATGCCAATAAAACTCACCTCTTTGCAGTAACTTGAAACTCTAAGGTGTCATTTTCTCCCGAAAGATGGCTGGTGTCGAAGATCACAGCCAAATGGTACTGAAGGCAGAGCAGAGTGGTGAGAAGAAAACACGAACCACACTGGACCTCACCTCTGGATATGGTAAACTGGTGCATACATCATAGTATATAACACATATGCACATGGTCAGAAGGTATCTGGGTAACACTTTCTATGAATGCTATGTCTATAAGAATATACAGTATGAACACATTCATAAAACAATGGATTCATAAAGCATTTATAGAAAGGCTATTTATATAGCCATGTTTATTATGCATTATAAATGTTTAATAAAAGTCTCATCAATAATGTATTATAGAAACCTTCATAAGGCATTCTTAATCCATATACTGACTATTATAATGCATTATAAAAGGTATCTATACTGCATTATTGATGACAGCTTCCAGTAAAGTGTTACTGGCATCTGTGTGGGACAAGGGCTGACAGGCAGGTTTTCTGTGTCTGTACACATGTGCAGCTTTCTGAGACCCACCTTGGTCTGTGCTCTCATGAAGGGAAATCCCACACTGCACTTGAGGAAGTCCAGCTCCAGCAGCTCACAGGAAATGCCCTTGTCTTCCTACAGGAGGCGAAAGATGATAATGCATGACAAAATTTATTAGAGGGCACAGAACTGAACAATGGCTTCTGAGACCTGGCGGGAGTAGACAGACAGACTCACACACACACACACACACATACACACACACTCCATATCTTTTTGGGGACTGTCCATTCATTTCTATGGGAAAACCCTAATCCCAGCAATGACACCCCTAACCTCCACCTAGCCATAACCTTAACCATAAGTAAAAAAAACAAAGTATTTTTATTTTGTTTTATTTTATAAAACTTTATTTTATAAAACTTTTGGCATTTTTAGCTTTTGATTGCAGTCACACACTTTCATAAAATTGAGTTTCCCCTTGTGGGGACTGAAAAAATCGTCCCCACAGCATTAAAATAACAGGTTTTTATTACATTGCGGGGACCAAATGTGCATGACCCAAACACACACATATATACACTGGCAGATATATATACACATTCATACTCTCACACACAGAATCAGACACTGTAACACACAGTAACATATACATTCATAGACTCAGTCTCACACACATGGCAGGACACCTTGCTGTTAGTATCAAGAGAAAGCTAAGCCGTCAGAAAATCCAAACATGGCTCCCCTTAGCAGCTGGGCTATGTAAACAACTGGGCCCTGACCCCTGACTCCCGCTCCGTCTGTTACCGAGGATCCCCCGGCACACGCCCTTCTCAGCGTGATATTCATCACTCAATGTCGTCTCACAGTCGCCACAGTTAATTTAATCTACAGGGCTGCAAGCTAGTCTATTCAATGCAATCCGGGGATATTCATACAGCAGCAAGAGTGGAGAATGAGGGCAGTGCTATGTAGTATTATTATGGAGTACAAAGCACCTAGCATCAGTGTTGTGGGAATAAGGCTGTCTGAGAATTGAGTTAGCTAATACCCCCGAGGACTGACTATCCTTTTTTCATTCAAGCTGGATCTGTCTGCTTCTGCCATCCTAAGAAAAGTGGCAGCACCCAACCCCCAGCAGAGTTTGACCCTCAAAGAAAGTATTCTCAATATCCTGCACAGTAAGCATTGTTTGAGAATTTAGAAGTCTTAGTAGATCTCTGCTTGGGTGGAGTCACAGATGCTAAGTAAGTACAACCAACTTGCTTTGAATTCTTCGGCTCTGAGAGTGGAGCAATAAATTGTGTTATAAAGTCCATCTCACCACTACTTTGGTTCAACAGAATAACAGATCTGTGACCTGGAACTGAGAAAAGCTACATGCATATGCAGGCTCCCACAGAAATGGAGACGACGTCGTGTACAGCCCACTCACTGATGTTACTCTGCCAACACCTGGCATTTTTTTAACTAGTGACGTTGTTCAATTTGCAAGGACTTCTACCTTTCAGTTTTCATCAGCCAAAGTTGTTTTCCTCCAGCCAACTTGGTCAGATAGCTCTACAACTCCTCCATGAGTTGAAACATTATAGGAGTTTCCCTTTTTCAAGCCAATGACAATGTTGTTTAGTAGAGCAAGGGCACTGCAAGTGAAACTGCAACACTGTGGATTTAGAGCGCTGAGATCCCTCTTCAGCAGTAGATTCTATCTTCCAGAAACACTTACATCTGGTCTGCATGGAGCCCTTGATAATGCTTATCCCTTATGGCACAAAGGAATTTTCTCTCCTTCTCTACAGCAGCACACTGCAGATGCCAGCAGCCCCCATAGTGTTTACCTGGCTGACAGCACTGAGAGAGAGCAGATCTCTGCTACACAATGCTTTAATCCGTGGGTTGCCCTCTCTACCCTGGGTGTATCAGTGATGCACACCCAGACAGTGTCTATGAAATCCCTACGCTTGTCAGTATTGTGCTTATGGAGCGTTCCATTTGCCTTGGGATCTGAATTTTGGTTGCCGAGATTACGTCACATCCGCTAAAAACTCGGGGAAAACCGAGTCAGATGCGTTCCATTTGCCACAGAAGCTAAAACTTGGATTCAAGGTTAAAGCTAGGCATTACCCTCACATTGACACGTTTTATCAGAATTTTTCTACTCGAGTCGCAGATCCTGTGCACCTATGGTTCGACTAGTCATTTGTTTGCAACATGGACCAAGCAATTCTTTAGCATTGCCAGTAGATAAACGACACATAATGCGGTATTTCACGTATAACATGACTGTAGCAAGACATCTATTGACTACATACAACACCGTGTGGTGTACACAGCTTACGAAGTTGACTCAAACAGCACTAAATTGCTTAAAAATTTAAATATCATTGAGCAGCTATCTTGAATCCGAAACTCGGGATACTCTGGGCTGCTCCGAGATATTTCTCGGATCCCTGAGAAACGGGAGCGTGCATGTCGTCACTTCCAGTTTCAAAACTCGGAATCTGACTCGGAATCCGAGTTCCGAAGGGAAATGGAAGGCACCATTAGCTGTGGCTGAGACTCTGACCCCCTGCCGTGACTCCTGGCTGTGACCGGCTGTGTTTTCAGGGGTTTCTGAAGCAAAAGTGGCTATTTCAGTCTCTGTATCACCTGGGAAAAGGACTTGAAGGCACACCTACGGCATTTAGCTTCATGCTACTGACTCAACATCACAATCACACACAGAATGGTTTATTCCACAGTAACAGGCCTCCACATCACTGTGTGGATCCCTCTCCTTACTGTGGCCATTCTCAGTTCTGTCTTCATTTCATTGGTGGACAGAAACACTAAAGCAGTGATAGAATGGCTAAATGACTAACAGCACAATGGTAATCACAAAATTCACAGAGGAAATGGCTAAACACCATGATGGGAACGCTTTAGGGAGAAACTGTGGGCTAATTTTGCAGCCCGTGACAGTCCTGTTTTTTGATCACAATCAATGACTGAGTACTACTGTGTTAAGTACAAATTATATAAATAAAAATATAAGGCTAATTACAGGAAATCAGGACTTACCAAGCTTCTAATCAAAGTTAATTATCATTATCAAAGTCAATCCAATCACTCTAATAATTACATATCATCCTATGAATAACATAGTGTCAGCATATCAAAGACATTAGCATTAAAATAACTTGCATTTGGCAGTTTCATTACATAATTAATGCCTGAAGTGGATCTAGATTAAAGTTGCCTTGGCAAGAGACACAAAGAAGTAAGGATTAATGGTCTGTTTAACACAGTTGCTGTGAGATAGCACAGAAGGGAGACCATTCCTCCCGTTCACTGCGGACTGTTTACAGTATTACTTCATGCTCCTTGATAAGGGAGGCAACTTACTCTACCTTCTTACACATCTCCTGAGTTTTGTTCACTCTAGCAGCAGAAATTAGAAATGTTTCCATTGGTCCGGAAAAGTCCTCAGTCCACTGAGCCAAGCCCAGGTTGGTACTTGAAGATTGTACTTCTACACTGTGACTTCATGATGTACAGATAAGCCGATGCATACACAGAGGAACGGTAGGTGTTTTAGCACGGAGGAACTGAAGCTGCTTGCTTGTCATTTCACTGCACCAGACTCTCTCTCTACTCAACGGTCTCTGTCACATCTCCTCGGCTCCAGCAGCTGCTGGCCTTCATGACAGGGGCAGCGGGTCTGAATATGGAGCTTTGGCTCTAACCGCTTTCAAATTCAAACACAACTCTTTCATATATCTTGGAAGGGAGAAAGGCCACTGAATCAATCAATATCCAATCTGTTTTGTGTAAGGCCACAAAACACAATCACTGTTTCCTCTATCTCTCTGTTCAGTCTGTCAGGCCTGATCGCCCCATACTGCTTACCTTAAATTAAAAGTCTTGTCCGAATGTGAATAGGTACAAGATCACAATGATCATCCAACAATGGTCTTAGATTTGTTCTATTCAAAATAAACAAGAATATCTACTATGGCAACTGTATGACATGCGTAAAGATTTATTATAATTATCAGATGTATCAAAATATAAATCCAATTACCAGACAGACCGAATTCTCCAATTTCTTAAAAGAGCTTAATACTATGATACTAAATGCATTCATTATTATTAATATATTATTAAATGCATAATAGCGTATTTGGGTTCCTTCTCAGGATGTACCGGAGGCCTAAGCATGACTGCCTTTGTTCTTGCTTGCATTTCTCTAGGGTCTCTGATCCCCCCCCCCCCCCCAC
>JAODKL010000295.1:0-12872 GCA_026780765.1 Petrocephalus schoutedeni
CCTGCCTGGGCTGCTGCGGGGCCGCCTGCCTGGGCTGCTGCGGGGCCGCCTGCCTGGGCTGCTGCGGGGCCGCCTGCTTGGCAGTCTCGGGACATTTTCGAGGTCTGCGCTCTAGATAAAGCTCATCTTCTGTGTCACTCTCACATGAAGTCTCCATTTTATACTCCCATTGGGATACATCCTGATCTTCCTCTTCGCTACTTGCCTCCATGTTCTGCAATACTGGCTTCCGGGCTTGTGCAGAACTTTTGGCCTTGCCACTTACTGGCTCTGAAAACATGTAGATGACAATGATGTGACCCATGTGCTGCATTTCCATTTATCTATTTCAAACACCCCCTCCAAATCTGCATGTGAGATACTGTATGCAGAATATACAATGAGATGGTCTAGCTGAACACAGGTAAGCACTGCAGAAACCAAGAGTCATTTTCAGTGGGGCCTTGGACTGCTAGTATATCACATGTGTTTCTCTGAACATACCATACTGGCTTCAAATTAAGCAGACTGCCGATTTAAATGCGAAAAGACGATGTATATCAAGTGCACACTCGTACCTTGGTCAGAAAGGCAGTCTGTCGACGTCACTGCCTGTAAACAAGAAATAAAAGGAATGTGAACCACTGGCATGGGCCCAATGAAGACACCCAAAGTTATTTGCAAAGTTTCTCAGTCAGCCAAGATCAGTCAGCTCAGACCGCCCAATCAAGAAATTGTACTGCATTCTTGTTTATGCAGCAAGGAAGAACGTTTTATTGCAGTGGATTAATGAATAAGTACTAACTGTTAAAGGCTGGCAGTGCCGTTTAATTGGGTGCCATTATGATACCATACACATATCACATTCAAAAACAAATCAATTGTATAAAATGTGGGAATCCCGTCTGACCCACGTAGTGGCTGGGTGGTAAATGTGGGAATCCCGTCTGACCCACGTAGTGGCTGGGTGGTCTCCCGTCATGCTGCAGTTTCTTAAAATGTTATTGCACATTATAATTGTATCCCTGCCATTGTTTTTTTGATTTGCTTGTGTAGCCTTTTGTACGTTATCATTGAATCCCACCCCCACAAATTTCATTATGTATCTCTCATTTACTCATAAGTAGTGAGAACTAGTAATTGTGCGTCAAGCACAGAGACAGTAACCATAGGAAATATAGGGTAGTAATAAAAATAACTGATATTACAGAAGCCCATTACACAACCACTCTCACACAGGCCACTTTATTAGGTACACCAATTCAAATGATCACAGAAAGAAATATCCAAAAATCAGACAAATCTGCAGCAACTGACTGATGCCATCACGTCAACATAAACCAAAGTGTATGAGGAATGTTTCAAGCACCTTGACAATTTTTCCTAGTCTCTGCTTGGGCTGCTGCGGGGCCGCCTGCCTGGGCTGCTGCGGGGCCGCCTGCCTGGGCTGCTGCGGGGCCGCCTGCCTGGGCTGCTGCGGGGCCGCCTGCTTGGCAGTCTCGGGACATTTTCGAGGTCTGCGCTCTAGATAAAGCTCATCTTCTGTGTCACTCTCACATGAAGTCTCCATTTTATACTCCCATTGTGATACATCCTGATCTTCCTCTTCGCTACTTGCCTCTGGGTGGCTCCATACTCGCAGCAAGGTTTGTTGTCTTCTTTTGATCATGTCACCTAATAGCGGTACCTGTACACAAGAAAAAAAAAAATAAATAAAAAAATAATTGTAAACCCCTGGAGCTGAGAAGGTTGCAATCATAGTTATTCAGTACTGGTCTGTGAAAGGTTATTGCTATTGAGTGCACAAGCCTTGGGACTGGCATCAGTGTGAATTTTAGAACTAGCCTATTCTTATGCTTAAAAATCACCACATGGTGAGCAAATGTAGGCATCCAATATGCCCAATTAAGAACGCCTGACTTACCGATGGACTGCCAAAGCATGCATGCATGTATATGAAAATTTTAATACAATGTTTGGAATAATGAATGCAGGCACTACTTTTTCGATTCTCATGAAAAGCATTGACTTGCTTCAGTGGCTGGTTTGCTCAAAGTACAGTGCATAGGACGCCATGATTTCCAGAATGAGAATTGCAGATGGAGCAAAAGGCACGAAAATGATATTTACTCAAATGCACAATTGCGCATAATTTGCAGACAGACTAAACCCATGTATTTTTTCCATATGATCTCGATATGAAGTGAGGATGGTATTCGTCACATCCAGGGTTTGCATCAGACTGCTGTGGACAGTGTGCGTGTAGCCCAGATGTTTTTGTCCTACGGAGACCATGTGCATCGACCGCACACATATATGATAATCCGCAAGGTATTTCAGGAAGATGACCGCAGAGTCTTTCACCAAACAGGAGTCAACCAAGAAAAAAGTATAGGAAGAATAGCCGTTACCAGCTACAGTATATGAGGAGATGAGGTGATGCAATTGATGGGGGGAAAAAGACCTCAGTTCAGACTGTCAGAAGGGGGTTACATCTGACATGTGTTCACAAGTGAAGGACTGAAGCCTGATCTTTCCAAGGCAAAGGCAGGTATGATCAACTACGTGAGCAAATTTGGACTCCTATTCAGCCTGGTTTGAGATAGACTTGCTATGCAACTTGATGTCAATCACAGCGGATCACAAAGCTCAGAAGTACAGCCAGTACACACAAGGCCATCTGAGACAATGGAACTCAGTTCACAAGCTAAGTTTAAAGACTAACAACCTTGGACACACACCTGCATGCATGCACGCACACACACACACAGAATCAAAGTACAAACAATCAAATTGGTTAGCTGAGTGTGTAGTGCAAACGGAACTCAGGGAGAAATCCAAAAGGGTTGGAGCAGATAAGCTGCTCAACACGAGGGACATAACTCATGCTGATACCCTTGGTTCTCCAGCAGAAAGACAGATGTCTAGACAAACAAGAACCACACTCGTGCTCAGCATAAAACTATTTGCTCCTGCTCTGAAAGTAGTGCAAAAGAAAAACTAAAAATAAGAATTAACACCAAGGTCAAGGAATGACACACAGCAGTGATACTCCCAGAAATTTTTCTACTACAAGGCCAGCAAGCCTCACAGACCCCAATCTCAAGGTGAGGTAGTCAGCCTGCAAACCCCCAGAGGATACAACGAAATGGGAATCAAAGGTGGTTTTGAGGGAACCCGGATCTTAAATGGTTGAATCTGGAGGGAAGGAATTCAGAGAGATCTGCAGACATCTTGCCTGTTCCAGAACCACCACCAGCATGGAAGAGGACAGCCTTGCAGGCTGGCAGCCACCCCGCAGCACATTGCAGCACTGGGTGGAAAATTTTGCCAAAACATTTTTACTCCGTCATAGGGGGGGGGGGGGAAATGCCAATTTAATTAGTACTCCTTTTATGCAGAATCAAATCACTTTAAAAGTTCATCTTCACTGCTTTAAAATAAGCACTGCATACATTCTTCAAGATAATGAAAATTGTCTGTCCTATGACAGTAAAAATGTTTTAGAGAAACAAAATCCATGTGGTATAATATCCATACAGAATTGAAAAGCCTTGATTTTAATCTAGCTACCTAGCAGCATCAGTTTTAACATTATTGGACATTGTCCATTCAGATAACAGAGGCTATAGCCATTTTGTGTATACACACACACAAACGTATACTAGGAGTACCAGAAGTACCGTACTACTGGCATTTCCTTGAAGTACCAAAAGCACCGTATCTGGTGCGGGGGGAAACACGCCCTTCGGCGGCTTCTTCATTGTACCCGCTTCAGGAACTTCCGAGTCAAGGCCCTGGGCGGGAACTGTGGCGCATGCGCAGAGCGCCTGGTGCGTCAAGGTTTAGTTTACGTTCGTACAGACTAACATCGGAAATACGACTGTCGTACTTCGTTAGTGCCACAATCAGTACGTCTACATGACGTTATGAAAAATCGAATTCGTGTTAGTTCGACTAAAACCAGACAGAAGATACAGGCATATATGCCTGCGTCTGCCCTCCTGTCGTGGTGGCACTTTACCCCTGTAACCGTACATACAGCCCCCATGCGTCTTACGCTGCGCCCTGGTCCTGGGGAAACGATGGCCCGTCCAACTCTATACTTGTGTACGGCTGACACGACAATGAAGCCTACTTGATATACAGTTAAACTAATGACCCGAACTAAGTTTCCCTAAGCCGTGGAACACAACGCGCAACGTAAAAATAAATAAGAAAAACCGGAATTTGAGACAAACAATCAGATTTCATAGGGCTAAGTACAGTACCGTGTGTAATTACTTTTATTACCAGTGGCCACTGGATCCCCGTTGTTTTTATTACTATGGTTCCAACTTCCCTTCAAATTCAGCTTAAAGGAAGACTTAGGGAATGTAAACAGATAAACACCAAACATGTCCATGGTATGATATACAAGGAGCGGCTGACAGTGATTTGATTTAATTTAAACAACCAAAATAAGATTATTCGAGAATATTACAACTGCCATGTGAAGCAATGAGTCCGTAAGAACGGAAGCTTAGGAAGAACAACCTAAATTATATATGAAAGAGAAGAGGCACTCACCACAAGCAGAAATCAGTATAAACAGACCGCCACGCTCGCTTTAGCGCCTTTAAATTGAATTTACCCCGGAAGTAGATCCCTGCCACCACCAGCATGTAGTTTTTTTCGTGAAAACCTTACGAACCCCGATACCACCGAACGACCAAATATTTACACTCGCATCAGTGTTTTGTATGTTTTCATTTCACAGATCAGGAAATATAACCACGTTATATATTTTTATTAAGCAATAAAAGGAAATAATGCTGACCCTTGAAAGCGCGCGTTTTCAAAAGAGAATCAACCGTTCTTAAGAAATTTCTTCTTAAAGCCTACTTACGCAGTTCTCGCGAAAATGCTGACATTCGCAAATGTCTTATTTGGGATTTGTTCTTAGGTAAGAACTGAATCTATGCACACTCTTGCACGTTTGCGTGCTGACAAGTCTGTGCAAAATCATTGGTTATTGCAGACATCCCACCTGAGGGATATTGATTTCAGGGAGGCAGATGGGGGGGCATCCGGGAGGTAAACAAATACGACCCACGATGCCTTGCGCAATGACGTCACAGCCACAGGCCCGATACCGTATGTATATGTAGGCGGGCAGGCCGGAGCGCATTTTTAACAACACTGACTAGCTGAACGACAGATTTCCGGGACACTGCGCATCCTTTGCGGGTGTCCGGGAGCTGGTGTCCATTTGTGGGAGATTCACTGAAGTTCCCGGAGAGTTGTGAGGTCTGTTATTGCGTTTTCTTTAATTCTGCAGTTGTATGATATAGGTTTTAAAGTACGATAATTCTTTTTATCATTTACACTATGTCTTAATTGTTCATTTTCATTATTTTACAAAACATTATGGTGTTCTAAAATAAAGCCTGCACTCATACTGCGACTCATCAATTACGTGAATTGGGAATCGTGCCATCCAATAATCAGTAACCCTATTTCTGCTCATTAGGCCCAATCACACAATGGCTTATTTACTGCTGCCTCAAGATATTGCAGCTTGTGGGAATATAGGACAACAGGACAGCTCTTGATAGCCTAAAATTGTGTTTCTCAAACCAGTCCTTGAAGACCCCCAAATTATCCATGTTTTTGCTCCCTCCCAACTCCCAAGGAATTGGGGGAGAGCAAAAATGTGGCCCATCTGGGGATCCCTCAGGACTGGTTTGAGAAACACAATTTTAGGCTATCAAGAGCTGTCCTCATCCAGCTTTGCAATAGTTTGGAGCCAGTATTTTGGAGCTATACCAGATGATCTAACCCAGTGCTGTCACATGTACAGGTATTCTCCACGTTGGGCTTTTTCCCCACTGGGATATTTCAGAGGGAGGTAGGACACAGCGTGACCAGGTCGAGAGGATTCCAGTATATTGGTCTACCCAACACCATCCTCGCAATAGACTTCGCAACACACTAAGGCACCCTCTCAAGATCTGCTCCCATCTCTTAACCACAAGCAATAACACTCGATAAATGTTCAAATACCAGAACGACCTTCTGAATGTAGTTTTCCACTCGCCAGGAGGTGCACACAATTCCTGCATTTTGGAAAACGGTTCTGCAGGTACAATTCAATTTTATTTTTACAGCGCATCTTCACAACATTACATTGCCCCAAAGCATTTTACATTATCTCTGCTGCTGTTGATGGCAGGATGGACAGTGGTACAGCAGCAGGGGAGGAAGGAGAGGCATCACAGGAGCAGAGGACAGGCAGACAGGCAGGAAGGACACCAAAGGATGCAGAGGCATTGCAGGCAGCAGGGTAGGCAGAACATCTTGATACTCTTGGGTCTCCAGGCAGCACACCCCAGAAGGGGTGGGGGAAACAAGACAGTGCATTTGCCTGAGTAGAGGAGACTTGAACACTGAACTGCCGGAGAGACATTGCTCATTGGGATGCATCTTTGAGTTCCAGGAACAGTGAGCATCTATTCCTATAATGATTTGTTTTATTAGATCGATTAGGAGATGCTCCAACCTCCAGGTTAATAACGACACTATTCACCACCTCTCAGACTCACCCGAAGGTGTTCTTCAATGAGCAGCATGCATATATTCACTCCACCATCATGCGCACCATTGGCAACTTACAAGGATGCTGGTTTTGGATACATCAAATGACAAGCTGTTTTAAAGTGAAGTGGTTAAAAGAGGTCAACCAAGAAAGGGCAGAGGAGTTGTTGTAGAGCCTGGGGGGGGGGGGAAACCCCACCGTATTCCATGTTACCTGAATACTGCTCAAGCCTAGACCAACAACTTCAGAACTGTCCATAAATAGTTCCCATTTCACTACATTACTTACATTTGAGTTTTTTCTGCAGTACATCTGACCTTTCCTGGTTTGGACTGTAAGCATGCACTGACCACGACCATTCTGCTTTTGTGTCTGTGCATATGACCTGGAAAAGCATCAGCAAGCCTAAATACAGCTCTGGAAAGAGACCACCCTATATTTATTAATTTATTTTATTTTTTTTATTTGCATTTTAAAATCCTGGTTTCATCCCGTTTGTTAGCAGAAGGCTACATTGTGCAGCAGGCTGCTTCCAGGCTCAACGTTTCTAAGACAACAGTATACAAGAACAAGATGAAGCAGGAGACACTGGCAATGACCAAAAAAAAACAGCCAGGTACAGGGCAGAAGGAACTTTCCAATGCCAGAGATGACAGTCAACTTACCCAGCAGTGCCTCATAAATCGGAGTATTACCCTAAATGTCCTTCGGAAGGATAAAGAAACATTAAGTGGTAAGAAGTGCACTGCTAGGACAGTTTGTCACAGACTCCTAGTAGCAGGACTGAAAACCCATAAAGCAAGGAAGGAGCCCTTATTTAATGAGAATCAGACAAGAGGCACATACTCATAAATTGAGAAATGGAACTGAAAAATGTAGCTGTGGTCTCCCATTTCTTTCCCCCAGAGCAGTATATCCCAGACACTTACTGTTTTTACAAGACAATGAACATTATTCGCTTCCCGTAGGTCATACCGTTTTGGCTCATATTTCATTTCACACACACACAATCAAAGCACATGCTTTTTTTGTGAACTTTACAAATGTATTTCTTGCACTTCATGCACATGGAAGTCGTCTTCACGTCCTTTGAAGGAGGACACTCCCGGCAACGCATCCGCTTTAAATTGCCAGCTTCATCCTAAAATGACAATGGTTTATCAGTACACGAATCTTCCAAAAATTCACAGAAGTCATTTCACATCAACACCTCGCACTTACTCTGGGCACGTGAAATAACAGCAGCTCGCGTCGTACATCTGGGCTCTTCTGCTGAATCTTTCTTGTCATGGATGCAATTACTGGAGACCTTGGAACACGGCTTCTCCTTTGGATGTAAGGGACCACAAGTGCCTTTCCGAGTTCCTCCAGAAACAATCTCCGTCTTGCACCGAGGTTTCTGTTTTTCCAGTGTACATCTATTGCCATCCAGATCAAGAAAGCATTGTGTGCGGATACATCCAGCATGTTACAAAACACCACCAGGGGCCACCGTAAAGTCCTTCGCTTGCAACTATAGCAGCCCGTCACCTTGTCTAAAGTGTCTACCCCTCCTTTTGTGGAATTATAATACAGAATGATCTCTGGTTTTTTGTGTTGTCTGTCACTGATCTGTCCATCTCGATGCAGTGTACTCATCAGCATCACATTTTTGCCCTTTCGTGGTACATATGACACCAGAGTAGTATCGGATGTAAACGCAAACTCAGAGGACCTCTCTTCCCTGTCATTCACATCCAACAGCTTCAGTGGCAGCTCCCTTTTGTTGCGTCTGATTGTGCCAACCATCGTCATCTTACGTTTGAGGAGCTCTTGTCCCAGGTTATATGATGTGAAAAAATTATCACAAGTGATGTTGTGGCCACCAAGGCCCTGTGTCATGTCCAGCACCACCCGCATTCCCTGGTTTTTCTCGGGGATTCCATCCTTTGCTTTCCCGGTGTAGATCTGCATGTTCCATGCGTAGGTAGAAACGGCATCACAAGCAGCCCAGATTTTTATGCCGTACTTTCCTGGTTTGGACGGCATGTACTGCCTGAATGGGCAACGGCCTTTAAATCCAACTAGGCGTTCATCTACAGTCACATTGGATCCAGGATTATACATGAGTGGAAGTTGTTCAACCCACTTGTCCCAAACACGTCGTATTTCAGCCATCTTGTCATCCTTCCGTCTCTCATGTCTCGTTTCCCAATTATCAAATGCGATAGCTCTTGATATCTCATTGAAGCACTTCAATGACATTGTAGCAGGAAGAAGAGGTATTCCCGTCTCTGCATTCCACAGACTTTCAGCTGCCTCAGATTTTGATTTATAGACACCTGCGAGGATGAGGACCCCATAGTAGGCAAGCAAATCAATCTCATCCAATTTTTTCCATTGCTTACCACAAAGGTGTTTTCCCTCATGGTTGGTCATGCGCAGAACATATTTCTGAATAGACTTTGGCATAAATAGTTCAAACGCGGATCTTATGTCATGGACTCGGCTCACTGCCATCTTTGTGGGGCCAGGTGGCATATTTAACTTAGTGGGAGAGCGAGGTTGCGCAATCATTGGAGATGATGACCATTCAATCTGACCATTCTTGGACATGAATATTTCTCCTGATCTCTGCTCAGGATTCTGCGGGGTCTCTTTGAGAGTCTTGAAAGATTTTTGAGATCCGTGCTCTGGATCGAGGTCATCTTCTGCATCACTCTCAGATTCAGTTTCCTCTTCATACTCCGATTCTAATACATCCTCATCTTCCTCTGCACTACTTGACTCTGTCCCCAGAATTGCTTCAGCCATGTTGCTTGACTCTGAAAACGTGCAGATGAGAATGTGACCCATTGTAAGGCACTACCATTTATCCATTTTAACCATCCCCCTTCCCAATTTGCACATGATACTGCAAGTATGCAGATTGTCACGATACAGGCTTGAGAGGACAGGACAGCAGATGCTGACTGAATAATGCCTGAAGGACAATTCATTACAATAGAGCAATTGCATTCTAGCTAGCAGCAAAATTATCTGTATTTATACAAATGGTCTAATTGAATGCAGGTAAGAGTTGTAGACACTAACAGTCGTTTTCACTGGGGCCTTGGACTTCTCGAAACATACCACATGCTACATTCAAATTAAGCCGATTTTAATGTGAAAAGACAAAAGTGCACACTCGTACCTTGGTCAGAAGGGCAGTCTGTCGACATGGCTACCTGTAAACACAAGAAATAAAGGTAATGTGAACCACTGGAATAGACCAAATGAAGACGGCCAAAGTTATTTCCCAATTTTAAGTTGCGCGGTCAGTTGGCCCTGTGTCCCTCATCCTGGGCATCCCAAGCAGGCATGAGGCAACAAAAACAAAGATTACTGCATTCTTACTTATGCTGCAAGGAAGTTCTGTGTCAAAGTCTATGAGGAATGTTTCAAGCACCTTGACTCTCACTCTTGGACTCTGCTTGGGTTGATGTGGGGCTTTTCCCTTGGCAGTCTTGGGAGATTTTCGACGTCTGTGCTCTTGAATGAATTCATCTTCTGTGTCACTCTCACATGAAGTTTGCCCTTTATACTCCCATTCTGATACATCCTCATCATCCTCTTCCTCTTCACTACTTGTCTCCATGTCCTCCAATACTGGCTTCAAGGCTCGTTTTCTAGATCTTTTGGGCTTGTCACCTACTGACTCTGAAAATGAATTAATCATAATGATGTGACCCATGTAATGCATTGCCATCCCCCCCCCCCATTTTGCCTGTAAGATACTGTATATAGAAGATTCTTGCATTACATACTGGAGGAGACAGGAAAGCAGATGCTGATTGAGCAATGTCTGAAGGAGAATTCATCACAATACAGCAGCTGCATTCAAACTAGCAGCATAATTATCTGTATTTATACAAATGGTCTAATTGAATGCAGGTAAGAGTTGTAGACACTAACAGTCGTTTCCACTGGGGCCTTGGACTGCGAGTATACCACATGCTACATTCAAATTAAGGAGACTGTCAATTTAAAAAGACCATGTAAAAACAAGTGGAGCTGTCACAATAACACGCTTAAACCCGAATAATCCATTATTAAAAAGCATCAATTCAAATTTTAAGACTGATTTGAACAATTTTCCAGTGGGACCATCGCTTGCTAAATACGCATTCACCCCGTATGGGTGTGGCTTTTACAGTCTCCTCTTTCCTTCCACTGTCCAACTTAAATACAGTAAATGAACCTTATGTGTGATCCTGCGATAGTTGGCTGGTTCCTGCCCTGCGGCAAAAGCAATGAATTATAATTATAATCAATTACTCGGTGAATAGGAAGTTTAAATTGGTAGTTTACTCAATTGTTGATATTAATTCAATAGGTGACAGCTCTAAAAAAAATGCATACCTTGGTCAGAAAGGCAGTCTGTGGACATGGCTACCTGTAAACAAGAAATAAAAGGAAAAGTGAACCACTGGAATGGACCCAATGAAGGCACCCATAGCTGTTTGCAAACTTACTCTCTCAGTCAGCTAAGATGGACCCTGTGCCCCTCATCCTGGGCCTCCCAAGCAGACATGAGGCAATAAAAACCAAACAATCATACCGCATTCTTACTTATGCTGCAAGGAAATTCTGTGTCAAAGTCTATGAGGAATGTTTCAAGCACCTTGACTCTCTCTCTTGGACTCTGCTTGGGCTGCCGTGGGGCTCTTTGCTTGGGCGGCCGTGGGGCTTTTTGCTTGAGCTGCCGTGGGGCTTTTTGCTTGGGCTGCCGTGGGGCTTTTTGCTTGGGCTGCTGTGGGGCTTTTTGCTTGAGCTGCCGTGGGGCTTTTTGCTTGAGCTGCCGTGGGGCTTTTTGCTTGGCAGTACTGGGAGATTTTTGAGGTGTGCACTCTTGTTCTAATTCATTTTCCATGTCACTCTCAGATGAAGTGTCCATTTTATACTCCCGTTCTGATACATCCTCATCCTCTTCCTCTTCACCACTCATCTCCTTGTCCTCCAATACTGGCTCCAAGGCTCGTTTTCCAGATCTTTTGGCCATGTCTGCTACTGACTCTGAAAACAAATAGATAATTTGTGATGTGACAATGATGTGACCCATGTAATGCATTGCCACCCCCCCCCCAACAATTACTCAATTGTTGATATTAAATCAATAGTGACAGCCCTAAAAAAAATAAATAAATAAAATACATACCTTGGACAGAAAGGCAGTCTGTGGACATGGCTACCTGTAAACAAGAAATAATAGGAAAATGAACCACTGGAATGGACCCAATGAAGGCACCCATAGCTGTTTGCAAACTTACTTTCTCAGTCAGCTAAGATGGACCCTGTGGCCCTCATCCTGGGCCTCCCAAGCAGACATGAGGCAATAAAAACCAAACGATCATACCGCATTCTTACTTATGCTGCAAGGAAGTTCTGTGTCAAAGTCTATGAGGAATGTTTCAAGCACCTTGACCGTTTTTCCTGGACTCTGCTTGAGCTGCTGTGGGGCTTTTTGCTTGGCAGTACTGGGAGATTTTTGAGGTCTGCACTCTTGTTCGAATTTCTCTTCTGTGTCACTCTCAAATGAAGTCTCCATTTTATACTCAATTTCTGCTACATCATCCTCTTCCTCTTCACTACTTGTCTCCATGTCCCCCAATAGTGGCTCCAAGGCTCGTTGTCCAGATCTTTCGGCCATGTCACCTACTGACTCTGAAAACAAATAGATAATTTGTGATGTGACAATGATGTGACCCATGTAACGCATTGCCACCCCCCCCCCCCCATTTTGCATGCAAGATACTGTATATAGAAGATTCTTGCATTACATACTGGAGAGGACAGGAAAGCAGATGCTGATTGAGCAATGTCTGAAGGAGAATTCATCACAATACAGCAGCTGCATTCAGACTAGCAGTAAAATGATCTGTGTGTATAAAAATGGCCTAATTGAATGTAGGTAAAAATTGTAGACCACGACAAGGGTAGCGTTGGATACGTGCCATTTAGCCGCCTGGTGTACCCTAGCCTGTCTGTTTAATGACTTTACCCAAAAGCACTGCATGTCGTTCAAATTCTCTTAACGAAATGTTTTACCGTTTACCAATTTATATGCTACTTATATGTTGTTCAAATTCTATTATCAAGACGTTTTACCATTTAATGACTTATATGCAATGTGCTTCTTATTGTTACGTAATACTCCACCTATTGCATACTTTACATTTATTCTGCCAGTGAAGGCACATTAAGAGAGGACAGGGACAATTATGTTAATAATGTTGTTCATGTTGATTTCTATGTCATTGTAAATGCTCCATTTGTTGAAAAATAAAAATTGGTGACT